>JAVIWB010003179.1:0-419730 GCA_031893035.1 Dermolepida albohirtum | reverse complement strand
GACTGATTGGGCCTTCCTCTACGCTACGCTTCTACAGCAGCAATGACTTCTTCTGTACGCACTGTACAACGTCTGCTGGATGCGTGTTATCATTTAGAGTATACGTGGTGCGAAACGTTCCATAGTTAATCGAATTAATTGCTCCGATGGACGATTATGTTGACCGTAATATTGACGTAGTGCGCGATACGTATTTCGAACAGAACCATGATTTTCAAAATAAATTTGCACAATTTGCAAGCGTTGTTCAGGCGTCAGTCTATTCATGTTGAAATGACAAACCAAACTAAATATAAATCACTTAACAGCTGACAAAATGGCCGCCAGTTAAAAAAGTGTTGCCAACTTAAAGTTCTATACCTCTAAAAAAAACACCCGTTATATTTATAATATTTATTTTAACTTACATTCAAAGACAGATTCTTTGAATCGTTTTCGTTATAATCTATGTATGTTTTGATTTATAAAATTTCGAAAACTCGTTTTTAGACACAAGTTGAATCTAAATCTTTTTAAAAGTTGCTAAATATATATTTTAACTTCAAATTTGTAAATAATAAAAATACAAATCATACTACTTATTCTTTATCTAACTTTACTGTTTTTGAAAATTGCATAATTTTCTTTGCACATCGAGAATATTATTTGTTTCCATGAAGATGATGCACCACTTCACAATTAAAACTTAATCAGCGAATATCTAATTAATAGGTTTCCAAATTAGTGGTTGTATAATTGAGGCATCTTTTATGGCCACCTAGATCTCATAATTTAACATCCTCGGATTTTATGTTTGGAGCTAGGTAAAAGATCGACTGTACTTTTCACTTTGACATTTCACTCACAAATTACGCAGTGCGATTAGATCAACACTATACAGGCCACAATTATGTTTATAACGAAATTGACAATTGTTTGAACATCTTTTATAATATTTTTTCATGTTTCTTCTTCTTATTGATAATGTTTTATAAAATATAATACATTAACTTTTTTAACAGATAGTACAAAGGGTACTAGGAAAGTTTTGCAATACAGCTTTGTTTATTTAATTTTTTCAAAGTAATTTCATCTGCACTCAATACTGGGGAGTAAAGCACACTCGTTGACCCAAGCCCGCAGAAGTTCCTCATCACTGGAAAACCGCCTCCCTTTTAGCTTTATTTTCACATGCGGGAACAGTGCAAAGTCGCAGGAAGCAAGATCTAGATTGGGGGGGGGGGGCGCTCGAGAAGTTTCAATCCTGTCGTGGTCAAATATTCGGTGCGGGCGCTTTGGCGCGGTGAGCTGGAGCATTATTGTGATGAGGAACCAGGTGTCCATTCTTGTCTTTGGCCGCAGGTTTTTTATAGATCCAATAACTTTAGGCAGACACTGTTCAGTATACCACTTAGCTGTAACTGTCTTCTGTGTGTCCAAAACGACGTGTTCCACAATTCCACTCGATTTGAAAAATACAGGTATCATCTTCTTCTTTACAGATCGGGATTTTCTGACAACTACGGGTGTGTCCTCATCATCAAAGATCCAAACTTTGTTTTGAGCTTTGGTCGGCACATCGTAATAGTACAGCCAAGTCTCGTCACCTGTCACGATGTTGTTCACATACCGAGATTGACCCTTATTAAACTTTTTTAGTATCTCCCGGCACCAAGTCACACGTCGTGTCATCTGCTCTTCAGTCAATCGTAACGTTTTTCTCCGTAACTGACGTTCGTGGCGTTCCCGGCCTCTCAGCATCCTCCACAGTTAAATTTCCCCTTTGGAATTCTCTATACCACCTGAATATCGTTGTGCGATGTGGATAAACATCACCTAGTGCAAGAGTCATTTCTTCGAAGCACGGGTCTATGTTTAAACCACGCACTAAATTATAACACAAAGCTGCCCTTATCTCATTTCGTAACCACGATGCCATCGCAAGCACTTTACACTCTCACTGCTAATGAATAACAGCCCATCGACATGGCGCGGCGGCTACTATGCACGTATGAGCATGTTTCAACATGCAGCAACAAGCAGCTTACGATTCATTATTGCGTCATATTGCAAAACTTTCCTAGTACCCTTTGTAGAGAAAAAAAAAACAAGTTAAAATATTCCAACGCCTACTTGATATTACATAAGAAAGTGTTTAATGCTTCTATTTAATAAATAATAATCGAATTGCTACAAGTCGATGCATTTCTTTACATAATAGCCTTGGCTTTATACCAAACAATGCTACTGGGTGATATGAGATAGCACCAACTAAAAATAGCTTATAAATGAGCACAATTGTAGGGGTTAGTTGTAAGTAATGTGATATTTACTTAGTATTCACTCCTCAATTTATATGGCAGTGGGCATAGCCTAATTTTATGTAAAATAGTATTGTAATTCTATAACCACGAATGATTATAACTTGATGCCTAATTTTAAACATGTTCAATACTTACTGCTGTTCTTTGTAAATAAGACAAGGTGATGTAAATACTTTCTCTCTATTGTAAATATATAAGCAATCTACAAAACTATTATCTTTCTAATATAATAATAATTGGTTGATATTTATAGTTGTTTCTTGAGGACTTTGTGAGACAATTGCCACATGTTTGTATTTTCTTCTGTATTGAAATCATTAATAATAAAATAATTTATAATAATTTTTTAATAAATTAAAAACTTTAAATAATTTAATAAATTAAAAACTTTAAATAATTTAATAAATTAAAAACTTAATTGATTACGATATACCGCAAACCCTCTCAAATAGTCACTCTAGAGTTGTTCTTACTCACCTGCGTTTAAGCGTTGTGTTCAAACTTAACATGTGCTTTTTGTAGCTACGGTAAGTGAAGAGCGATTTTATTAAACCATCTCTAATTCATAAGTATAGTAAATACACCTAGAACCATCCACTTTATTTATTTTTCATTTTCTAAAACTCATTTAATATACATATTTTTTCATAAACATAATTAATACAATAATTCGATTATTCATCTTACATACAGCGTGACATAGAAATTACAGTACTTAATAAAAAATGAAAAATGTTTAAAACTTCTTTATTTTTTATTAACAATACGTTTGCCTTATGTACCTAAGTAATTATTGATGTGTCCTATACATACGTTCCGATAAATAGTCAACGTCTTCTTGTGATATGGAATTTCAAACTACTTATACATCGAAGAGTTTCCAGGATATATGGTGGACATGCTAAATTGCTTAGTCGTCTACCGATAGGATATTACCGGTAGAAGATTAAGCATGTGTTTTCTATTACAGAAATGTCGGGTCATTGCAAAAAAATTGACATAAACCTCTTAAAAGAATTTTAGGGCATATCTTGCGACTAAGAAAAGTTCATTTCGAAAAATCAAGTCCTTCAGCTTCTGAAAAAGATGAAGTTCAACAATTTTTCCTATGTTGGCCGATCGGAACACTTTTGATGAAAATCGACGGAGACCTATTCCTATCAGTAATGGCGTTCCACACCATAAATCCAGCAGTTTTATGAACAGTCCCTTCAAAAGCATATTAAAGGTGGGACTCTTTCATCATGTTTATATCTATCTGACGGCCAGCATGCGTCTTCAACATATTCTAAATTCGTCATTGAAGACAATCTTATATTATCTGATATTTCATTTGAGCTTTTACTTTACTAGTTTAAACGATGTTTTTGATATTTGGCAACGAATGATAACATAAAATACTGCTGGTAAGACTTAAATCTAAAAATTTTTAAATCTGGTAGATTATTCACATGATTGAATGGCCTTCATCATCAAACTAAACATAAATGATTAACTTGATAATGAAAACCGATTTCTTGCAACTAACAGTTTTAAATCATGATTTTGGAGAGCAATGTTCTTCTTTGGACTCTATTACCTCTGTTTCGATATTCTTTTCACTAATTTAAGTGAACAGCGAACCGACTTCTATTAGACCACCAAGTCCACCTTTCTGGAATTTGCTAAAATAATAATTTCCACATACTTGTGATCTAGGCAAAACAACAAAACTAAAAAAAAAAAATTAATCAGCAATACAAAAATATCGTCAAAATTAATACAAAAAATGACGATAATTTAAATAAATTTCATAAAATTTAAATTACATCACTGTCACTTGATATATGGTTTCAAAATTTTAAATCAATATTGCATTTCAGTAATGCAACATTTTTGTTAAAATTGACAAAAAAAGTAGACCCGCCTTAAGTGCTGCAATTCCTGTATAATGAAACATATCCTGAAATACTAAAAAGTTAAGATTATACAACAAATATGAAAGAAAAATAATCACGATTTCCATACCATAAGTGTTAAAATAATTCATGAAGGTATAATAAGCAAGCTAATGTCTTGTAAACCTTGTATACGAATATGTCCTTTAGACACTATACAAGAGTATGAATTTAATACACATTATAAATTTCAATTTGGTCTCTTAAATAATAAGTGAACATATAATCATATATTCTGCCGAATTTAAACAGATATGAATTGGAATTTTTGTACGCTCAGCCCATTAGGTCATCGCGAGATGCATGCATGCAGAGATTATAGGCATTTATACAAATATTAATAAATCGTTACAGGGCTATAAAAAACTGACATCCCAGATTATGGTAAGCAATGAGTAGTAATACAATTGATATACATAAGTACTAGCCTGTATAGACAAAAAAAAACATTTTAAATGACTATTAGAAGTATTTCCATGAGAACGGACACTATTTGTGACCATCGAGAAGCATATTCGAACCAAAAGTAGTATTAATAGAGATTTGTTTAAAAAGAATTATAATACAGTTTGCAGAAGAGCAAATAACAATAATAAACAAAAATTTAAATTACACGAGGACAGATTTATTATCACGGCACGACAATGAAACCACTATTTCGGTACCGTCGAGAAGTATATGCGAATATTGGTAACATTAATTGAGATTAATTTGTTTTCATAAGTGAAACTTCCTATTCTATCTGATCTTTAACGGAGAGACACTGGTCAACAGAATAAGAATGAATAACCCAACACTTTAAAACACTCACTTAGATTCCATGTATGAGGACTCTTCAACACACGCGATTTCGGTGCATTATAAGCTTTTACAGAGAACAGTCAACGAATACTAAAGTTGTATCTAAAAATGTTAACTTTTTCACTACCATACCGTTATAGAACTGTGTAACTATTTATAGAATAAATTACCATTAAGAATTCACGAATGAACTATTTTCCTCAAGTTAACATTTTCTATAATTGTAAATATTTGCTCTTACAGCGCACGTACTTTCGTGTAATGAAGTACTCTAAAATATAGATTTTAAGCAAAATATTCACAAGTTATGTGTTACTATAAATCACAATGCATAGAAGGACAAATAATTGAATTGTAGTTGTTCTGTATAACAGAAAATTTTAATTTATATTTGAGTATAGAAAATTGCATATCTATCTAAAATGACAGTTCTGAGTCAGTAAAATATTTGCAGTTTCCTCACTGGAATCGATTCAGATATGAATATAACTTTGACAAATGATACTGCAGTGAGAATGAACTTGAAGCCTCGACCGCATATTTCACATTCAATAAGCGCTTTGGAAGGCGAAGAGGATTACAGTTTTAATGATGACCATTTTATTAATGTATAAACTATGGAACAACAAAGTAAACAATCAACCAGACAATGTAATCGGCGTACCGGTGCTTTAGGGAATGGAAAAGACGGGACTTTTTTATTGTGACTTGGAGAAGTAATCAGTCACACTAAATATTATTACAGATGAAATGCTTACAAAATCTCGTGAATAGTGTCCTTTCCAGCAATATATGTAAAACAAACCCAATAAATATGGCATCATATTTTGCAGCTTTCATATAATCCATAATCAGTATACATACACGTGTATCCGACTATTGACTTGACATGAAAAAATTATCTTTATTAGGACAATGGGAGCAAATGAAAAACAGTTTTTTATATTTTTTCAAAGCTTTGAAAGTCAAATCAGAATATTCTGTTTATTGGCTTCAGTAACATCGGAATTTTGGTTTTTATGCTTCTTGTTTTTTCACTCAACCCAGATATGCAGAGACTATCGGAAGTTCGTGTGAAAAACAAAACCCAGCAAATCTTCATACTTTATAATCAAACAGAAGGGGCTGGGGCGTTGATGAAGTAGTAACGAAAACATCATTGTGCACTATGACCAGAAAATCTAATCGTTGGACACTGAATATTTTTCATGAAAAGAGTAGGATTAAAGCTTTATTAAAAGATTTATTCTAATATTCTAAGACGCGTACAAAATCCGAGTGTATCAAGAGGACTGAAGAGAAAGATGATCTGAACATTATATCGTTAAAAAGATAAAATGTGCTTATATTTTTTAACAAAGTATAGACCTACCACAGAGTCAAATTTAACAACTTCTGGTCGATAATGTGTCGGTCTATTTAAACGACTTATCATCTAATGTGTAAATTATCTTTTTTCACGTCTTTAATGCAACTAATAAATTAAAGCATTGTAGATGATATAAAAACTTATTATGCTTTAAAATATTTCAACTGTAAGGAATGAAAAGGAAGAGAAATATTACCGAAACTGCTGAAGTGATGAATATATTAATATATTATAATTTTTCATTTTTTAGTTATATATATTGGGTCTGGGAAAAAGTTCGTGGCGTTTTTCCCGAAGTCACAGCGACACCACCGACGGCTCGTTTTTTAGATGACCTTCCGAACGTTAGTATAGAAACATTGTAATAGTGGTTGGATATTCGCACTTGAAAATGGAGAAGAATAATAATTTTATATTCTGCAATATTATTATGATAAGGGGAAGAACGCTGCGCAGGCTTGTGATAAAATTTGTGCTGTGTATATATTAAAATCTGTTGCGCAGAAATGGTTCGCTCGCTTTCGTTCTGGAAATTTCAATGTGAAAAGTACAATCACTGAAAAATCTGATGAAATTCTTGAAAAAGTCCAACAAGATAAGCATATCAGCAGTGTCGATAATGGAGCTATTGACCACAAAACTGTTTTGAACCATTTACACAAAGCTGGTTACAAAAAAAAGCTCTGAAAAACATTTAACATCTGCGATGCGCTGCTGAAACGGATTTTCTGAAACGTTTAATAACCGGAGATGAAAAATGGATTACGTACGATAATCGGAAGCGTAAAAGATGTCACAAGCGTTCGCTAAGCCAACATTGACGCCAAAAAAAGTTGCTGTGTGTATGGTGGGACTGGAGGGGAATCGTCCACTACGAGCTACTTCCAACTGGTCAGACGATTGATTCTCACAACAACTAGAGAGATTACGCCAGGCGATTGAAAGAATGGAAAGGTGTTGTCTTCCATCATGACAAATGACCCGTCAAAAATTGAGAGAGTTTGGTTGGGAAGTTTTGATGCAGTTATAGCACCCTCTGACTATCATCTGTTTCGATCTCTGCAGAACTCTCTCAATGGAATTAAGTTGGTTTCAAAAGAAGCCTGAAAACTACTTGATTCAGTTTTTCGACCAGAAACCACAGAAGTTTTTCATATCATGGATCTACCAAAAAAATGGCGAAACATTGTCGATAATAATGGAGCATATTCGGTTTAAATGAATTTCATATGCGGGGACCAGAATTTTACTGAAAAAACGCCACGAACTTTTTCCCAGACCCAATATATTAAAAATACATGAAAAGTAAGTGATCAAAATAAATTTACTTAAATAATAAATCTTCTAATTAAATGGATTAACCAGTACTTGAATAAATCCTTTTTCACAAAAACGTTTATGCAAAAAATAGTGCAGTTGTCCAGCAATTAACATTTTCTGAATATTGTATTCGTCATATAATTAAAAAAAGAAACGTGAATTTCATACAAGAATTCAGAATCAAAAACGTAGTGCCTTCACTTCACTATCGCATAATTATCATCACACAACCATAGATTCTAACAGATTTTAATTGAAAACGTGAATTTACCATTTACGAAATATTCATTATACTACTGTAGGCAAAAAATAGTAAGACTTTTTAATTTAAATTTCGCGCGAAAACCCATTCGTCGAAATATTTTTTTCTAGGTTGGCATGACTGTCGGTGACAGTGTTTAGTATACGCTTGTCTTTCTGAAGTACAAAAAGTGCATTCGGCGATTTTTACAATGAGTGAAATTATTCAACAAAGAAGTTCCATTAAATTTTGTGTACGGAATCAAATTTCTGGTGCCGAAATGTTCAGAATGTTGCAAAAGGCCTTCGGTGATAATTGTGTAATAAGTGTTTTTGATTGGTACAAATTATTCAAAGAGGGTCGAGAACGCGTTGATGACGAACCACGTCCAGGACGGCCATCAACATCAACTGATAATCAACACGTCAATAGAATCAAGGAATTGGTGCTTGAAAATCGACGATTACAGACCTTACTGGCATCGTTGGAATATCGGAAGGATCAGTGAAAACCATTTTGAAAGATCATTTGGGCCTAAGAAAAGTGAAAGCACGATTTGTTCCAAAATCACTCAATTTTTTTCGAAAAACAGCGTCGCGTTGACGTCTGTGAAATAATGCCTTCCAACTATCAAGACAAAATGAAAGGCATCATAACTGGAAATGAGACGCTTATAACCCGGAAACAGACGATCAATCGGCCGAATATCGTATCAAAGGTGAGCCGAAGCCCAAAAAACCACGTCAAAGCTAGTCAAAAATCAAGGTTATGTTGACAGTTTTCTTCGATTATCGAGGTGTGGTGCACTCCGAATTCCTTCCGACCGGTCAAACTATCAACAAAGAATACTATTTGAGTGTTATGCGTCGTTTGCGCAATGCTATTCGTAAAAAGAGGCCAGAATTATGGGCCGAAAACTCTTGGTTTTTGCACCACAATAATGCACCGTCGCATACTGCATTAATTCTTCGTGAGTTTTTCGCCAAATTTTCAACCAATATCGTGCCGCAACCACCGTATTCGCCTGATTTAGCTCCGTGTGATTTCTGGCTATTCAGCAAACTCAAACGACCGCTCCGGGAAAACCGTTTTGAGTCAACTGAAGACATTAAATGTGAATCGCTACGCGCATTGAAGGCTATTCCTGAAATTGACTTTAACAACTGTTTCGAGAATTGGAAGAAACGTTGGCACAAGTGTATTGGGGCCAGGGGGGATTACTTTGAGGGGGACGAAATAGATTTGGAAGAATAAATTAAGAATTTAAAAATTATGAACAAAGTCTTACTATTTTTTTCCCACAGTAGTATATTAATAAATTGAGTAACATTATATCTTTTAAATACATATTAGTGCTGCGAAAAGGCGTCGTGAATATGTTTCGAATGGTATTCAAACAAAATTAAAAAAATATTTTAATTTATTCACAGCCAATTTTCGTATGCCGGGTAGGTCAGTGTTAAATTACTGTCTTTTTACGTCAAGGATCTAGAGATCGTGTCCGACAACTGCCATCAGGAAAGGTTTTCGTGATATCTTTCTGATTTAGTGGAATACTAAAAGTTAAAGGTCATAAGTTGGTACCCTCCCTTGTAATTGAAGTTATACGAAGGCGTGGATTTTATTATTATTACTAATTTAAGGACAAAGTAAATTCAAAAGTGTAATTTCACTAGAAAGTTTAACATAAATAGTGTATGATTAATTATTATTACTTTCTTTAATAATTACTTAGAAAATCTTACTGAATGTAAATGAGTTCAAGAAAAGAATTTCATTAAAAATGATTTTTTTAAAGTAATCCAATTGACCTTAAATAATAATTATTGTAAACTATATCTAATAGGTAAATGTATTTAGAAGAGGAATGATATTAATGAGTTTTAAATGCAGTGTAATAAGTTCAGTAAAATAATTTTGCTAATAGGATCTAAAAGTAATTCCTTGGAACATGAGTAAACTCTATTTTTAATATCACAAATTAACATTTTATCAAACTTAATATTAAAAAGATAGATATGAAAAATATTTGATATAGCCATGTGCATGAAAATAGCAGAGATCTTAAATTTGCTGAAATATCAATTTATACGTTAAATAAGAGAAATTCAAGTTTATTGAAATCTTTATTTCAAAATGTTACATAACTATAACAATAAATAAATAGATTTCTTAATACCAATGGGAAAATAAAATTGTTAATATTCTAGGACGAACAAAATAATTGTGCATTAAAATAGCATGTCTCGCCAAAATACTAACCAAATGTCATTTTTACTTAGTTAATTGGATTGAAAAACTTAATATTTTGTTGCTTGACCTTTATTGTTTATCACCTCTTGACACCTGTGGGGCAACGAGTTCACCAATTCCTACATGTCTCTGCTGAAATTGATTGCCATTCGGCTAGCATATTCTCCACAAATCGTCAATATTTTGCGGCTTAGCAGCAGATACAGTCTTTTTCAACTCTACCTATGAATTTTCAATGGAGTTATAGTCTGACGATTAAGCCGGCAAACCCAAAACGCAAATGTTATTATCTCGAAACCATGTTTTCGCTTAACGAGGAACATGCTTCGCATATGGCGCGCATCGTTATCCTGCATATATTTATAACCATCTTAGTGGCATTTCTTCCTCTGCATATGGTAGAAGCACAGTTTGTAATACGTTCACATAGACATCTGCATTCATTATACCTTCAATCTTGTGTAAAGGGCCGCCTTACCACGAAAAACACCCCCACAGCATGTTACGTGAGCTTACGAATTTTTTGGTGTACTGAGGTTGAAATGGTGGTCTTCGTACGTGTTGTTGGTATGCATCGGAATTAAATAAAACTATTGTCGGTTTATTCGACCACAGTACATTACGCCGCTTTTTTCACCTCATTGTACGTGTTCATGAGCAAACGACAATCTACTTTATATTTGCCTTTTATTTTATGTTACTTTCCTAGACGTTCTTGCACGCAACAAGTATTAATTTAGAACTGCTATTTTCGTACACATGACTATATGATCAGTAGATGAAATTTTAAAAAAACTTGCACGCTTAGTGAAACAAAACGTATATTTCTACAAAACTATATCTACGAGACAAATGAACAGTTTTCTTTATAAAATAAAATAATTTCAACAAATTCTGTAGAATTTCTTATCGTATTCGACTTTCGTCGAAGTATCCACCTCTGCGCTTAATGATTTCTTTACAAATATTAGGCAACTGCGATACAAGTTTCTGGAGCGTATCCATTGGTAAATTATTCCACACCCTTGTAAGTTGCTCCCAAAGCTGTTTCTGCGATTGTGGACAGCTTTCTCTCACGTTTCTATCTAATTCATCCCACAGTAATTCGATAAGGTTGAGATCGGGTGATTGTGGTGGAGATATCATATTTATCAGCACCCCTTCCTCCTCTTCTTGATTCACATAGTTTTTAAAAAGTTGGGAAGTGTGTTTGGGATTATTATCTTGTTGTAGGTGAAAACATTCACCAATTAACCTTAATCCAGACGGAATTGCATGTTCCTCCAAAATCTTCAGGTACCCCTCTTTTTTTAAAATGCCTTCAATGCGGTACAAATCTCCGACACCATCAAAGGAAAAGGATCCCCAAACAAGCACAGAACCTCCCCCGCGTTTAACAGTTGGCACTACACATTCGGGTAACATCCTTTCACCCACTTGTCTTCGAACGAAAGCTCGTCGATTACTACCAAACACTTGGAACTTTGACTCACCTGTCCATAACACCTGCTTCCACATTTCCATGTCCCAGTGTTGGTGGTCCTGTGCCCATTGTAACCGTTTTTTACGATTTCGTGGATTCAATAATGGTTTTCGAGCTGCAATACGCCCATGTAGTCCCGCCTTTGTCAAACGTCGTTTTACAGTAGTCAGTGACACCGGCTTTCGACGGCCTTCATTCAACTCTGCTCGAAGCTGAGGAGCTGTGAGGCGCGTATTTCGTTTTGATAGTATTTTTAGGCGCAAATCCTCTTGCCTGGTAGTTACCCTTGGCCTTCCGCAATGTTTTATTGGTTGTAATGATCCACTTTGTGAATATCGTTTCACTGTTCCTTGTGATAAGATAAATTTAACTTTTGGGCTATTTACCGCAGTGAAAATTTTTCACCATGTAGCGTTTTTATAGAACTACGAGTTTCTGCGCTAAGTTCCTTTCTTTTCGGCATTTTTATAAGTTACTTTTACGTCTGTTCTCAAATACTCGTATTGCAACTTACTCGGACAAATGCTGCACGAAAACTAATTTTTAAATTACTAAATAGTTTACTATGAATTCCTAATACCATTATAATAATACTGCGTTGTAAACCCTATTAAATTTATTGGGGTATATAAAATATTCCTATTAAATAGACGCCATAAAACTATTAAAAGGATTTACAATATTTTTGAAAAACAAATATATTTATCTAATTTATAATAATAATCCGAATAATCCTTCTCAGAAATACATTTACAACTGTTATTTCAATTATTCTCACCAAAACAGGTAAAAGTCTAAGGGATGTGTCTAAAATACAAGTGTTTTGTTATTTATGATAAGTGATCCCTCACTTATGGCCTGTAGTGTATATATATGCATATATAAAATGAAGTTACATGATTTACAAGAAATGTAAGTTAAAATTTGTCAGCTTTTGGTTAAAAGTAACTAAGGAGTATTGGAGGATCTCAAGAACGTAATCTTGAATTTCGAAAAACTATTACAGGTTGAAAAATTCAAGAAACTCGATTTATTATAGTAATATTTTCAGTCTTTACACAGTTAATAACCAATTAACCAGTTTTTAAATTATATAAATATTTTCCTACTTTGACTAAGCAATGTAACCACTATGACAAAAGAATTTTGAATACAAGTGCTCATGTCTTGAGTTCATCGGTATATGTAGCCCATCTTGAGAATACACAACCCAAATAAATTTTTCGAAAACGAAAATATGTATACTTAACACATCCAATACAGCTTAAGAGATAATAATGTGGATATAAGAGAGGACGGCAATAAGTGAGGCGTGATATAATTTACAAGGTCGTCTTTATAATCTATGTTTTGAATTTTATAATACAGCTATTTGCATATACATACCTGTAATTTTTCCAAGATATTTTAAATTAGTCTATATGTAACATGTTTTTATACTTATTTAAACTATTTTTATGGCTTTACGTTTAGAAATTTTCTAAATCGTAATAAGTATGTATGCATGTAGTTTTAATAAAGTCAAAATTATGACAAAAATATCCAGAAAATAACTAATACAGTAATATACAATAATGTGTAAGCATTGTAATTTAATATTTGTGACACCCTTAATTACAAATTTTGTACCAACGATAATCTAATATACTTTTCAGGTCTTCGACAACGAACTTTACCCTCTGCGCAACTAAGTCAAATCGCTAGAACTCCATATGTTGGGTTTCAAACACCTTTAAATCCGCCGAGGGTTTCAGCATCACAAACCATTGCACGTATTTCTACTACCTCATTGGGCCCTGTTGCGTCGCTTCCGATGTCGACTAATATTCCTGGGACGCCCTTGCCTTTGCCAAGGCCAGTATTGCCCAGGGATAGGTCGGTATTTGACAAAATGGTGGAATACTTAGTCGGAGATGGACCCACAAATAGATATGCTTTAATTTGCAGACAATGTTCTAGTCATAACGGTATGTAAATTAGTTCTTCTCTCATATAAACACTATTTAATTTCATAGTTTTAATTTCCGGATGGTAATATTAAGTTGTACTTTATACAAGTTTTTTGACATTATCTAATTTACATAATTATCCATTATCGAATTCAAAAAAAAATATAGTTTTCTTTAAGAAAATATAAGTTCTCAAAGGAAATGTTACTACTAAATTAATATGATTAATTTAATGTCAATAAAATTTATAGGGCATGTTTATTATAATTTAAATTACAACACAATTCTATTGGGTCTGGGAAAAAGTTCGTGGCGTTTTTTCAGTAAAATTCAACTGGTCCCCGCATGGCGCGTGGACGAATTCATTTAAACCGAATATGCTCCATTATTATCGACAATGTTTCGCCATTTTTTTGGTAGATCCATGATAGACCGATCGGTGAAAAGCTTCTGTGGTATTCTGGTCGAAAAACTGAATCAAGTAGTTTTCACAGGCTTCTTTTGATAACCAACTATATATATATATATATATAGATATATATATATATAGGGCTGCAGAGATCGAAACAGATGATAGTCAGAGGGTGCTATATCCGGACTGTAAGGTGGGTGCATCAAAACTATATACCCAACCAAACTCTCACATGCAATTTTTGACGGGAATCATCATTGCACGTAGAAGTGTGTGGTCGGGCGTTGTCATGATGGAAGACAACACCTTTCCTATTAATCAATTCGGGCCGTTTTCTTTCAATCGCCTGGCGTAATCTCTCTAGTTGTTCACAGTAGAGTTTAGAATCAATCGTCTGACCAGTTGGAAGTAGCTCATTTTTTAATTGGACGATTCCCCTCCAGTCCCACCATACACACAGCATCACTTTTTTTGGCGTCAATGTTGGCTTAGCGAACGCTTGTGACGGCTCACCATCCTTTATCCACGATCTTTTACGCTTCCGATTATCGTACGTAATCCATTTTTCATCTCCGGCTATTAAACGTTTCAGAAACGGCTCGATTTCATTCCGTTTCAGCAGCGCATCGCAGATGTTAATTCGGTCAATCATGTTTTTCACGCTCAACTCATGAGGAACCCATACGTCAAGCTTTTTTTTGACAGATTAAATAACCAGCTTTGTGTAAATGGTTCAAAACAGTTTTGTGGTCAATGCCTAGCTCCATGTCAATATCGACACTGCTGATATGCTTATCTTGTTGGACTTTTTCAAGAATTTCATCAGATTTTTCAGTGATTGGACGACCGCAGCGTGACTCATCTTTCACATTGAAATTTCCAGAACGAAAGCGAGCGAACCATTTCCGCGCAACAGATTTCGATAAAGTACCTTCACCGTACACAGCACAAATTTTATCACAAGCCTGTGCAGCGTTCTTCCCCTTATCATAATAATATTGCAGAATATAGCGAAATTTCTCATTATTCTTCTCCATTTTCAAGTGCGAATAACTTTCCAACCACTGCACCGATTACAATGTTTCTACGCTCAAACTAACGTTCGGAAGGTCATCTAAAAAACGAGCCCTCGGTGGTGTCGCTGTGACTTGTTGTTCTTTAGTTATCGGCAACCAATGCCATCTATCGGGAAAAACGCCACGAACTTTTTCCCAGACCCAATATTAATATAATGTCCAGTTACCAACTTGATTGTATACTTTTCACTAGGTTCATAGCATATTCTTGAGGTACCTTGAGGTAAATACCTTGAACAAGCTGTTCCTTTTCGTACATTATACTTTACGAAGTCTGATGATATGATTAGCGTCCGAAGATATAAGGGCCAGTCTAAGACAATATCATTTTTTCACTTTTTCATTGCAAGTAAAGTCGACTTATATGGTTAGATCCTGTATAATCTATTTGCCTTTCCTGGGACAAACTACTTCTCTACAGATGGAATCAAACGCTTTATTTTTACAATTTTTCTGCTTTAAGATCACCTGTAAAATAGATAAACGATCAAAACCTTTCTTATAAAAACAGCTACGGATATAAGAGATGTTTAACGGTTCTTTGGAAAAGTCTGTTTTCTCTTTCCCTCTATCTTTTGGTAATAAAAGTAGACCTGACTCGAGTTTTATAAGTTATTCGGAAAGAAGCTTCTTTTGCAAATATTAAACGATTTCATTTATACCCGATATTTTCTTGATCCGAAGGACATTTTTTTTGTTGATATGTTTCTAACAAATATATCAAACTGTTCGACTTTATCAAAGTGCCTCAATTTTTGATATTATTTTCTCGTAAACGACGACGAATGTTTGCAATAGAAACGTCTAAACCTTTTCTCTTTAATTTAGGTTGTTTTTCACGGAGCAATAAAGTTATATTTTTAGTAAATGTTGAAACAATAACCTTATCCTTGTCTTTCAATGTTTTTAAACTCGACAACTTTTGATCTCTTAAATTACTTTTATCATTTATTTTTAAACTGTTTAAATTTGTTCATACTGCTTCTGCAAGTGATATTTTGGTCTTTTTAAATGAAAATATGCATACTCGAATTTACCCTGCACTCATTATGAAAAACGATTATGTACAATGAATATCAAAATACAGCTAAAACTTTAAACCTCTAGTTTCGGTGCCTACGCTTTTCTTTAACAGATCATATAAGACATCAAATAAAGGGTTTTCCAATAAGAACTTTTTTTCAAAATAAAATGCAGACCATTTGAGATATTTCAAAAATTTTATTATCTGGTTGAAGTACAATCAAAACATTTATGAATGGAACTCGACTTATATGGCCACCGCGGGCACGTTTGCAGCGGTCGTTGAACCCAATTTTCGATGACTCGGCCACACAATTCGGCCGAAACGGCTGCTATTTCGCGTTCAATGTTGGCAAAGTTTATTGTTGGCATAGACCAATGACTTGACGTAGCCCCAAAGAAAAAAGTATTAAATCGCACGAACGAGGCGGTCACAAAATATCAAACTTACTCTTCAATAAATCGATTGTAACGTGTGCTGTGTGTCTTGTGGCACCGTCCTGCTGAAACCACATGTTGTCCAAGTCCATATCTTCCAATTCGGGCCAAAAATAATCGGTAATCATATTTTTAACAGTAACGTGACGATCATTATGATCGACGAAAAAATATGGCCCTATGACGCCGCCGGCATGCAAACCGCACAAAACAGTTATTTTTTGTGGATGAAGTGGTGTTTCATGAAGCACATGTGGATTTTCACCCGACCAATAACGCATATTTTGCTTATTGACTTGAGCCAAAAATGAGCTTCGTCACTGAAAATGATTTTGCGATGAAATTGATCATCTTGGCGCATTTTTTCCAGAGTCCAATCGGAGAACGTACGCCGCTTCAAATGGTCCATCGGCTTCAATACTTGAGTCAGCTTGATCTTGTATGGGTGTAATAATCGGTTACATCATATCCAATTTCTTTAGTTGTTACAATCATATAAGTTTCTGGCTTTAGCCAAAAATATATTTTTTAAAATGGCCATTTTCACAATGTTCATATATTATCGTAAAGGGATTTTTACATTTTGAATGAGTTCACAACTAATAATTAGAGCTGGATAGTCGTGTCTATCCGATAGAAGCGGACAGTCGCATAGCGAGAGTAATTGTCCGAACGTATATACGTATGTATGTAAATACGGGCGATCTCATCAGTTCTACTAATAACATCTGTCTACGTGATATTCACAAATTACATTAATTCATAACATGGAATGCATACACCTAATCATGTATATACATAAATACGTATATATGCAATTTCATATACATTTAATAATACTTACTGCGGGTTTTCAATTAAAGATCTGTTTCTATGACGAGATTATGGCATAATTAAAGAATCAAATCTCACAATCGTTAGTACTTCAATGGTAGAGCGTCCGCCTGGCAAGCGGATGACTGGGATTTGATTCCTTGCCGAAAAGCAAAGTTTTTCATTAAATTGTGACATAATTATAACTGTAATAAGTAGAAACTTACGAGTTTTTCCTTTCTATTAAACCTCCACACAAACACAGTGGTCGTGTGAAGATCTGGTAGGGTGCTCCGCACTTTTACCGTGTAAGTTTGAAATAAAGATGGTAAATATATAATATATATAGGATGCAAATAATAGTGTAATAATGGTTTTTTATTATCTGTTTGAGTATTTATTCAACAGTTCTCCAACGTAATTCCATGCCCATATAACTTTCAGTAAATGATATTTCAATATAATATTTGCAGTTTTTAAAAAAAACAATAATTTCAAGTTTTTAATCATAAATTTATTAAGTAAATCGTTGAACTATAACAAATAGACTGTCATTATAAAATATTTTTTTTATTTTCTAAGATTAGGTTACTATTTTGAATAAAATTACTTCATTAAAATACACTGGTATTACATTAAACTAATTAAAAAACTTACATTTACATTTTAGGTATGGCACTAAAGGAAGAATTTGAATATCTGCCATTTAGATGTTGTTACTGTTACACTTTCAACCCATCTCGCAAGAAGCGGCCGCCCGCGCCTAAATTGGAGGTAGAATCTAAACAACAATTCTCTATTGAAGCTCCCAGTACGTCCGAATCTGAAAAGAACTCGTCAAGCGATACTGACAGTGAACAGGAAAATAAGGTGCTACCGCCAACTTTTTCGACAAATATTGAAACGTTGTATCCAAAAGAAAAAGAACCAAGCTCAGATAGTGAAAAAAATGATTTCGATAAATTATCAGATGCTGAATTTAAAAATTCCGACAATGAAGCGATTCCTATGGATGTAGATAATGCAAGCAATGAAGAGGTACACCAAGAAATTCAAAAACAAACTGAAGAAGGAATTGAACATAAGGACGAGGTGAAAAATGAATTATAAATTTAATACACTAACGAAGACTGAGCGACCGGAGAGTCGCGATACTGAAAGAAATTAATTGTTGATCCATTACAATTCTATATTACATCCATTATATATTAATTCTATAAAAACTTATTTATGATTTCCTCCAAAAATAATAATTTTCATTAATATTCTTTGTGTCGCCTTTTTAGATAGATATATTTATATACATATACCTTTTTTATTTTAAAAATAAAGTTCTTGCAATATAATTATAAAAAAATTTAAATGACCGTTGTTGATAAAGTGATTTGTTGATTAAATTATTACTTAATACGTAATTTCAATTACTAATAAATGAAAAAGAAAAAACCAAGTAACTAACAAAACATCATAACTTAAAATATTACTGATTTTATTTAAATAATATGTATTAAAAATTAATCTTCTTAATAAGTAATTTAACTGTATTTCATTTATGTGTAGCATCTGAGATGTCAAATTAATTTAATACATATATTTTCAATTAAGTTTATTATAAATAATATAAACATAATAAAACATGGGCGTGAAAAGGTGTTCTTAAAAATATGGAAAATGTTCCAGTAAAAAATTTGTAGGTATGGTTGTACTAAAATTAATAAATTATTATATGCAATATCATAATAATAAAATAAAACTGAATACTATTGCAAACAGTTTATATAGCATCGATTTTAGAGTATTCAATTCAATGCAAGAGAGTTCCAATTATTTTATTCTTGTAGTTATTCTTATATTCGATATAATTAATTTTTTAATGTTATCTTAAAGAAATATCCAAATATTTTAAATCATATAAGATTAATTAACGTAATATGAGTGGTCATTCTCCCACATTCAGAAATAATACTTGAGGTAATTATGGAAAGGTAGTGTCTTTAATATGCTACTTGCCTTAATTTATTTAATTATATTTGTTTGTTCATCCACCTACTATGTGTGAAACTTTTAAAGCTATTTATTTATTTTTGATTAAACAGTAAGTTTCTGATCGGGCATAAGGGAATTAGTTTTAAATTCGTCGGCGAATAATATTGTACATCTTACGTTAGTATTTATTACCAAATTGTAGCTGAACATGATAATTCTCTATACTAGAGCGCTTGTTCTTAGATATTTTCCTGTATAGATTTGCTCTTCAAGAAACTCTTTAATTTATTTTAGAATTAGCTTTCTTTATGCAACTCACTAAATTCCATAATAATTAATGTTATTTCATAAATTCGAGATGTTTTTGAAAAATTACAAAATATATTTATATGTAATATATTATTGTAATGTATATAAAACAACTATATTGCAAATAAAAACAAAAAATTGTCTCTAAAATAAGAAGCATGTACTATGCATGTGCAATACCAACAAAAGCAATGAAATTTTAGGTAATAGACATAAAATAAATAATAAATATAACGTACAAAAAAACTAACAATTTAATTTTGCAATAATTTTTAAAATAAAAATAGATAAACTTTAAATTTAAAAATTAATATATGTTTTGAGAATACATTACTGGGAAATATTTAACAATAAATATTGGAAGATGTTTAATATACATTAAACCAAATCTATTAGTAATATACATTACTGGGCAATACATTAAACGTATGTAGTAGCAGATACTTTAGAAATGTTTTTCACTTGTATACAACTTTATTGTTGTATCTGTATGTAATTACAACCAACTAGATAATCCTTTAATGAAGTCTAAACTAAACAAATTTTAAGTAAAGACAATTTAGACGGGAAAGATTTAAAATTACAGTATGTTCAAATTTACATTATTAAGAAGTCGATTGCTGCATTAAGAATAATGATTAACCCTGGAAGGTTACTCTTCATTTTAGTACATTAAGGTTACTCTTCGTCGAGTGGACGAACTATTTAAAAAAAAATTCTAGCGGAACGATTTGTAAAGTAAAACATAAACAAAAAATTTTTTTAGGTAAACATTTTATTAAAACATAAAGAAAGAAATAAAATATAAAAATAAAAATTCTTTTTCACTCTTAAAATTCGATACGAATGTGTACTCTTTTTTTGTTTTTTTTCAATTTAGTTAACTTTGCAAATAAACAAAAACTTAAAAGATGAAAATAAAAATGACTTATATCATACAGTCTTTAAAGTTAATTAGTCAAGTAATACAAAAGAATAAAAATTTTTAGTTAATAGCATTATTTGACGAGACACAAAGTTCAACTTATGTTCAGATGCTCTTCAAGCTTATATTGCACGTAGTTTTCGTCATTCTGCGTTTGCTGTAGAGACAGAGGTGATAAATTTTACGTTTCTTTGGTCCTTCATCACTATTTTCCACATCTTATATAGATATTATATTTTTAATTTGTTCCTTAATTGAGGTCTGCAATGTAGGTGTCTCGAGTCTGCTTCTCAAATATGGAGCCACGAGAGATTCATGTAGATCTTTTAGGTACTGTCGTCGGTTTTTGGGTGTTTGACCTTTGACGAACATATTGTATGTATATATCACATAGCTGTTTACAAAAGTAGTATTTAAAATTTCAAAAAACAGACACGTTAGCCACCTGTTGGTTTTTCGAGAACACGAGACAGTGCTGCACATCTGAGTGTCGACGCCGCCTTTTGTCTGATTGTAAAATTCTACCAGGTGGGTTTTCCCGTTTTCGGATTTATAGTTCCTTCTTCATCGCAGCTTGATAAAAGATATACAAGTTTATTTGATTTTGGCTTCTAGGATAATAAAGTCAGCTCATTGTCGTAACAAAACATGGATATTCCAGTTCTCCGGCCTTTTACATTACCCATTTCCTTCGGCATTTCTCACTTGTTTGACAATAAAGTGCCAACAATAGTTAATTTATAGGGTTTCAGAAGCAGTGATTTAGCAAGGGGAACCGATGTGAACCAGTTATTCATTATAATATTACGATTGGTTCCATGAACAGTTTTCGTTAGCTCTTTTACGTAACGTTCTCCCAGAGAAGTTGCTGTTAGATTGGAGCCCTTTCCCAAATATGGGCTAGCATTTAACATATATTTTGTTCTACTATCCCAAACTTTTCTTATAGGAGCAAATTTATCATTAATCATTGTCATTCTTACACTTTTTACTATTTTACGCATTTTACCCATGGTAGACAAGTAGCGCGAGTCGCAATAGGTAGGCATTTTTCAAAAAAAGATCGTCTTTTCTTAAGGTGGTTATCTTTCATTAATCATTGTCATTCTTACACGTCAAAGCGAAGACACGACATCAAAAGTTCGAACCGCATTTTACCCATGGTAGACAAGTAACGCGACCCGCAATAGATGGGATTAAAGAGTCTGTTGTAAGGTGGTTATCTTTCTTAATGGCTGTAAGAACTAGGAGTCCTAGAAGGGCATATAGCTCAGAGGCATCAGTTGTGCCCATTTGAGAATTAGATGTCGAACGACTCTGTGTTTCGACGTTTGTCCACTGCACAATCTCGTCAATAATTTCAGAAGAGATTAACAGTTTAAAGCAATGAAGAGGGTCTTCTACTCCTTTGCATTCTCGTGAAGGACCCCTAGCCTTGTGAACAGCGGTTATAGCCCGGCGATGCGATTTTCCTTTTTTAGTGGAGCATTTATGAAAATTTTTTCCGCGCCCATTTGTTTTTGAAAATTCAATAATATTCGTTTTCGAGCGTAGCAAATGGAGTGGTATGTCATCTCATTGGAAAACTCCGACGACAGTGGTACGTCATCTCCAGCGACGCTTGTCTGCTCTGCTTCTAAATCGCGACAGCTACCTTTGCAGCTGTCGTCATCTTGTTTTTTTGAAACATCCAAAAAATTGAAATCGTCGTCGTCGCAATTTTATAAAAGTCTTTCGATGTCGGCGTCTGTTAGTACTTTCTTAGAGCTCATTTTCCATTCTAAAAAACCAAAAATTAAAAAATACTTAACATAAACAATAATAAATTGTTTAAAATAAAATATTTTGTAATAATACTAACAAAACTAATGCAAAACAATAAAACAACACCACAAAATAAAGCAGCAAATTTATTACCCTATAAACACAAAAAATCACAATAAAGTTACTCTTTATGGTTGCGACGAGTATACACTTTCAACTCAGCGTACGTCCGCTCACTGCAAACTTTCGTCATCAACTAATGTTGTTGACAAAGAGAGCATAATTTGAACACACATAAAAAAGTTATATGGTAAAGAGGAAATCAGCTTCGCCGATTCGACGAAGAGTAACCATCCAGGGTTAAACACATCTTAATCAATATTTTTAAAATTTAAATAAAATCAGTATTTTGGAAGCAGTATATCTTCCTTTAAAGTGGAACTTAGACAATATCATGGTTTGTTAATATGATTGTTATAACATAACTACATGACAAATAATTAAATGATTGTTCTTGGTGCCAAAGCTTCATATGTTAATTGAATTATAATATTTTTGACAAGTATTTATATCTTTGATAAATATATATACATTATATTTTTTGTAATGATTCTGCAACCTGTGACTTGTAAAGCGCCCTAAAACAGTATTACCTTTTTAATTAATTAACAAATTATGTTACATATATTTTTCTAATAGCACACTGCCTATATATTTTGCACGTTAGTAATAATTAAGAAAAGAATGTATTTTTACAAAAGCATTTTTGAAATAAAAAAAGGTATACTTTGATTTTGGATTGTTATAGAAAAATAAATAAGATATGAAAAATTGTTATGGAGAACTTAATGTCAATTCTTAAATGAACAGTAAAATTGTGTTCAACAAATTATAAAAAATAGATTAATATTCTTTATTATATTTAAGCTTATTACACATGGCAAAACAAAATGAAATGCAATTAAGAAATAATATTTTTTTATTTCCACAGCTTTATTTGCATCGTAAGTAAATTATGGTAGGGGATTGTGATATTTCTGATGGATTGTTTTATGTTATGTATTGGATTAGGTGCCTTTTTGTCTTTTGATACAGCAGACTTAATAAATGCTTTCTATTTTGTATGCCTTTTTATTACATTGATATTTACATACCTTTTAATACGTACTTTATTAGAAATTTTATGCTGAACACAAAATTAATTTTAACTATTACCACAGAAAATAATAATTACATTGTGAATGTATGATAGATGTGCAATTGCAACAATAAAACTGATTGCACAACCTCTTTTGTCAATCAAATTATTTACTACTATACTTTGTTTCAAAAAGAGGAGACACATTTCTGAACAGACTCCAATGACAGTTAATTCTCATTAGCTGAGAGCAAGCCAAATTACATAGTTGTTTGCTGACAACTGTCGAGTTCTTTGACTGCTTATATCACGTTTGCGTTTTTAGAGATTTGTTTATAATTATCATAATACTTAAGCTATTAGTTCTTTTTGGCACTTGCACTAGCAGATTAAGAGATTATGTAAGTAATATGTGAATACACGAACTCCACTTGTACTGAAATTATATAATTCGTAGCTATTGGTTTCAAGAATGGATGTCGAACCTAGCACCAGTACTGGTACAAACATGGGTGTGTATTCTCCTCTGAAGTAATGAGAGAAAAGCAACAATTATTAATACAAATAAATTGTAGGGGATACACAGGTAATATATTGGAGCTGAAAAAGATAACTAGCATACTAATAGTGCTGAAGTCTTTTGGTGAGGTTATTAAAACGACTGTTCGTCTCAAATAGTTCAGAACATGTTTTGTGACAATGAACCTCCAACATTGATTAGTCTTGATTTACATAAATAATCGTAGTAAACTACCGAATATGAGTTACTCAACATTATATTGATTATGAATAATATCAATTCCCTTCTCGACCAATACATAAATGTAATATACCTAAATATAATTCTATTATATATTGGAGACCAAGTGTGTAATAGACAGAAACTTACATCTAGGCTTTATGCCAATTAAAGAATGTTAAAAAGGAATCATTCTATTATTAATAACACCCTATCAACTACATATGTTTCAGAATAAACCGATTTGTGTTATTAATGAACGATTCCTTCAAGTGCTTATCATTCAAAAATAATGAATAATATCAACTTTCTCGACCAATACATAAATGTATTGACTGCAACCACTTTGCAAAATTGCATATCATCCTCCAGTGTGTAATAGAAGAAACTTACATCTAAGGCTTTATGCCAATTAAATGTTAAAAAGGAATGAAGTTATTAATAACACCCTATCAACTACATAATTTCTAATTCACGAGAAGATTGATTTGTGTTATTAATGAACGATTCCTTCAGAGTGCTTATCATATTCCAAAAATAATGAATAATATCATTCTGGCATTCTCGAAATACATAAATGTAGTGATCGTAAATTGTTATAGCTCGTATGTAAAATTTAAGCAATTTCTCTTCAGTGTGTAATCGTTACATCTAGGCTTTATGCCAATTAAAATGTTAAAAAGGAATCATTCTATTATTAATAACACCCTATCAACTACATATGTTTCATTTAATTCACAGTCAGGCTGATTTGTGTTATTAATGAACGATTCCTTCAGAGTGTTTATCATATCATTTCGATACAGAAAATAATGAATAATATCATATCTCCTCTCTCGCCAATACATAAATGTATTGACCGACAAAGCAAGAACGCTTCTATCTCACAGATCGGAGATTCCTTTTTAACATTCTTTAATTGGCATAAAGCCTAGATGTAAGTTTCTGTCATTACACACTCGATTATCTGTGTATTCTTGCTTTGTCGGTCAATACATTTATGTATTGGTCGAGAGAGGGAGATGATATTATTCATTATTTTCACTATCGAAAAGATATGATAACGTAAGGAATCGATTAATAACACAAATCAACCTATTTTGAATTCGTGTATTTGTAGTTGATAGGCAACATGTTATTAATAATAGAAAATAATTTACTCTTTTTTGACATTCTTTAATTGGCATAAAGCCTGATGTAAGTTTCTGATTACACACTGGAGGCATGGTCTCCGATCTGTGAGATAGAAGCTTTCTTGCTTTGTCGGTCAATACATTTATGTATTGGTCGAGAGAGGGAGATATGATATTATTCATTATTTTCTGTATCGAAAAGATATGATAAGCACTCTGAAGGAATCGTTCATTAATAACACAAATCAACCTGAAGATTCGTGAATTCGATGAAACATATGTAGTTGATAGGGTGTTATTAATAATAGAATGATTCCTTTTTAACATTCTTTAATTGGCATAAAGCCTAGATGTAAGTTTCTGTCTATTACACACTGGAGGCATGGTCTCCGATCTGTGAGATAGAAGCGTTCTTGCTTTGTCGGTCAATACATTTATGTATTGGTCGAGAGAGGGAGATATGATATTATTCATTATTTTCTGTATCGAAAAGATATGATAAGCACTCTGAAGGAATCGTTCATTAATAACACAAATCAACCTGAAGATTCGTGAATTCGATGAAACATATGTAGTTGATAGGGTGTTATTAATAATAGAATGATTCCTTTTTAACATTCTTTAATTGGCATAAAGCCTAGATGTAAGTTTCTGTCTATTACACACTGGAGGCATGGTCTCCGATCTGTGAGATAGAAGCGTTCTTGCTTTGTCGGTCAATACATTTATGTATTGGTCGAGAGAGGGAGATATGATATTATTCATTATTTTCTGTATCGAAAAGATATGATAAGCACTCTGAAGGAATCGTTCATTAATAACACAAATCAACCTGAAGATTCGTGAATTCGATGAAACATATGTAGTTGATAGGGTGTT
Source organism: Dermolepida albohirtum (assembly GCA_031893035.1). NCBI lineage: Eukaryota > Metazoa > Arthropoda > Insecta > Coleoptera > Scarabaeidae > Dermolepida > Dermolepida albohirtum. The sequence continues at coordinate 393,439 of JAVIWB010003179.1, read as the reverse complement.
ATTAATAATAGAATGATTCCTTTTTAACATTATATTGATTAATGAAGCAAATGAATTTTGAGTAAGAATATTTGCAGTATATTAATATACCTAAATATAATTCTATTATATATTGTAGAAATGAAGCAGAAACACCGTTCTTATTAAAAAGGATGATGTAAGACATACATAGAGTTCCAGAATAAACCGATTTTCTATTTAGACGAAACGTGATTGAATGGGGGCCATTCAAATGAAGTAAAGCAACTTTTACACATTGCTATCAATAATGTAACTGCAACCACTTTGCAAAATTGCATAAATCATGTAATCAAAGAAGAAACACATGAAGGGTTTTGAAGGAATTGTAAATGAAGTTATAGAACCATTCATAATTTCTATTAGAGAAGATAATAGTGATAGTGATGATTCGGTTTCCTTATCAGAATCAATTCCAAAATCATGTCAGATATTCTGGCATTAAATTTAATTAGTGATCGTAAATTGTTATAGTCGTATGTAAAATTTAAGCAATTTCTCTTCTGTATTCGTTCTTATTTTGTATTGCAAATATTAAAATAAATGATACATAAAGAGATTTGTTTGATCACCTTTAATTCATCAGTGGCTAATTTAAAAAATCGTAGTTGTTTAATTCAACGGTAAAATGCCTCAAGATTAAATAAGTAGTTCGTCATGTTCGCCATGAAATATTATAGATCCTATCTAAAAACAGTCCGTGAAATGTCATTGCTTTTAATTATTATTATTAATTAGCATTAAGTATTATTATGTATACATAATGTATTATTAGAACTTTTTAAACAAATACATAAAAATACATTTGTTTTCTAAACACATAAAAACAAGAATTTTAATGCCTGGATTATGTAACAATACTACTGATTTATTTACTTTTCTTTTCTATTTTACTTTCACGTATTTTACTATTGTATTTTTAATTCTGTTGTAAGTAATAGGCGCCGGTTATATTTTACATGAGTTTACACAGAGTTTAATGTAATAACAATTTAGAAACGCACGTCTGAACATTATATTAATTTTTGGATTTTCTATCAAACTATTTTTATCGTATTTAAAATGTTTTCAGAACATTAATCGAATAAACTGTTTCGGATGTATGCAGATACTTTGGAGACAATTTGTGATAATCAAAATACATCAAAAACTTTAAAATTAATTTAAATCCATATCATATATTAAAAGAATAAAACAAGAATCATCTGCATTATAAACAATATGCATATCTTACATATATTATTTGACGTTTATTAAACTGCATTTTGCCTATTATGTAGTTCATTAAAATGAAAATCAAGTTAATTGCGTAAGGAAATTACTGAAATAGAACAGTGTTCAAATATCAATTATTTATATAGAAAGTTATGAGAAATGGTATTTCTTCGCTTAAAAATATGGCAACACTGGCTTTGAATATTTGAAAATGGCTGTGCTTAAATTGTGTCAATCTTATTTAGTGTTTTAAAAAAAAAGTAATAATTCCCTTCCCAATTTAATTTGAAAATGAGGTAGGTTTTATTAAAATAACAATTTTAATTAGTAATTACTTTCTCTCTATTAATTTTAGTGATCAAGTAAGTCCGGAATCCGAGAAAATGGATATGTCTGAAACATCTGATGCTTCTGGAAATGAGCAAAATGATACTAAGGAAGTATTGCGATTAAATAAACCATTGCATACTACAAAATTAGATAACGAATTATTAGATAATAAGCAATATGATATTACACGAAGTAGTAAAAACCACAGCCTTACAAAAAGTGCAACCAATTCACATCCATTGATGTATTCACCAGTTTCATCAATATCGTCTGATTTTCCAGATTTAATACCTGAAAAACCGAAAAGAACAACTTATCAGTATTATGAAAAACAGTCATTCAAGCCAGATGCTCTTAGATCTCCATTTGATTTCACTACTTCAGAATCAGAAGGTTTGGAATATCCATTTGAAAAAACCATACATTTTGATTTACCATTATTAGATGAGTACAATGAAAAATTACCAGGTTATTGAGTAAAACTCTGTTTAACATTATTTTAAAACATTGCATATTTTTAGATTTTCCAGCAAGTCCATCAGCTTTGAAAAAGACCTTGATATATGATATGCCATTGGAAATATGCCATGCTGAATTAAGTGATACTGAAAATGAAAAATCAATTTATGAAGCACACTTGAGTTCAAATTTACAAAATGTATCACTAACAATGACTGAAAAAGAAGGTACATTTAATAAATTTTTAATCTCGTTCGCATTCTGGGGTATTTTTTAAGTATAATAAGTTTTATATATTTTGTATTTAAAATTGTAATTTCAAAAATGTTAAAAGGTATTTAGGTGGCACGTTGGAGATGCAGTTATTTAAAAGGAATTTGATATTCAATGTGCAAGTAATGATATATGGGAAATATAAGATTCAGATGCAGTGCTTCTTTTAAATTAATATTTTTGAATATTGCAGATACTATTTATTATGTTAAAATTGCCAATAAATATTATTGTTTATAAATGTTAAAGGACATCCAGTGAAATGTATTAGTTTATTTATTTAATTATACACAGTTCCTAGTCAATCTATTTTTTTAAAATTGTAATAGTAATTTAAGTACAGAAGCTTTTTTTAAACTTTATATAAATCTACAACTAATGTTTAATGATTCCATCCTTGGCTTTTGACTTTTTTATTTCCCTTTAGCATACTGTGCATACAGGTCTTGTTTTTTTTCAATTTACTTTTTGTATCATTTTGTTCATACTTTTGTATCATGATGTAAATATTTTTTGGTGCACACCCCTGATTTTAAGACACCATATGTTTTCAAATGCACTAAGATAAGAAGCATTTCCTGGCTCCCAGCAATTTGTTATAGAGTTTACAGATTTAAAAAATTTTTTATTAAATTTACTTTGTGGCAAGGGATATTATCGATAATAAGCTGTAGTAGCCTTTGTTTGGATTCGAGTCATCTATATATATATATATATATATATATATATATATATATATATATATATATATATATATTGAACCCTAAGAACGTAATGAAAGGGGCCATTACTAATGTGTATATAATGACTGTTTACCAGGAAAATCGTCAAGAAGTATACAAATATTCTGTATTTTAAGGTTTATTTTTGTTAGTTGATCTTTACTGTTCAATAAGTGAGGTGTATTAGAAACGATATTGTGTTATAAAATTGATTTAACCAGTTGTATTGAATATTGTGTTTTTGTATAGTGTTGTACATTGTGACAACATGCCTAGAGAACGGGAGTTAGATGTAATAGAGCGAAGTAAAGCAGTGTTATTACATACTCAAGGACTATCGCAATCAAAAATCGCGAAAATAATGAAGCGGTCGCGCTATGCCATCCCAGCGGCAATAAAACGTTTTAAATAGACAGGTTCTTACGAAAATCGACCGAAAAGTGGACGAAAACGTATTACAACGGAGAGAGATGATCGATTTTTAACGCGACTTTCTCTGAAAAATCGTATGTAATCACAAAAGATTTATCTGCAGAAATAAATGAGCGCCAAGGAACTTCTGTATCAGCGAGAACAGTTGAGAAGACGACTGGTAGAAGTAAATATACATGGTCGTAAATCTCGCCGCAAACCCTTATTGACACACAGCATCAAAAAACGGTTGTTTGGGCAAAAAAACACAAAAATTGGACAGTTGAGGATTGGTCCAAAATCATATGGTCCGACGAATCCAATGTAGAGGTATGATAAATTAATGCAGTTTTACTTTTGTGTTACATAAATATGATATTTTGAATGTGCTGAATAGTGAATTGGAATTTTTTGAACAGCTATTAATTTTTCTATATCTTACGTAGATTTTGCCAACACCTGGGGCTCAGTTTGTTCGTAAAGACCAGCTTTGTGTAACATTGTATTGTGCCTACAGTAAAGTATGGGGGTGGTAGCGTGATGATATGGGGATGCATGACCACTAAGGGTGTCGGCGAAGTGTACGTCTGTGAAGGCAGAATGAACAGCAGTAGGTACATCGATATGTTAGGAGAAGTACTAGAACCGTCTATTGTAAAGCTGTACGATTCCGATGAAGAGGCCTACATTTTCCAGCAGGACAATGCACCCTGCCATAAATCCAAACGTACAATCGAGTGGTTTAGCGCAAATAACGTGCCCATATTCGAATGGCCGGCACAATCGCCGGATTTGTCGCCCATAGAAAATTTGTGGCGTATTTTAAAGAGAAATGTCTCAAAATATAGACATAAAAACAAAAACGAATTAAAAGCGAGGATATTTGAAAACTGGGAAAAGATTTCACAATGTTATGTAGCAAATTAGTGGCTACAATGCCTAAACGGATACAAGCCGTTATCAAATGTCGCGGTGGTGCTACAAAATATTAATGTATATTATTAAATTTGCATTCAAAATGTATATACACTTGTAGTTTAATTTTTATACCTCCTAATATATATATATATATATATATATATATATATATATATATATATATGACAGAATGGTTTTGATTCACATTAATAATTACTGGATCTTAATTATATTGTGTATTAAGAACTATGATGTTAACATGATATATTAATACACATTAAAGAAACTACAATGTATATAACAATATATACTGATATTTGCTATTCAAGAATTATTTTTAAAATGTAAAAGCATTTTTAAACTCTAGGCTTACTTTAAATGTATGCTTATATATAATAATACAATTATATATTAAATTGATTATTAAATTTATAATGGTTGTTGTATAATTTGTAGAGCAGTTGGGCAATCACTATAAAAAAATAGAATTTAGAAAGTGAAAAGGATTACAATAAAAGTGCGTATTGGAGTATTGTAATAACAAATAATGGATAAAGAGTGAATAAAATATTTGTTGTTGGTTTATTTTATTAATTTATGAATAACTACAAACTATCAAAAATGGTATTTAAAAATAATAGATGTAATTATTTTTTTAGTTAAAATAGTATAAACTATAAATATTTAAATTACGTAATATGATTATTATGAGGTTAACATTCCAATCGATTGCTTTTTTACTATTAACTGTATTCTCTTGAACCGTTGTAATTGTAATCATTATGAGTGTACGTTTAAAGTAAGCCTAGACTAAAAGAATGCTTTTACATTTTAAAAAAATTCTAAAGCAACCAGCAGTATATATTATTATGTACATTACAGTGTCTTTTAATGTGAAATATTATATGTTAACATCTTTAACCATAATTCGATTAATATTAAAAATATCGAATTTTAGGTAATTTAAATTTCTTGGCCCATAGCAAAAGAAGCAATAAATTACGCAGAATAAAAGTAGTACATACAGAAACGAGCCATGATAGTGACATATCAAGTATAGATAGCAATTCTGATAGCCTTAGATCTGAAGATGTGTTTACAGGCAATCCTGATCACTTAGATGAAGAAGATTTGGATATAGCAAATGAAAGTAAGTAGTAATTTACTAATACTTTTTGAAATTATAATACTTACATTTATGGTGAGTGGCACTAGAAATATAAATGAAATGTTGACATCTAAATATTTGCTTATGATAAAAAAGATAAGATTATCAGTTAAATTGTATTAAAAAATATCTGCAAATAATAAATCAGCAGTGTGTGTATATCTAACAATGTAATGTGATTATCGTCTGGATCCATAAGGAATTATACTGGATAATAATTCAAGATTTTGAAGAGAACTAAAATCTTTAGTGCAATTATTAAACATAACTTTAACATTTTCTAAAGTTCAGGATATCGTATTTGAAAAAGAATCTCAATTTGGATTAGAGGAATGGGTGAATAATATTAGTTTTATAGTAGAACCATTCAGTATATTAAATTTGATTAGGAAGCCTAATCATCTCATAAGTGATTTAAAGACTATAGATTTAAGGTACAAAGCATTCAAGATTTTTTTCTGATTATTTTGCAGATAGAATAACAAAAACCAACAAAAGTAAAAGTAAGTTCTTGTGTATAAGTGCACATCAGTGCACAAATCAGAATTTGGGTTTTATGTAAGACAATCTGATATATGAATGCGCTTTTATAACAGATATTTTTTTTACAAGCTTCATTTTGTTTAGGAACGTTAAATACATGACTTAAGAGTTGACATTATTAAAAACAATTTAATGTGTAAAATTTCATCACAGTTTCTGAAATGCTTCAATTACAATTGTTTGAATATAAATACTAAATCATACCACGACATACGACTCCATACCATAATGCATTTTTCTCTCTATTTTATTGTTTTTGTGACATACAAAGGCTTTCAACTTTTATTAATACATCGAACATATTTTCATGCATTAAATTTAATTTGATTATAATTGTTTTTATATATTAATAATATACATAGCGTTTTGTAAGAAGTAAGAAACTTGCCTTATTTATTTTTGATAACTTGATCCGCTTGGTAGTTTACATTTAATACATACAGTTTTTTACTAAATTCATTAACTGTTACAAAAATACTTTTTTAGCTTAATCTGATGATAAAGTATGTTTTAAAGGTTTATTTTCCCCTAGTATTGACATGTTTTATTGCATTTTATATTAATATAAGAACAGTTTATCCGCCAAATATCTCTTCGTTAGAATACCTATTTTGCTTGCCCAATTATAGTTAGTGGCGGTGTTTGAACAAATTTATAAGTAGGTCATATTTTGACGTAAAAGGTAAAAGATTACAAAATTAGATTCTTTCAAAAAATATATTGCATTTATTGATTAAATATTTTAAACAGGTTTAAATTTGAGATCAATTTTTCGCTCTTTAGCATCTATAAAATAATTTATCACACGTTCATTAAAAGCGGCGTAGTTTTTAGTAATACATATATTAAACAATTTGAATTAATAATATATGTAATGTTTATTTAATAAATTATAGGAAGCGATTCTCCTGAACCCATTGAACCTCTCAGTGCAGCAGAGGAGAGACGACATGCAAGACATTGGCAACGAATGGTACTACCAGGAGGTGAACAGCGTACTATCGATATGCGAGTTATAGAGCCTTACAAGAGGGTTTTATCGCATGGTGGATATTTGAGAGCAGGTGGACATACAGCCATTGTAGTTTTTTCAGCGTGCTTCCTACCTGATAAATCAAGAATAGATTATGACTATGTAATGGATAATTTATTCTTGTAAGCTCGACATAATGTATATTAATTTTAAAATTCTATTTTTTTATTTTTAATAAGTGTTTTTGAATAAAGCATATTTTAGGTACGTCCTTTGGACTTTGGAAAGGTTAGTAACCGAGGACTATGTACTTATTTATTTACATGGTGCTGCAACTAGATTACCATCATTCAGTTGGCTAAAAAAATGTTATCAAATGGTTGGCCGAAAATTGCGGAAGAATTTAATTCATTTGTATATAGTTCATCCAACACTTTGGATCAAGACAATGCTGTTTATGGCGAAACCATTTATAAGGTATTATTGCATATGATAATAATTCGTGAATCAAAATCTTGTGTTCTTATAAAGTTTATTACCTTCTTCGTTTTGGTTTAGGGAACTACTGAATTTATTACATGATTAATTAATTTAATAATAATTATTATAATATTTGTACGGTGGCCAAATGCTGCAATAAGTGAAAATAGAAAATACATTAAAAGGAGTTTAGTAATTAATAATAGTTTGATTTATGATGATGCATCAGAGGCCCAGGACGTGTGTAAAGCTGAAAAGATTATTAGCGGAAATAGAACAACACGATTGCTCTTAAAATTTTATTTACTTATTTAAATAAAACGAATTTTTAAAGCTTGAATAAATTAAATAAAAATAATTAATAAACGAGAGCAATAGATAAAAGCAAAATATACGTAATTGCAAATACTGTCGTAAGAAGCTATGTATTAGAATAGGATTACGATTATCCTTGGCCAGAACGTTATATATATTTCGCGATAGAAATAAATACGTAGAACACTGCATGTATGTGTAAAATTTCACTCATAGAACAAGCACGTGTTTTACCGTTGAAGGAAGAACTAGCCCCAATCATTGCTAGAGAAACTTAATTTCTTATAGGTTGGGCCTTTCAAAAGAATAGGGCAAGTGCACCAGTCATATTTGAAACGAACCAATGAGAGAAGAGTATAGGCACGGCAAAAAATTAGATTGAATTGAAAGACGCCATATATTGAATATAATTACTAGGTGGATGGATAATTATACAGAATAATAAACGTGTATTGTGTGAAAAATAATTAAAGTTTGAATTTCTAATCGCACCTAGAAATTATATAAAATTAAATTGATATTAAATGTAAGTTAGTGGAATATTACAGAGAATTTTACAAGAATTGTCATAGACGTGCAAGTACCTTCTTTCTCGAAAAATAACGATTAAAGTCGGACCGTAATACGTGACTCAACAAAAAGGATTTCTCATTCGAATATTTGTAACACAAACAAAGTCTTAATAAGTTGGTATTTAAAATAGAATTGTATTTAAATTATAAATAAAATAATTTACAAGCATGATAAAAAAATTATTATATATGCAACAATTTCTACTACTTATACTGCACAGACTACAAAAAAGCTATTAATTTGAACACAAAATTTAGCCACATATTTTCAAAACGGTCTGTAATATGGAAGACATCAAGTTTTCACTGCATATATACAAAATTACATTAAGCAAATATCAGCCGGCAGGTTATAAAAACAACATTAATTTTTCTATCAGTTTAAAATATTCAAGTAGAGTACAGAATATTTGAAAATATATTTGTATTATAAAAAACAGTTTCTTTTGGTTACATTTAAATGTTCCGCGCAGATTTTTTCATTTGTTTGTGTAGTTTTTTTTTATTTTTTCATGTAGGTGTCGATGGGCTTTCTAGATACGGAATAGATCTAAATTTGTAAATTAATATAACTTCAAATTCCATGCATGCATTTCAATTTTTAATGTATCTTAATAAATTTAACTTTTAATTTAACCTAAACGTTGTGTCCCAAAAATAAACGGAATTACTCCATTTTAATGAAATGAGTGTAATATTATTTTGAATATCGTATACATTGTTGGCGATTGAATTCGTGGCGTTACCAAACCTGTATTAGAAAAGATACTACCCATTGGTGTAGTTACGGAGAGGGCTGCGGACTAAGATTATTTGAGGTGATCATAAAACCTATTCTATTGCGACCTTTTCTGGTCATTTGTGGCTTGACTCTCATATCTCTATAGAATTTCTTGGATTCTTTGTAAACGTCTCTTGAAGTTGGTCTTGAATACAGCTTTTAGTCTCTTTCTAATCTTGGGCCTATTTTATCAGTTGTTACAGTTGGGCCTTAAAAATTCTAAACCATCTAGCTAATCGCGTCTCCGTGTCAAAATCAGTTGCAGTTTCTCTACAACGTTATGCGGATGATTGATTCATTCTTACTTCATAGCATGTTTTTCCCATAGAAAGTTATTGCCTTGCAGCTTTATAACCTCCCATGACTATGCTAAATAACAGCCCTGATCAGAGCTCTGCTTAACCGGGCAAGGCCAAATATAAGGAACTTTAGGTTAGCTGAAGCTCTTCAAGATTGGTATGTCTCGTACTCACACACTAGTTGTGAGCTCTTGAAAATTGCGGGGGGGGAGGGGTTATTCAATGTTTTCATATGTATTATGCGTAAGCTGGGTGTAATGCATTGAACAGTTTGTAGTATAGCATACACGGCAGAAGCCACTTTTCTGACATTGGGATTATATGATATTGACTATTTTCTCTGGCTTTTCCAACAAATGCGGTTTGCTACTTGTTTTTTTTTTATAGGTGTCACGCACAATTTTTATTATTAGTGCAGTTAGATTCCCTTACAATTGACCTTACTGTATATAAACTTGTTAACAAAATTACAGTATTTATGAAAAATGAATTTTTTGAAATGAAATTTTGAATTCCTTGGAAGGCAAATTTGACGTAGTTGTGACATACTATCTATTTACATTTTCAATGCGGTGTGCGTTCTCGTTTGCCCAAAATAAATTACTACTATTATTAGTTCAAATGATTGTTTTAATGTCGTCAAAATTAGAAGAGTTAGTATTTCACTAAATTAAGAAAGCATTTTACAAACTTTGAAAATGAATAAATCCAAATTTGTACAACTTGCTATATTCATGGGATACGTCGAAAAAACTCATTCCGAATGTTATCGCTTACCCAATGGCATATACCAGACGGCGAAAGTAAGTAAACTTTTAATGCTCGCAAGCAGTGGTTCTTTAGAACGATACAAGGGACAGAGTTTGGAGGCTATAGAAATCAATGAAGATGTAATTGAAAGTGGAGGAAGTGATAATGAATATGATGTTACGTACGAATTAAAAGAAGGTGGTAATGATACAAATCAAACTTCAAACGCTACATTACTAGAAGAAAGTAGAAGAAGACGAGACAAGAAAAAACAACAAACGGATTCATCAAATGTTAAAAGAGGACGGAAACGTAAACTCGTACCTTGGACAATTGAACAAAAATCGTTAATGAAAAATTCTTCAAAGATCAAATTATAAATGAATATTAAAAAATAAAAATTTTCTCTTAAAAAGCATGAAGTAATCACTTTAAAATGTAATCATTCCGAAGTATTCAAGAATAAAAGTTTTTGTGCAAAACAAATACTGTAAAAGATACTAAAGCGAAATTTTATATTTTATAATGGGTTCTTAGGGTTAAAGATGTTTATCTTTTCTTATATACTATGCTGTTTCAAAACTTTGTTACAATATTTTTTACTTAGTGAAAAAAATTAATTCTCATTTGTTTTGAAAATGACAAATAAATAGCAAATTCTCAAAAATCGATGTTTTTAAGGCATCATTCTTAATTTTGAGAAATTTGCCATTTAGTAGCGTTCTTTCTCTAATTAAACATTTATTTTAACTGCCAATAATATTTCTTTGGCGAAAGTTATAGATAATAAAACACATTCTTAATCTGTCATATACTAAGTTGCTAAAGAATAAAAACATATCCTGACAACCTATCTTCTTTTTTTTCCGAATATATATAAGGATTGACTATCATGTCAGGGCCAGTTACAATACATTTTTGACACAATTTATGCTAAGACGATTTAATACGAATGAAGTATGTTGGATGACACCGGGTGCAGTACTTGGATTTCTACATAATAATAGTATTTCAACATTACAGCACTTTCGGCAGTTTTCTTATCTATAAAATACGTAACGTTCTATATCCTTCGTTTAGATTGATTATAAATTTTTTAATTTCTTTTGAGTTCAATTTTACTATACCAGTTTGTATTTCAAACTGAGAAACATAGTTTATCCGTGAAAAAAGATACATTATTCAATCATGTGAGAATAAAAACTACATTCAAATTTATTTAATTTACATTTATGTTTTAGGAATTTATACTTTTACTATAAATATTTAGAATTTGGAAATATTCACTTCTTTCTACTGTCATTATTAATCCATGTATAGATGCATTTGTAACGTTAAAATTCTTTTTCAAGAAGGACATAAAAATAATCTAAAGATATCAATATATTCAGAGAGTAATTCCACTTTTTTAGTATTACTTAATCATTTTTGAATAACTTTAAATGATTCACAACCCTGAAGGCCTTTTTCATAACAAGGCAAATGAAAATTTATAAATTACGTTGTTGTATTCAGAATGTTTCGTAGATTAGTGATGTGATAACAGAAATATTACCTTGAGAGTGACATTTATTTGAAGATATTCTGTTATGAAATAATAAAGAAAATCATTATTTACTATTATTATAATTTGATTATTAATATATGTTAAGAAACAAAACAAGAATGCTATTGCAGTATAAAAATTTAATATGTTTATCAAGTCCCATCCTTATCCTCAAAAAGTTAACACCTATTTTACTGTACTATACTTTATATATGCAAGTAACTAGAACGAACTATTCAAAACTAACTATATTATCGGCAACGTTGCGAAGGATGTTATTTTGTAGTGATCGCGTTAAAGTAAAGCTTTCATATATAAGTAAGTATATGGGATGCCACTCTTCGCGTTAAGTGAAACGAATGTCAATAGAGTACCTTTTGGAATTCTTTGCATATATACACTGGATGCCATTTTGGTGTCTTAAAGTACGGATGCCATTATAATCTATAAATATATTAGGTGCGCAACTAAGTTCTGGCTAATCAGCAGTTCCGCTCATATGAAGACATCTCAAAATGATTTGTATGGTGGATAGTCTCAAAAGGCGAATACTTCTACAGTGACAGTATTCGAGCTCTGCCAGAAAGATGGGAAAAAGTTGTCGCTAGCGATGGGCAATATTTTGAATGATCCATTTGTAAACATTTTTTCACAATAAAGTTGCATTTTCATCAAAAAAACAGCGAGAACTTAGTTACGCACCTAATATATATCTGAATATTTTGATATTAATTGTTTTTATATTTACTAGATTTCTACTGGAGCATTATATGATTCTAATAATTATTTGATCATTCTTGAATGTATTATCTTGATATTGTTATATATCCTCTTAATAATAATAATAATATTTAATTATTAGTCTATGTGTTTTACACTGTATATTTATATTTCATATTTTCAGTACAAAATTCTACAGAAAAATTACTTTCGTTGCAAGTCTCAAGGAATTAACAGCACGAGTTCCACTAGAATGTGCCGCTATCCCGGAAAAGGTAAAGGCTTATGACAGTCTTCATTGCCGAACATAACTGACATCAAAATCTCTTTATTTCTTATTAATCTTAGAAACAATTATTCCTGGGCTTTAATGAATCTCATTTCAATACCAATGTAATTTTCTGTGATTTCTTACTTATTTTTACGTATTAATCATGCGTGATATTTAGTTTTCGATATATCAACATAGTATCAGTATTTTAATTCATTTATGATTTATTTCCTATTTTTTGGAAAAGAATAATAAATACATCGAATTATTTGTACTTTTTTTAAATAAAGATGCACATAAAAATATCGTTTAATGTAATTTTGAAATTCATATCATAATTGATTACAAATCACATAAAATACCTCTTAGAAGTATGTAATAAATAAATTGGTAAATATAAATAAATTATTTTTATTATATAGTATTTATAAAATTTATTTTAATAAAGAATTAAGAAATATAATGCTGTGTAGAGTGCGAGAAATGTTATATATAAAATCATTCCTGTATAAATATTAGTCTATGTGGTTATTATTTATTTACACAGTAGTTGTATTATGTGATATGAAATAAGTTTATATTTTATGGAACCTGCTAAATAGCAATATGATCTATGATGAGTATATTAGGAAAAAGGCCTGTCTAATATGAATAAAGTATAAGTTTTATAAGTTGTTTTATTGTATTATTATCCCCCTAGAAAAATAATTATTTTCACACTTTTGGAAAAACTCGACATTTACGTAATCATTAAATTTCTGAGAAAGTAGTGAACCGTATATTTCAGTTTGGGTTCATGAGACTATAGCATAATAAGACTATATTTGTTAACCTATAAATAGTAGGCAGGTCTTATTTAAACGTTCGACAAAAAAAATATTGGGTTTTTGCAAGTGAGTTTCTTATATTGCGTTTTTTACACTGTTAATAGTTTAGTGTTATACGTAATATTCAAAATGTGTTAATTAACGTACGCCGAGCTTGCTCAGATCTTCCTAGTGTATTCACAAATAATTATCCGTAATAATGAAAACTAAGCGTTCGCTGGTCCGTACTATTACTAAATGATATCAGGAAACAAGATCGTTTTTTTAACACAAAAATCAATAACAACGGCAAGAGAAGATGATAGATTTTTTTAGTAAATCTACGGAATAGGAAAAGTTCAAAAGATCTCTTTAGCGAGTTCGAACAACTAACAACATCAGATAGTTATATCTGCTCCAACAGTAAGGAGAAGCCATAGAAAATTGATTTAAATGGATCAAATGTACGACAAAAACCACAAAGAATACAAAAAGAAGTGACTTTTATGGGCCAAAAAGTACAAAAATTGGACAAAAGTTGTATCCTTTAACGAATCCATTGTACGAAATGATGTCTTTTACTCTTGTAAAAGTAAATAATTTGGATTATATATCTTTTAAAGAAATGAAAATTACATTATCAAATAATTTTTTCTTTTATATTATAGCTTTTCGAACAGCTTGCAGCTTAATATGTTCGTAGGAGACAGGAGCAAGAATACATACTGGACTTCTTTATACCTACAATAAAATATGACGAGGGTAGGATTAAGGCGCAGTGTAGAACAATCAGTATGTTCATTGGCATTAATGTAGTTCATTTCAACCAACCTGCGCGTGGACTCATGAGCAATAGTGCCGTGGACTCATGAGCAATAGTGCTGCTATTTATGATTGTCAATATTTGTTTTTGATGTTTAATTTTGTGTCGTTTTGCTCGTTTTCTATTTTAAATGTGTTGCTTTTATTGTATATTATACATATAATTGTATTTGTTTTGAAAATATTTGTCTAAGTTTTAAACTGATCTATTTTTATAGCATAGTTGTGCATAGGCAATAGCAACAGTGACAATTGTTAAGACTGTTTACCACAGTTCTAAAAATGTCTAGTGGATTTTGTCACTGTGGTGGGCCTATGTGTAATAACAGCTCTGAGATAGCTCTGAGAGCTCGAATTAAGTTTTTGTTCCGAAGGATACTACAAGGTATGGCGTTTATATTTATTGTTTTGTTTTAAAAACAAATATGTATAACAATTTTTAATTTTGTGCTACATTATAGATGCGCGTAGACTCATGCACATTCGTTTAGAACTAGGCACAAAAAATAAAAATTTTGCACGAAAGATCAAAGCGCCGACGGGAAGTGAACCTACTAGTTGTTCTATCCTGTGATTAAAGTTTGAGAGTGTACGTCTTTGTTTGGCGTTGGAAAACTTTATTTGCGCAGTTGCTTGAATAGTACTGAAGAAAGTATTGAAGCAGTTCATTTTAAAATTATTTAGAGAAAACATATCAGAATACTATTTTCAATAAGGCATATGGCATATTTTAAAAATAAGTGTCGAAGTTTAAATGTGCTTAAAGGGAAATAAAAAAGTGTAAACTAGTTGACCCAGCGAGATTGTTATAATCTTGTACAAAGAATGCCGTGAAGGATGCATGGAGTGATCAAAGAAAAAAGTGGTAAAACAAAATAGTTAAAGCAATTTTGTCATTTTTGATTTATTTGTGTTCTTTTATTATATCTAAAACTGATAAATCTAGTGGGTGCTTAATGGTAATTTTGATGAAGCCTGTGGTTGATTCACGTGATCACTGAAGGCTGGTATATAACCCCTTGGGTAGGGTTATATATCAACCTTCAGTGATCAAGGGTACTTAATGCATATCTGTGAGCAAGGTTCTATATTATTTTAAATGTTCGCCTATGTTATACGAACACTAATATTACTTTAATCATCTACCAAACCCTATTTTTATAAATAATGTAATTTAAAAGAAAAAAAAAATAATTGAAATGTTTATGAAATAAAAATAATAAAATTTATGTCAAAAGATATATGATATTCCGTTATGGAACAATAATTTCAAATATATAAATAACACATCTTTAAATATACAAAAGAATTTAAAACATAATACAAAAGCCAACTGAAATTATTTGTCAGAAGAATTCTAAATATAACCCATCTATTTACTTTATATTTATTCTATGTTCTGACAGCATTTGTGTTTGACAATTTATATAAAATTCAAACATTGAAACGTGAAGGCAAATTATCAAATGCAAGCGTAATCAACTAAACATCAAATAATCATAAACGGTACAACATATAAAAAGTTGCCCGTAAAGTAGAAGATTTATATTTAAAATGTTTTGTCACTCAGTAAAAATCCTTCGAACATAGATAGCTTCGCAATTTCTTTTAGGCTTCCCGTCACTAGTTTATGAGTGAGCTGTTCATGTTAGTATCGCTGGCTAAAAAACATTTTTCAGTAGTCGACAATGGAAGAGAATTTTATGACGATAATAGTAAGCTTTCGTTAGCTTTTCTGTTATATTTTAAATACTTTTGATATATTTATTATTTGTAATAAAATTTGAAATTCTCATTCAATAACTGAATAACTATGTAATTTAGCAGCAAACGCATATAATTTTTCAAGTCATTTTTAAACGTTTTTCCACATATCAATTTTATTATTGATTTTGCATAAATTGATTTCACGTTCAATGCAAACATAAACAAAGGACATCAAGCTTAGCCTGCTGCAGACCTGCAATTTGTGTTGTCCATATCTAGGCAAGGTATCTCATTACTCTAGAGATTACTATACGTATTGTGCTTGGCTAAAATACTAGGACCACGTGAAAATTACTTGAACAAACGGACAGTTTATTTGTAGAAAGTATAAGTAATGTCATATAATTTATTGTTTAACTATATATTTAATGATAAGATTTGTATAAATTCAACTTTATATTTGAATCCTAATTTTAGCACCGCCATCTTTAGTTTCCATGAGAATCAAACGTTGCCGATTAGCATTTCAACAGTTTCCTGACACGGACGTAACTAGTGTTTGTATCTATGGTTTGTATTTAGAACTTGCGACATTTACAAGGCATTTACTAGCGAAAGTTAGTGCGTGTGCGGTAATAGTCTTGGGATTACATTATTTAGTTATAGCGATTCAGTAAAACATTACAACGTCAGTGAAATTAAACAATATTGTGTGTATTATAACTACTTTTTAATGTTTTATTGTGTAATAGATTTTTATAAAAAATGAGTAAAAGGTGCGCTAGATGTGAAAAAACAGTTTATCCCACGGAGGAATTGAAATGCCTAGACAAGGTAAGCTGGCAAAGAATTTTTCATTGTTAATACAGCAGCGAAACGGCATGTTCATTGCACATGTGTTTGTCACATTTAAAATGTACATAAAAAAGCATATCATGCCCAGCCCTCAGACACAATTTGAAAATATTACCATTCTTAAAAATGTTGATCATATATGAAAGTGTTTCTAACCCAAGGCTGTACATTAATATACTCCAATTTATAAGAAAATTAGTTCATGACTCATTATTATGCACGAAAATTATTAAGTGACGTCCTCCCTTGCTAATTTATAATAATCGGTCATTTCTATTTTCGTTTATATTGTCTATGGGGATGTATTCCTTTGTAATGAACGTTCATTAATTACAAAAATAGAGAAACAGGTTGATTTCATATGTGTTTAGATCTATGCATATTCATTCAAATTGTTTATTAATTGGAAAATTTACCTTTGATTATAGTCTATAATGTTAAACAGTTATTATTGACAGTAACTATATGTACTTGTGACTGTTCTAATTTGCTCATTATAAATATTTGGTATTTATAACATTGGTTAAAATGTAGTGCTGACATAAAGAGGACATAATTACATATACATATATGTAGACGATGTGACAGTTAATTCGTTGCGCATTTAAAAATAATGATATGTATCTAGTGAGGACTAAAAAGTACTTATCTGCCATTGACATGCTTATTACATCTTTGCTTCCTGTAATTTTCCTTGAAAAAAGTATTGAAATTATTATACTGGCTATGAAATGTAAAAAATGTACATATGTCAAAAAGTATTCTGTTAAGGTTTTTGATTTCAATTTCAAAGCTATAGATGTATTTTTTTATTAAAATTATTATATCAAAATCTACTTATTTGCTTTACCTACTTCTATTTCTATCTAAACTACTTGGAACAGTTTTTATTTTACAAACTCTTTTGATTACATTATATGTAATTTCTTATAAGTAAATTTTTGACAGGTAACTAAAATTATTATTGAACTAAGATAAATTACTATACATAAAAGTTAGAATTTAAAATTTAAGTGTTTAAGGAAATAAGTACCTATACAAGGATTTGCAAAAAAAGTATATATAATTTTAATCAAAACAGTATTAAAAATTTATAAATTTTGATATCAACAAATCTTTATCGATTACAAATTATCTTATCATTAATTAAATCGTGTCTCAATCCACCAATGCAGGTTTCTCTTTAATGAAAATGTACTGAACTCTTTAACTTAATTAGAGTATATAGTAAGTGTTGTATCTATACTTTCTTATCCATAAGTACATTATACATATACTGGGCGGATTTGTAAATATTTGCAAATTTGAAATTTAAATATAGATTAGCAAGTAACACCAACATCGAAGTTTAGATTTGGTCCTGAAAATTATAGAGAAAAATCTAATGTACTTTCCGATGTATTAATACTAATTTTAACATAAACTGCCTCTTGTAAATAAAATCTAGAGTAACGACAATGGCGTTGGTCCACTAAAATTAAAATAATATTTTTGTTTGGATTTAGTTATATTATTATTTTGGACGAATTTTATTTTTTTTTGTATTCTACTTGTAGCAAATTACATTAAATTTTATATACATAAATTTGAATTGTTAATTTAGAAATAAATGAATATCGTTATTTTAAGGTTGTGATACTTTGACAAAGTTGTAGAAACTTGCTTTAATGGTAAATTACTGTTTTTTTCTTTGAACCAAAATCCAATAGATTATTATTTTCTTTATCAGATATTTTTAAGAAGAGTATAAGATTTCTTCACAAAAATAAAATAAAATCTAGTTTCAGGTCTTGCTAGTCTTCGAAGCGTTTGGATTTCCAAAATAACTTGTTTGAGCCAATTATTATTATTTAAATCTGAATTTCTTGAAAATTATAGTGACATTGTAACAATTATTTTACTCAGTAGAATGTACTGCAATCTAAGCGCTAAATAAATAGTGATAATGTGGAGGGTGCATGTCATTTTAAGTAATATCAAGGTCGCCTCAATCACGCAATAGTAAATTCTTATAGTAAATTGTTGATGCAACCTATTAGGAGTTTTATTATACTTTTTTCAACTCTAGTATAAAGCAATAAATAGGGCACTAACATTAAAACTTCATCAATACAATTGTAGGGTTTTGGCCGGTAGGTATTAATTAAAAAAACACTATTTCTATTTAATAAACCTTACTAAAATATTGGTTAAAAAATAACAATACTGGGCACAATATCTCTAATAAACCAATCCACTACAAGTTACTTCACTCACTTGCTTGATATTAAATACAGTCGAATTCAGGCGTTTTTAAAAGTTCTTACACAATTTACTTTTGAAAGAATTAGCAAATCAGAAAATACTCTGCAAAAAACAGTAAATTGATTAAAAATCACGTGAATATCAATCACAACTTTATTCCTTCGATGTATAAATTATAGTGACGAATATTTTTACAAGTAACGAATAAATTTATCAATATTTGTGAATAGAGATAGTTCGATCGCTCTTTTACAATAAGATTTAAAGTCTTGTTCATGTATACTTTAAAAATATAGTAACTTTTTTAATAGAAAAGCAATAGTGAGTTTATTATCCACTATAGAAATATAGCTATAGTTCATTCCACTTTGAGAGTGAAATATACAGTTTACGGAAAATAAGTACATACATTGTTGCCAAATTTTCATTCCAAGGGATTATGATTTCCAACTTTTAGACGCATACATAATCTAAATCCGAAAGCGTGTCATTTTTGAGAAGTAACTAATAGTTTATGTTGAAATGAATAATGAAATATCTTACTTGTCTTATTTGCACAAGATATATACACTAAATACTTTTGGTAGTTTTGTAAATAGAAAATTCATTTGTATAATTTTTATTTAAGGCGAAAATAAGTCATATTTCAACATAACTTAGAACGGCTACCGTTTCAGCATAGCCAAAAATAAAAAGAGATCTATTTAAACAAACATGAACATGAATGAAGTGAAAACATATTGCCCATAAGACTTTGTACTTCATACTCAACGTGGAATGCTTAATGGATGCATTCCTTATATACAATATCTATGCTTCACCCATGTGCAACATTTTCTAAGTCTCTGTTAGTACTATAAATTATTGCGAAAGATGTTGCAGTAACGAATATTAATAGTCTCACATGTGTATGCATATGTATATGAGCATAATTTATGTGTTCCATCACCTTTTATTTGATAGTTTTGATCTTAAACATCAGATTTAAATGTAAAATCATTATTCATACTGTATTTTCTCATTTTGTAGCAATTCTGCAGAACTTGATAAATATTGACAGAATACGAGTTTGAATTTGTCATTCAATATTGTATTTCAATCCAATTATAGTGGTAGATTGTTTTAGATCACGTATTTTTTGATTACTCCAGTATTTCTTTTAATATTAGTATGTAAACTATATTTTACTTAACTTATAAGTGCTAATTGCTAATTTTTTCTAAATTTTATATCTACAAATCTATGCCACTCGTTTTCATTTTTTTCTCCAGTACTTTAAGATCTCTACCACATGTTACTCATTTTCCTAGGACGCTTCTTCGCTTTTTAGCCTTTTTCCTCATTCCCACCTACCTTCTGTTGTCAATTTTAATAAAATATTTTACCCATTTTAATCTTGTGTTTTGCTGATTTTATATTAAGTTCTTTTCATCTTACTTCTTCAGTGTTCTCCTTAGATATTGTATTTCAGTAGTCTGTAATCACAATTCCTGTTTCACATTGAATAGACAGTTTTCAACACTTTCGTTTCCTTAACATACGTGTTGTAAAATTTATTTTATTTTCATTAATAGATTCAATTATTTGTTTATCATTTTATATATACTCAATTTTTCATAAAATATATAAATAAAATTTTCAGACAAAACATTTTTTTTTTATTGTAACACAGCTTATAAAATTATTTATTAGAAATTTGCACAATTCTATCACAGCTGGAAAATAATGTCTGCTTTTTGTTTCGGAAATTTGGCAGTTAATGTTTGTCATCTTGATAAAATTTCGAATTCGCCAATTTTTTAATGCAAAAGATCTATTTTCTAGAACCAATGTTTGATTAATGTGTTTTGAATATTAACTTTAAAGATTGTGTTATGGAAAAAGACGTTATTTAATTCTATGGCGCTTTAAGTGCTTTTCTTAAATTTATACATAAACATTTTAACATTTACGATTTTTTTTTCAAATACCGCTCTTACATACTCGTAGCTGATAAGTGTAACTATTTTGATACTTTCTAATCATATTTAATGCCTGTACATATGGTATCATGCGAAACCAATATGGAAATACTTTCCATAGTAAAGAAATTTTTAGTCTCAGTTCACGACATTGAACTCCAAACCTTAACATTATAACAAAATATGCATTCAAAGCAAATTTCTCGTTCGTGTCCATTCGAAATAAATTTTTCATTTTTCCTTTGTTATTGCTTCCAACATTGTGTTTTATTTTGTCTGTTTAAAAAAGATGCTCTAGAATATTCTATCCTTATTACTCTTACTGTGTTGTTGACGCAAGTCTATCCAATTTAAAAACCAAATATTTTATTTAAATTTTATTATATTGCGTTTATCTTGTTTTGACAAGTTTGTTGGTAAGTTGAAACCAGGAATGTTTTCCGATCATGTGATCACTTTCGTATGAAATAAGATGTCGACAGGAAGTGAGGATGTTAAATTAAATACTATATTTATATTACTGTCAGATGCGATAATGTACTATATACCTAACCTGTAAACCTGTAAATAAGAAATATAAGCTGCCTACGTAGGTTACCTAAGTGTAAACTTACAAGGATGATGAAATAAATATGAAAAATTAGCTGTTAGAACAATAGCAAATAACAGCGGTAAAATGCAAGGAATATAACAATATCGGAAATGTAGAAAAGACAAACTTTAAAAGTCAAAAGTCAAAACAATATTTTATCTGTATTATACGTGACACATGTGTGCATAATGTACATGCTCTGCATACGTTTGTTTCTATTTTTCACGACTTCTTGACAAGACGTAGCGCGTAACTCTATTAAAAAAACGTTTGCCAGTATGTGTTCATATTCTGCAACGTTGTTGATACACCGGCAAACTTTCGTGATTTACTTTAGATAGATGTTTATAGTTTAAATAGAATTGTACTGTAAATTTTAACTTCTTCTTTCCTTTTCTTTATTTATAATGGTTATATAATCGTTTATAATTATTAATAACCAGAAAGCGAGTTACGTGTTTTTTTTAATTTCGGATTTAGAATAAATAAGTACTTTTGAATATGAAGACTAATTAAATACATCTACGAACTCAATTCGAAAAAAAATTGTACGAGGGCTAATAGGAATATTTATGGAATCTAGTAGTTTAAATAGTGTCCACGTCTTTCTACGTTCATTATTGTAAAATTTGGCATTTCTAACCTATAATTCAATAGGTAATTTGAAATCGTGTGAATTAGGATTTTTACGCCGTGAAGATCATTCCATCATCGTTTGTTCTTGTCATTAATGTTGTACTGTGAATTGATTAAAAGAGATTGAAACATCTTTTGTCACTGGTATGAAAGCAATCACTCAAAAGCTTAAGGACAAAATTAGAATTTTCCAGTTTCATATCGGAAGAAGGCATAATTAAAGGAAATTACAAATTAATATCTGTTTCCACAATGCAGTTTATGGCATGTTAAAAGACTCGAATATCACCGTTCTCTGTGATTGAAGGATAAGACACATACATGCCCGGCAAGCAAGATTGTAGTTCGAGTTTCAGCTGAGAACAGGAAATATTTTCAAAAATTTCTGTATTTTGTATATACCATGTCAAAGTGATTAAAATTAAGAAGCGATGAATGTTTTATGTGCAGGAAAAGTAATGGCTTCAATTTTTTTGAATAAAGAAGGTTTGATTACGTTCCAATAGGCCACATTACTACACATACTACGCGAGTCTTTTAGGTAAATTGAAGTAAAAAATTTATGGAAAGTCCTGGTTTAGCTAAGAAAAAATAATTTGCCACTAAAGAAATGTACATTTACACAATAGTGCTGTTGCAATGGCAAAAATTAACGAATTGGGTTTTGATTTGATGCTCCGCCCACCTTATACACTGTCAGATTACTACCATTTTTCACGCCTAAAAATACATATCAGATAAGAAATTTTCAATAGACACGATGTTAAAGCTGCTATGGATATTCATTCCATTGGCTTTTCTGCTCATCCTCGTGTACATAAACGATTTTATATTTCGTTTGACAAACTTAGACAACTTATTTGTTCAAAAACTATTTCTTAAATTATTTAATATACATTTTTATTTGTAAAAGGAATTTAGGTTACAAAAAGAATTCTCGTAATCAAAATGGCTGTCCTTATTACATATTAATATTATGTAATAATAAATGCTGCAATAATAAATTATAGTCACAGTTGCACATTTAATTTTTATACTGGAAGGTTATTATTATACTCGTATTTCATTGAGTAGTAAACATAATAAAATCAATTATGTATGAACAGTGTTGCAGTTTGACTTGTAACGCTTATATCTTTTAAAATTGGTTCTCATTACGAAAATGTACTTAAAGCAAGTACATAAAGATAAAATTTAGTAAGATTATTACAAACAGATTTAGATTCGGTTGTAAATCATCCTACATAACATGTATTATTGAATAATAAACAGAAATTAGGAATGTTGTGCTTTTTATAACCGAGAAGAAGTAATATTTTTATACTAGAAGTTTCGTGTTATTTAAAAAAGTTACGTGAAGACTTTCTCTTTATAATTAGCCGAATAAATAATTAAGTTTTTTTATGAGCAAGGTTTTATATTTAAATTAGGTGAATTAAACAAATAGAGATGGAGATTATAATTATTATCACTCTTTTATGATATAATACAACGTATAAATTCGAAATGTATGTAAAACGGTTTGGTTTTGTAAAATTGGTGAATGGTCTGAAATTGGCACCACAGCTTTTAGTGTACTTTTTTAGAGAATATTGATATTTGGCCATAATAACCCCATAATTCGCTTCATTAGTGATAATGCATGATATCGAGATGGGTCAATGTGCATTATGCAAACATTGGCCCGTAAGAAATAGCACCGAGCTTATAAATAATGGTATTTCATATAGATATGAATAGTTAATGGTTGAACCATAGAAAAGACTAAATTAGTTACAGATTTGTTAAATAAATTTATTCTTAACTATGAAAATTAAGAGCTTAAGATAATTTTTATGTATTCATATTATATATTTTATATATATTTGCAAGTTATTACATATTATATAATTAATTATTCAGTATAGTACAGTTCTCGGAAAGTGTAGGTAAATTTAAATTAGATATGTGAGATATACGTGGGCAAGGTGAAAAGTTCTCGGCCTGACAGAGATGGCGTTACAATTAACAGAAATTTATGTTTCCTGCGTGGCTGCATGTGTCAACTTGTTCTCTCAAGTAGTTTGTTTCCAAGAATTTTTGTAGTAGACGTCGTGCGTGTTATTTTTTTAAATGGATAAACTTGAATATCGTGCTGTTATAAAATTCTTTGTTTTGGATGGTTTAACCCCTATGGAAATTCATCCGAAGTTGACAAAAGTGTACGGGAACTCTGCTCCTTCGATGTCAACCGGTAAAAAGTAGGCAGCTGAATTTAAACGTGGTCGTACGTCCCTCGAGGATGACCCACGTGAAGGACGGCCAAAAACCGTCACCACACCAGAAATCATCGAAAAAGTACATGATATTGTATTGGACGATAGACGAGTGAAAGTGAGTGAGATAGCTGAAGCTGTGGGGATATCGGAAGAAAGGGTACGAAACATTTTGCACAAAGAATTAGAAAAGAGAAAGCCCTGCGCAAGATGGGTGCCGCATTTGCTGAATGTCGATCAAAAGCAAATGTGCAAACGATTTTCGGAGCATTCTTTGGACCGATTTAACAAGAATTCGACCGATTTTGTGCGGCGATTTGTCATCATGGATGAGACATGAGCCCACCACTACACGCCAGAAACGAAACAGCTGTCGAAGCAGTGGGTGGAAGCCGGTGGTTAAGCGCCAAAGAAAGCGAAGTCGATCGCATCTGCCGGAAAAGTCATGGCCAGCGTGTTTTGGGATGCAAAAGGAATCTTGTTAATTGATTACCTTGAAAAAGGCAGAATAATTACAGACGCATATTATTCTAACCTTCTTGACCAGCTGGATGCCAAAGGACAACGCACCCGCACACAAGGATGCGTTGGCGATGGGAAAATTGCGGGATTTGGGGTACGATTTGCTCGGCCATCCTCCCTATTCTCCTGATTTGGCACCCTCAGACTTCCATGTATTCCCAAATTTGAAAAAAATTGTTTCTGGAAAGCGATTCACATCCAACGAAGAAGTTGAAAGGACCGTAAAAGAATATTTTGACAGCCTTCCAGACTCTCACTTCCGGGAACGAATATTGATGTTAGAAAAACGTTGGACCAAGTGTGTTGAACTCAAGCGAGATTATGTAGAAAAATAAAATAATTTTTTAAATTTAAATCGCAGTCTTCCATTGTCAGGCCGAGAACTTTTCACCTTGCCCACGTGCCCCACTTATATATTTTCCTTTCCTAGAGTCAGTTTCTGGATTGTTTGTATACAAAATAATATATTATTAAATAAGTAAATAACCAGTCTCCACATTATATAAATATGGAGCTTCAATGTTTTTCAACTGTTCCGCTAAGTATTGCAGAGTTACATTCTGTCGGATTGTTCAGAACGTCTTCGCCGATTTTTAATTAATTGCGTGTATCAGCGTTTTTATGTTAAGCCAATTACATAACCTCTTTAAATTATATATTCTCTGAAAATGTACACATTCGCCTGTATTTGTTTATATTTTGTATCATCATTTCTTAAATCGTGTTTATTTGGAGTTGGTTCGAAAATGGAGAACCAACAAGTGTATTTTCAACATTTAATGCTTTTTCTTTTACTGTCGCAAGGGCAAAAATACAGTTTACGAGAAAGATATGTGCTTTATACGAAGACAATGCTATAAGTGAACAGTGCGTGAATGATTTGTAAGATTTAGACAAGGTTTCTTTTGTAAGATCGGCAACAATCAGGAGGGCCATCCACGATTGATGACCAAAACAAGGCATTAATCACAATAAATCAGCTTATTTCCACTCGTGAAATAGCAGAAGGGCTCAAGGTGTCGAATTTAAGTATTCACGACAGTTTGGTGCGGCTTATTAATCGCTTTGATGTTTGAATACCCCACAAATTAAGCGAATGCAATTTGTTGTACTGTATTTCCACGTACAATTTTTTGTTTAAACGTAAAGAAAACCAGCGTATGATAACGGGAGATGAGAAATGGATCGTCTACAAAAACGTAGAGCGAAAACGATTGTGAGATCATTCCAGTGAACCGCCAAAAGCCAGTATTCAGGCATAGAAAGTTGTTGATGGAATTGGAACGACATTGTTTATTATGAGCTGTTGTCGTGTAACCAAATAATCAACTCTGAAAAATATTGTAATCAGATATTTAATTTGAAAGAAATAATTGAACAGAAACGCCCAGAATTAGTTCATCGTGAAGGAGTAGTCCACGAGAATAATGCTAGACCACATGTTATTTGGTCACTTGACAAAAGTTGCTAGAGCTTGGTTGGGATGCCTTGACTCGTCCACCGTATAGTCCCTCTTGGCACCGTCAGACTACCATCTGTTTCACTCTTTACAAAATTTGTTGAACAGAAAGTTACTCAAATCTCTGGAAAACTGCAAACAGCACCCGGAAGATTTTTTTTAGCTCTTTAAGAGTTTCTGTGAGAGTGGGATAATAAATTTCCAGAAAGATGGCGAAACATTATTAAACAGAATGGGGAATATATTATTTAATAAACCGGATTGGTATTTTTTATTTTCCGAACAACTCGATGTATACATACATAAGTATTGCTGTGTATTTTAAACTAAGCATTTATGTAAAAATAATCATATAATGTGTAACAAGCATCAAATGTACAGAAAGTGTGGTGTGAGACTGAAACATGTATATTATATTACAGAAAAGTTTAATTTGATTTTAAAAAGAATACTTATAATTATATATCAATTATCTTACCTCGAATGCAGTTAATGTAAGGAAACGTTTTCATGAATTTCAAAATTCCCAAGATTTTCCCTTTTGTATGAAACTTGTAATCCACAATCTCATTGAAGAGTAAAACATTGATTAAAACGCTCTCGTTGTATATAATTCTTAAAGTCAGGATAATTTTTAAAGTTTGAGTATAATTTCTTGGAATTCTAAAAATACATGTAACTGTAAAATATCAATGAATGTAGGTTGCTTTAACTATTTTTCTGGATAATACAGTAAAAAACAATTATTTTAAGCAATGTTTTTTTATTGCTTTGCAAAATATTCGCCTTTATGCACTTCTGCATTCGGTGGAACCAATTCTCAAATTATTGGGCCCATTGTTCTTCAGTCACCTCAAATACAAAGTTTTCGTAGACTTCCGTAGTTGCTTCCGGGGCATTAAATTTCAATCCACGCATTTTGTCTTTTATGTATTGAAATAAAAAGTTGTCACAAGGTGCCTGGTCGGGACTATAGGGCGGATGAGTCATCAATTCTGTTCGTGAAGCGACTAAAAACTGGTGTTTGAGATTCGCTGTGTGATGGTGTATTGTCTTGATGCAGAATGATTCGTCGTTTTGGTCGTTTCTCGCGTACTTTTTGGAACACAATTGGCAAACAAACGGTTGTATACCATTCAGCATTGACTCTGCGACGATCCTCCACCGGAATAGTAGCCAGATGACCGGTGTGTCCGAAAAAAGAAGCAACCGTTTTTTTGCCAGATCTTCGTCTGCGTCTCACTTTCGTGGGTTTCTCCTCGTCTTTTACGATCCATTTAGCGGATTGTCGATTGCTTTCTGGCTGGTAAAAATAAGTCCAACTTCCGTCACCTGTAACGATGTGGTACACTGATTTTGCTCGACTTCAGTTGAACTTTTTAATAATTTTTTTGCATCAATATATACGCGCTTTCTGACGGCAAGGTGATCATGCAGGATAGTTGTGATTTAGATCATACCTATGCTCAATGATGCCCGAAAATTTCTATGTGTGCAGCAGTTGTCTGTTTTTATCATGTAAACGGCGTCGATGTCTTCCGGAGTGACTGCAATGGTAGGCCGTCCTTCCTGATGCCCGTCTTTGAGCGAAACGCGTCTACGCTGGAACTCGTACTACCAAAAATGGTGCTTCATCGCCAAAGAATCGCTTGATTTTTTTGTGAACACTTGTCGAGTTAATTCCATTTCTTTACAAAACTCCCTTTATTTAAAGAAATATTAAAAAGAGACAAGTGCTAGCAAATTGTAGATTCTATTTAGACTAAAAAGTCTCAGAGAATACTGCAAAACTTTTAAAGCAGCCTATGTGTACCAATGCACTTTAACAGTAACAATTTTAGTTTCTAAGAACAATACATTCCAGCACTAGTTTAAGCCTAAATATATCGCCTAGGTCTATCCCATAGGTTAACGAAAGAGCAGTCGACGTTACAGAGGAAGTCAGTGCCGAGATGTCGGTCAAAGTAAAAAGAATACCAGTTATTTGTTTTTTCCCCATCACAATCTATACCCCTAAAAATGTAATTAATTAAACGAAAGAATAATGCGGTACAGTGATAATTGGAGATAAAATCCTTTAATATTCAAATTGTGTAATTTTGTTTAATTTGTCTAAAAATAAAATATCAACAATAATAAAAGTTGAAGAATCAGTATAGATTATGTGCACAATACAGGAATCTTTAGATATTGCTTTGAAAACAGTATCCCAAATTTAGTAAGAAAAATGTTCGATAGATGACAAACAAATTAAGAAATTTATTGAAAAATGTTAAAAAATAAAAATTCAATGTAAAATTTGATTATAAATGAGGCACTAAATAGAAAGGAATTTAAAAAAATCATTTTAGAAGTTTTAAAAAAGGAAACATTATTATTGGACTGATGACGTGATCAATAATAAGACCAGACCAAATTTTTCGGCTCTGATTGCGTGCACATAACTCAGGAAAGATGCGGCGCGGAATATACAATGCGGGGCACGGTAAATTGGAAGAGAATTCGTCTGTGCTTCAAAGCAATGGCGTACTAAAATTTGTAAATAATTGTTTAAGTAATTCATTTATATTTCATATTGAAATTTTGGCGCTCTTATGCTTCATTTAAGGTGCTAAGGTACTAATAATGTTTTAAAAATATATTAATTTCATTTCATTTGAATTCTAAATTCTCAATTAATTTCTTGATTGGATTTTACCGAAACAGATTTAGTAATTTTGATTCGATACATGAATCGAGGTATTAAGCTAAGTATATATACAATAGCCATGCAGCTTGTGATTTTAGATTCATACAGCATTGCGTTCAAATAAAATCTTATTTTGAACTAAACGTCAAGTTGTGGACATGCGAGTGAAAACTGTACTTGTATATAAAACTGATGTATTTAGTGTCTGCTAATTTTATTTTTAAAACAAATATGAAATCAAGATTTAATTCATTTTGGAATATAATTGTAGTGTTTTTCTAAATTAATCTTATACGTTATTATAAATATACGTAATGACAAGATATATGAATAGGTCGACGATGGCCGTGATTATGATGAATTAGTACATGTATATTTAGTTAATTTAATTTAATTTTATATTCAAAGACATATTGTTTTAAATATAAGCTTTATAATCAAAGTTTTAATCTAATAAATTTTCGAAAAGATGTTTTCGTTTTTAAAGGCTGATTAAGCCTAGATCTTTTTAGGATCTATTAGATACAACTTTTAACTGCAAATTTGTAAATAGAAAAGTACTAAAGGTTGATATTGTGTATACGTATTTCGAAAACTAAATTCTCATCATCAGCAGATAATTAAACAGTGTCGCACCTGGAAAACTACGTTGAGTGTGCGTTTTGGCTTTCAACGGTACAGATCGTGTGCGGAATTTGTTTCGTACAGGTATTTTGCCGTAGTTTTCCAGGTGCGACACTGTTTAATTATCTGCTGATGATGACAACTTAGTTGTCTAAATACGTATACAGAATACGAAAATTAATGTGGAAAGGGGTTATATATCAACCTTCAGTGATTAAGTTAATCAACCACAGACTTCATTAAAATTACCTTAGAAAAATACTAATTTTACTGTTTATTATTTATTTCAAATATTTAAATGTTTTTAAAGATTACAGAATTTTCTTCGCATTTCCTAGTAGCTGTTCTAAATGCTTTAAAGATTATCAATTTCTTTTCATTTTCTAATTTAATTTTGTGTTCACATTTTAAACACTATATTTTATGAAAAACTTAATATGCAATATTTCCATGAGAGGAATACTATTTGCTGTGTTGCGAGCAGACGACACATACAGTAAAGCTAGTGCCAAGGAATGTCCGGTATATGAGGTGCATTTTTATTAATTTTGTTTCTTGTTATCGTATATTATATAAGTACTCTAACATTGATTTTTTCAACACCGATCTGGATATTATTCTAATGAGTGCAATAAAAGTAGATTTGATAATGTTAATTGTTCTAGTTTTATTTATTTAGAGCGTCAGCAAACCTTGAATAAATTTAGTCAACACTATAATTTTGTTTACACAAGATAGTTTATTTGTTAATGCAAAACTAATCAGAAATGTGCTTAATTAACGATTTATGTGTACATCCACTTATCTTTATCTTTTTTTTTTGTTCCAGATGGTTCATTATTATGTTTTAAGTTTGCGCAATGAGACTGTTTTCTATACACTTTAGTAATGTGGTGCAAACATAGACTATATATGTAATTTATATTATATGAATATGAATTGAATCTAAATATGGGTACTAGAAACTCACCCATACTTAACAAATACACAACAAAAATTAAATTGCAATTTATTATTTCTTATGATCAAGAAATGCATCAGCAGCTAAAACAACGCCTTATCGATTATATAATTTAAATGTCCGGTTTCCTTGTCTCATATTAATACAATATTCCTGAAATAGACTATGCATCAACCATCTATTGTTATGTAATTGTTACCCCTAGATACATGCTCATTTTTAACAGTCCGAAAGAGCTTCAATCGAAACAAAGTTGTGCCCGACTTATCAAATTCATAGTATAATGACCTATCTATACCGTGCTTTCATATTAAAATGCTACAAACACCGTATCATATTATATTCGGGTCTAGATACCAAATGCCGATCAGAATGTAAAGTGGTGGGGCGCGAGTCAGTCGAATCACAACAACGACTGACTACAGATTAAGTAGTTGTTCGTGGTACTTGGCGGAAGGTCTATCACTGACTGTCCAAATTGTTTACGTCCAAAAATTAATAAATTATAATTACTTTTAACTGTACAATTAGGTATTTTTACAATAAGTTTCGCATTGAACTAAAAGACGTTTTCTAATAAAACGTTTAAAAATAAAAAAAATTTCTTAAAGAAGCTAAAAATTAAAATAACCTCTCGGAACTTAAAAAATACTCTTTAAACAGAAAATAAATATAACTTGCCAAAACTTATAAAATACTTTTTAAATACAGAAAATAAATTCAATTAATTAAATTCCCAAATGTCCCTCCTGCTTGCGCTAAACAGTACCCCAATCTATTATAAAATTCATTTCGAACATTGGCCAGTACAAGAGGATTAATAATTTGGAATTGGTGTTCGATATTAACCCGTAATTCTTCCAAATTATTAGCACTTTCGTCTTGATGCCCATATAACTTTGATTTTATGTAACTAAAAAGTCATTAGGGGCTAAGTCTGGAGACCTTGGTGGCCAGCGAATTGTACCACTCTAAATTGGGATTAATAGTTCTCAAAGCAAGGACAATGTCGTTTCGAAGAAGATTCAAATATATTTCCCCATTTAAATTTCCTTCGATTAAGAATGGATCAATAATGTTATTCCCATAAATACCAGCCCAAACATTCAATTTTTCAGAATACTGTGTCCCCGTATTCAATTGTCGATACTCGTTTTCAATAGAACAATATCGAAGATTCGACGGATTGTGTTTACCATGCAACGGAAACGTGGATTCATCGGTAAACACGATAGTCTCAATGAAGTGTTCATTCGCATTTACACGTTCTATTACAGTTTCACAAAATTCCATTCTGCGGTGTTGATCAGCATGAAAAATTTCCTGATAAGTTTGGTATTTATAGGATGTGTATTTATTTTTCTTTAATATCTTATGAACTTTACCCACGCTAATACCTATCTCTTCTGATATTTTAGATATAGTAATATTGTAATTTTCTTCGACCATTGCGCACACCATGACTTTCTGCATTTCTTTATCGTTATTTATTCTCCGTATTTTATGACATTTACATCCCAAAATGCAATCTTCTGATTTAAACTTTTTAACTACTAATGATATTGTTGTTAATGCAGGAAAGGGACGATCTACATACTTTTCAGAGAAAAAGCGCTGGATAGGCCGTAAAGAATTACCTTTCAAAGCCCATGTTATCATTTAAATTTTTTCTTCCAATGTATACATTATCAAAGTAATATAATTAAAAAAATATTTAAATTTAAAGGTCTTACCGTAACACACTCTCCCAAATACAAACCACGAATGACCGTTAATACGATATCGATACGCCTACAGTCAAATTAGTGGTGGGGCTGCAGCTAGTACGATCAGTAGTCAGTTATAGTTGTGATTCAAATGACTGGCGCCCTACCATTTTACATTCTGATCTGTATTCGGCAGCTAGACCCGAATATAATGTGGTACAGTTTTCGTAGCGAGGTAAAATGAATGCACGGTATATGAAATCAACGCGGTTACACTTTACATAATTGTCTTACATAATTTTACGAATATTAAAAGTCCACTTTTGATATTAGGGAGCAAATTTTTGAACCCATCAAGTTAGCTCTTCTTACGAAAGATTATTCAGATTGAACAGGAATTTTGAGATAACTATCTTATAACTAAGATACTACCCTGTTACTGCATCATTAATTATTCAAGATGCTGAATTTATTTGGATTAGTCATGTTTCAAATGAATTTGCATTCATGTGCAAAATTTGTTTACAATTTTATTTCTTTATTTTAAGTTGCTACAGAAAATTTGCACACATTTGAACTACAATTCTTCTATGCTTAATATAGAGAATACGCAAAAGGTATGCTTCTGATATAATTTTTTAATAAGTTGGTGGTGCTGAATAACTTGCAATAATGTTTTAAATTGTTATGTATTATCAAAATATATAGAATATTCGTGTATAACCACATTCCAAACGACAAAGTTTTATAATATTATATTATAAAAATTATATTTTATTTCAAGAATAAACTATTTATCATAATTTATAATAAATGTTGAAAATATTCTTAATTTTATATTCTATAAAATATATAAGTTATTTTTCAGTAGTTGTTGAGATTCTCATGTTGAATGACTTGGTTCATATCATTAAGATTATGAGGTCCATTTTTATAAATACCATATTTGATTCAACAAAGTAAATAATAGTCTGAAAGTGTTAAATTTAGTGACTGAAAACGCTACAAGTCTTGGTTGATAATACAATCACAAAATTCTAAAAGTTGACTTACATGGAACGCCGCATTGGAAATATCCTAGAGTTAGGTACGTTCATCATCTAACCGTATAACGAATTCTTGCAAATTATTGTTACTGCAGTAATTGCTTGAAAGAATATAGACTATGTGATCACTAGAGTCCGGATTAAAAAGCATTAAAAATATTGAAAAAAGCGCTTAAAAAGCCTATCGATTTTCGAAAAAAAAGCATTACCATATGCAAAAAAAGCACGTACATTATACAAAATTGTATAAATTATATATACATTATTGATTAAATAAACATTGATTTTGAGATTTATAATAATTTATTTTTATAACATTAACATTTAAGTACTTCAACAAAAACATGTAATAAATTCAGAAAACATGTTCAGTCATAAAACTCAAATATTTTAAATAAAAGAAATTTTTAAAACATTTTTAATTCATAGATACAGAGTAATATTTAATAATTATAATTGAAACATGTGTTTTAAAATGAAAAACCTTAAATTAATTTTATTAACAGTTTTTAATGAAAACAACATAAAAAAAAATTATTTCCGTTTGAAACACGAAATTATTAAATGTTCATTTAAATGTTCCATTGTAAAGTTCTGTCGTCTATCACTTAAAATGTTTTTATAATTTGAAAAACTTCTTTCGACATCAACACTAGTTATAGGGGCATATTTAAATTTTGCCACGACAGCTGGATCCATATTTAATTCTTGAACTACCTCTCCACTTAAGATCGAGGATATTTTACTTAAGGTTTGAAATCCCTCGTTCTTTGACAAAACATTGTTGAGTTTTGTTTGCACTGTTTGACCAATGCGCCCAGGCATACCGTCTATGGCACTTTTAAAATCATTAATTTTTTTAACAGAGTCAACTAATGACAATTGCTGCTGCTCTAAGGATTTTATGGTTTTACTTACAAGATTAAAATGACATTTAATAAAAGAGAGACTATTTTTCAATTCTGCTTTTTCTAAAACGGCTTGGCAATCTCTTATCGATTTAACAGCAGTATCTGAAAGCTCGAACACAAGGTTTTTAAAATCTTCGAAATGTTCAGCGTAGTATAAAGCAGCGTCTAACCAAGTTCCCCACCGAGTTAACACTGGCTCAGGTGGTAATGGAATGTTAGGCAATCTTTTTCTGAAGAGTTGCACTCTTAAAGGGGCTTTAATGAACGTTTGTTTGCCATTTTTTATTAGTTCATTAACAAGAGGGAATTGAAGCCGTATAATTTCGGCAACCCGATTAAGACCGTGTGCTAAACAAGTGCAATGAACTAAATTTCGATAAAAAATCTTAAGATTTGATGCAGTTTTAACCATATACGGTGCAGCATCAGAAAGCATTAATAATATTTTGTCATAGGGCACAGCCTCGGGTAGATAAAAATTTGTTAATGTCTCATTTACAAATCTTGTAACTGTATTGTTATTTGTTGCTTCCAGCTCTTCTGAGCATATCAAGTATCCTTCCGTTAATATTTCCTCATTAAGCACACCTATAATTAAGTTTGCAACATACCTCCCGCAAACGTCTGTAGTTTCGTCTACGGTAAACCAAATGTAATTATTACCCACTAGCGTTTTTATTTTCTGGATAGTTTCTTTATATACAGAGCTAACATAACATTTTCGAAGGGTACTTTCATCCGGTACATGTATCTTGCAATATTGTTCCAAAAATCTTTTAAAGCTATCATTTTCTAATTTGTTTAATGGTATATCAGACTGCACCATAGCTTTGCATAGATCAAAATTAAATCGCTGTTGTTCGTTATAGCCAGAACATGACTGTAAGGATTCACCAATTGTTTGTTGCTTAGATTTATTTGTAAACCTTTGTAGACTTTGTTGATGCAAAACTGTTTGCACATGTTGTTTAATATTGTATTTTTTGTCGCACTGAATCTAAAATTAGGAACAACAATGATGTACCAAGGATTTAATCTATAAGAAACAACTTACCGTTTTTATACAGGCTCGGCAAAATAATCTACCATTTTCAAAATGCAACTCTTTATATTCTTTAATCCATTCGTCTACCGTGGGCCTCTGCTTTGGCATTTTAAAATAATTTTACACAAAACTAAACTAATTCAGTTTAACAACGTGTAAAAACACTTATAGAATGTAATAGTTCATGAAATGTTTGTTTACAAATGCCAAAGACACCGGGGAATTCCAGGAACGGAGGTGTATCACGTGTTTGTGATGTGATATTTCTAGCGGCACTGTTTGCTGATGCGACGCGATCAACGGGGAAGTACCTACGTGTGTATGGAGATGCGGGGAAATAGTCGACATAATGCATATTTAGATTCTCATGTTTGATACGTTGTTATTTTTTAATTATTTTTATGTTTTCCATACATCTTTTTCTACACTAAGTATATTTCTGATTTGTTTATGTAAACTTATACGTAAAAATATTAAAAAAGAAAGCTGTAAATAAGCACAAAATATTAAATTAAGGACAAATATTACTAAAAAAGCAAAAAAAGCATCTGAACATTAGTGCCAAATGACTTATTTTTACATATTTCGTACACATTTTAATACTAAATGTATCTGCTTGTAATATTTATAATAAGCTTAATGCCTAGAAATCCGGACTCTAGTGATCACCATCATTATGATATTGTTACCCACACATCAGTTTTGACTGGATGCAACTCACTTTTAATAAAGTTATGAAGATTTTCAGTTTAAATTAAATTTAGAATTTTATTATCATTTAAATGATTTTGAATTTGATGGAGCCTGTGGTTGATTAACTTAATCACTAAGGTTGATATATAACCCCTTTCTACATTAACTTTCGTAACTATATACGCATTTCGACAACTAAGTTGTCATCATCAGCAGATAATTGCTGTGTCGTACCTGGTAAACCACGGCGAAAAATACTCGTACGAAAACAAACTCCGTACGCGATCTGTACCGTTGAGAACCAAAATGCACACGTTGAGAACCAAAGTGATATTCTCCTAATGAAGCGAAAATTTCCGTTACTGCCTCTAAGCGCAATTTGTCCTTGAATACAACTTTGAAAAGATGAAATATTTATTCAATTTATAAGTTTAATAAAAATGTGCAAAATTTTATGAACATAAAAAAGATAATGATGCATATCGTTTCCCAACCCTCAGCCATGAGGTGTTATGCTGTTTCGGCCATTGTTATCTTATTTTCTTCATTTTCTCGGCCAATGTTGGTTCTTTCGCTAGGCAGTAACAATAAACTTTCTCTTATAATCGAAATTTCAAAGTTCATGCTAATATTTTGATTTTATCTACCTCTAATATGTCGCTGTCGATTGTCCAATGATGACAATTAGTCTGTCTCCAGTATCCGTTGTCTTTATCTTTCTTCCATAATGAACGTCTTGCTATCTCTCGATTAGAATAGTTGCCATCCTTTAATAAAGTCTCTATAATTGTGTTTAATGTCGAGAGGAATGTTTAGTGGTGGTTAGAATACGGAGAAATTTCTAGTTAATGTAAGGGATTATCGCCAATATTATAAAAGAGATTAAAAAAGATATTTTAACAACAATGTGGGTGGTCTCAATTTAATTGCAGGGTACTGTATATCTCATTCTTAATTTCATCTTTACATCTTGTTTTATTATATAAACTAGAACATTAAATGAGTTTAATACATATCTATTGTTCATCTTTACTCCACAAGTGATTACAATAAATATGTATATTTAAGGATGAAAAATAGTAAATGTATGAATTTCTATTTACACATTTTTCTAATTGCTTTTTATATCTTTATACCTGAATTAAATGAGGAATTAAATAGTTTGTATATGAATAAAACAGTTTAAATTGTTTTAATTTTCCAATCAACATTCATTTTAGCTTGTATTATTATTTTTTGAGGTCAATAGAAAGTTAAAATTTCAACAAAATGTATCTCTCTACATTTAACATATTGTAATTAATATTATAATTGAATATGTTTGAAAATATTTTCTAGAAATTTGATAACATGTGCGAAAACCCAGTTCCATATTTGCAAAAGCCAATATTTATCACTTTTAAAATGTTTACCCACTTATTTATTAAGGAGTTTAGAATTATAAATTTCTGTATATTTAAATCTCAAACCAAAGTTTTCATGCATAGATACGCTCATTCACGAAAATTTTCACGAACCCCATAATTATTGAAAATCATCAAATATAAATATCCCATAATAATCGAGCATATGGTATTAACAATCTTAAAAAACTCTAATAATATGAATGTTATTATTTAAAACTGCAAAAACCTTTGTACCACATACTTTTGAAAAATAAGCATTGGATGGATTTACAAAGGTGAGTTGAAAAGTAAACACATGTTTTATGATATGCGTGAGTTAATAGTAAAGCTACACACGATAAGAAATCTTAAATTTTTTGGTAAAGCACGTTTTACAATACGGAATGTAAGAAGAAGTAAGCGTTCAAATGTTTTAAATGAATGCAATCAGAACTTTTCAAAGCATGGTGAGTTTAAATCCATGAATTTGGTATTATTACCATTATCAAGGAGTTATCTACAACTTACTGATAATAATTAATAAACTCTTTGATAATGGTAGTAATACCAAAATGTATTTTAGAGAAACTTTATTAAAATTCAGTAAAACAGGTTAAGTATTTACTGCAACACCAATCAGTAAATATATCAAGACTCACCCATGCATGTGTACAAGGCGCGTGTATTTTTTTAAATTTTAACGTAATAACTATCATTAAAGTCTAGGTTAGTGGAGTTAAATGGTGATTATATAGCGGCGTTCACAAATGAAAATAAGTGAGTTCAATGACGATGCACACGTTATTAAAATAATGTCTATATGCGAGTAATAGTAATTTTGCTCATACAAAAATAATAATAACACTTACACATATAAATATACATGAAAACTTAAATATTATGTAAACCTGCACTTTCATGCTTACGCTCCTGAAAAAAATAGTATTCTTTATTTTTGAATGTGTTTGAAATTCCTCGGCCGACCAACATTTCAACAGACCATATAAATAGTAATTATTATTTGAAAGTTAATACTGAACTACACATACCACGGTCATAGTATAATCCAGTGTTACCTTTTCATCTGTTTTGTAATAGTTTTGTTCCTGATGATTAAAAAGAGATTTAAATTTAATTTTATGTATATTTGCAATAATTTCATGTGCCTCCTCTTTTATAAATTTAAGCAAAAGTTTGAACTACTTTGGGATTTAGCTTCTTGGTCCCGGTCTGCACTCATTATAATCATCATGCCATGTTTGGAAGCAGAATAGTAAATCAAATTGGCACTGCGAGCATTCGGCCAGCAGTCCGAGCTTTATGTAAGAGATTTAACGGGTTAAATGTGAATATAAGTATATCCTTTTAAACAACGGTTTCAGTATGCGGATGCACAAAGTGGATAAGATCGGTTAAATATTTGTAATATCATATTACTATTAGTTCTACATTAGTATCCTGTTAATTATATACAATACGTTTTAAGAAATCCAGAAGAGTCTAATGTGTAATTCATAGACTAATATTGATCATATATGAACAAAGAAAATAGAAAGTTATGAGTAAATTATTGTTATTATTATTTCCTCATTCAAATCATTAACATTTTTTAAAATACCTTTTTTAATTAATGTTTACACAATTTCGAAGGTATTATTTTTTAAATATTTTTTATAAGTTTGTTATTTTTATGTTGTCGGTAGTCGATTCACAATACTAATATGTAATTTATAACTTTATTATAATCATTAATAACAATTGATGATCTTGATTTCTTTTTGCTTTTTTGGATTACACAATTCTATTTAATTTTGGACTTACAAACAGCGAATTATAACTGTAAGCAAGATTTTAAATATATGAATGGCGAATATATAATCCAATTCGTAATAAAGTCAACAACTTTTTGGTTTTACGTATTAAGAGGCACAAACTTTGATGCTGACTATTTTTAGCTAAATTAAACACATTTTGTTAACATACAATTGTAAACTAATTAATGCGAAGAATGTTATTTTCTGAATTATTTTCAACATATACTTAGTTACCTAATGCCTATTTTGAGCGACGGATAATTATTCTTCTAAAACTAATTCACACATCATCATATTGTGAAAGAACAAATAATTTTACCTTAATATTATTTATTTCAGTATATCTTACTGGAGAATAATTGAAGAAGTATAAGACTTTATGCAATATATCAAAGAGAGATAAATAAATTGGTTTTGGAATGTATTATACGAGAGGGATAACGAAATAGTTACGAAATATCCTTACATATACAGAGACGCTCGCGCATATATGTATGTAAACGAATGTAGGTAGCTCGTATTCGTCTCAATACATTGAAAACCAAATTTACTTACTTCGCTCTGACATATTGCACAAATCAAAGGGCTTCCTGAATTATTCTACACTACGATATACCTATACATATATCTGATTGTACTTCCGACTTTTATGTGATTTAAATTTTAAGTGTCTTTAATTATTCTAATGAACTGTAGTACTCTTTCTATTCATACTGGTTTAATAATAATTTTAATAGAGTGCACATTATAGGCGAGGCCATGGGAAACATGACTTAATAAATGTTGTTTGTTAATTTAAGCGCTATTATACACGCCTAGATGTTACTTAAACTATTTTAGTATTGTTTATGTTGTATTTTATTGGAATTTTATTTTAAGAGGTTCTAAATAGTGTTACGAACCTTCCTCATTCGACGAAAATCAAAGTGAAAGCTTTTATGTATTATATAAAATTATGCAAGTTATGCATAATTTTATACTAGGAAGACCTGTAAAAAGTAAGAAATTTTTTTCAGTCGGACAATCTTCCAATTTCTCTAAATAGTTAATTGTCTCTCTTTTAGTTTTCTTTAGATTCTTTTTTTGAATATAGTGACTATTTGTGTGAAGAAAAATTCAAAACAAAATCTATTACAAAAGATATTTGTACCATATCTAATCACTGATATATTGTAGACGATAAATAATTGAGAGCCCAATAATTCTAAAGAATGTCAGCAGTAATCGATTGACAAGAAGACCATGTAAATAAATGTTGTCTGTTAAGTAGGACTGGATTAGTACAATGAGTCAGAACATGAGGGAAATCACTGAATTAAAACTATTTAGGTACACGTAACATAAATAAGATATCCGTTAAAAAATCAAAATTTAAGTGCAATGGTGATTCATTAAATTTTGATTTTTTGTGAAAAACTGAGCAAATATTAGAAAAGTCTCTTGTTCAGATAAAGTGAAAAATATTCCAAACAGCTCTATAGTGTGCGTCTTGGCTTTCAACGGTACGTATCGTGTCGGAATTAGTTTTTTCGTACGGGTATTTCTTACCGTAGTTCCCCAGGTGCAACACTGCTTAATTATCTGCTGATGATGACAACTTAGTTGTCGAACTACGTATACAGAATTATGAAAATTAATGTGGAAGGGGGTTATATATCAATCTTTAGTGATTTAAGTTAACCGTCAAAATCACATTCAGCTCTATATAAATCAATATAACATGCCATGTATAATTCAAGCAGCTATTTCTAAATACAATATGTTACACAAATAAACTTTTTCGACAAGTTTCCTGAGTTTAACTAAATATTTTTATTACGTAGAAGATATGTATATTTACCATCCTTCATCAATATACACTACCGGTCATATTTATTTGCCCACCCTTAGTTTTAGCCAAAATTATTAAACTATCAAATGTGTACTGAAAATTTATTTATTGTACCAATACAATAGTGTAAAATAAACATAAAATAGTTACATTTTTCTTATATAAAAACTTTATCATTAATTATTATTAAATTTTGCTCTCATCAATGTGCCCACCTTTATTTTTGATAATTGCGGCACATAACCGCGGCATCCTTTCAATTAATTTTTGCAGTGCATCTTCTGTAATTTGTGCCCAGGCTTCTTGAAGTTGTTCCCACAGTACAGTGGTGGATGATAGAGCACGTTCTCGAACCTTCCGGTCCAATTTTTCCCAAAGAAGCTCTATTGGGTTCAGATCAGGACTTTGAGCTGGTCATACCATTATAGAGATTAGCCCTTGCTCTTCTAGTTGACGCAAGTAATGGCCACACAATCTAGAAGTGTGTTTCGGATCGTTGTCCTGTTGAAATACAAAGTTTTCGCCAAGAATCTTTAGTCCTGAAGGAACAGCGTTATTTTCTAAAATTTCCTTGTAGCCTTCTTTTCTTAGGATTCCCTCAATTTTGACGAGATCGCCTACAGATCTTCCACCAAAACACCCCCAAATCATTACTGAACCTCCTCCATGTTTTACGGTAGGCGCAATACATTCTGGCAGTACTCTTTCTCCTGCGGATCTTCTTACGAATATTCGTCTTTTACTACCGAAAAGTTCAAACTTCGATTCGTCTGTCCACAACACATTCCACTGATCAATCGTCCAATTCTTATGTTCTTTTGCCCAATTTAGTCGTTTTATCTTGTTTTGCTTTCGTAGTAGTGGTTGTCGCAGAGCAATTCTTCCGTATAAACCCGCTTGCCTTAACCTTCTCTGTACCGTGGACACACTAATTGGTTTAGCACGCGCTCTATTCATTTCAGCAACAATTTCTGGTGCTGTTTTTCGTCTATCGCGTCTACTTATCCGTATTAGATGCCGGTCATCTGCAGATGTCGCTTTGCGTCGTCCAGATCTTCTTTTGTTGGAAAATGTACCACTTTCTTCAAATTTTTTAACGTTATAATCAACGGTTCTGCGATTTAATCGTAATTCTTTTGCAATTTCGCGTTTACTTTTACCCGTACGATGATAAGCAATTATCATAGCACGCACTTCAACAGATAATTCCTTCGTCTTTGGCATTGCATTAAAATATTCACAATAACTCTCTATTTCACTGTTTTCGCAACAAAAGATGAACGATGACTGACATAAAATTTATTTTCCTTTTTGAATAACACATCCAAATATTGTAATTAATTAGTACAATAACACAATATTGGTAATACCTGTCGGAAATGCAGGTAAAACTGTTAAGACTGTAGGGATTAAGCCTATATAATATTTATGGTATTTTTTCAATTTATGACACCTTTACGATATATCATAAACAATTTAAGATTTTCGTAGAAATTCATATGGAATTACTTCCACTAATAATATTGTTGAATAATTATAATACAGATTTTTCGAAAGATAATCCGTATTTCAGGAAACACATAAAATTGGGGTGGGAAAATAAATATGACCGGTAGTGTATACGCTATTAGTAGAAACATGACTTAATAACAATTTCTCAATTGAAACATTAATCTAGAATTGAATGTTACTTCTGTGCAGTTTTTCAGTAGTTTATCAAAACGAGTTTAAATGAACTCCCGTTTATATTGATAAAGCTTGGACATGTCAAATAGCATTTATTAATGATTGTTATTGCATTGTGGCAATAAATGATAAGAATTCTTGTTTGGAATTTGTATTTTTATTTAGAGCTCAATTAATTCTAATAACAGAACTTTTTAACATATTCATTGTAAAGAATATTTACTTCACGATCAAAACAAAACTAAATTTATCAAATTATGAAATGTATATCATGTTGCTGTTTTTTCATTCACATTTATGTGCCAAATTTCTCTTTAGAAAATGTTGCCCATTTTTTAAAATATATACAGTGTGATTCGAAATTATTTGTTTACAGGGTATAAAATAAATTGTGTATATATCAACTTTTCCTTGCGTTTTGTAATGTGATATTATTAGCATATATATATCTCCATATGTATATTATAAATACTTGCACTTTCTAATGTTTGGCGTATAATTTATTTCGAACAATAAAAATTTCTTTAGGAATAGTAATAGAAACAATATACGCATGTCATTTTAAAAATTTTCATGTTAGCTTGCAACATTTGCACATAAACATAAGTTGATGTCAATCATTGTGGCGCCATTATACCGCCATACTACTGGCGCCAGAGAGTATTGTATTGTCTTATTCGAATACTTTTTACATTTATAATTTTCTATGATATTTTAAGAAAAAGATTTTCAAATTACATTTAACAATTGTTCGTTTAGCAAATTCTTCAAGATTGTGTGTATTTTTAAAGACTACAAACTAAACTAGGTTAAAACTGTTAAGTGAAATCAGTTTACGTATACAGTAAGCCGCTCACTGTTAAGCAATTAATAACAACATAATAAAAAATATATAAAAAATTTAGAAATGTGTAGAATGCATGCAAATGATATATATGTATGTCTGTCAATCTAGCATTAGAATATTTAGAAAATTTGTTGAAGTAACTGTTTAACATTCACGACACAATATTCTTGTAGGTGGTACGACAGTCGACGGATTCAACATCCAGTCATAAATTTGAGTTCATTTGTGTGGCTATGATGGAATGTATCCGCGAAATTTTCAGATTAGTCATCGAGAATTTCATTATAGTGACAACAGAGAAAGAGAACATTTATGTGTGTATTTTCTGTAAGAAACAAATTAATAATTGTAAACTAGATGTTTTTTTTTTTGTAATTGCTTCCTTGTTTATTGTATAATCACAATTTCTATCAGTTATTGCATTCAAGATTACATATATACACATTTGGATATGAGGAAGAAAATTATAACATATATACAGTAGTGGTCATAAAATAACAACGATACGAAAATAAACATTTTCACTTTATATTTAACTCATACGAGGGTAGCAGTTTATATTTCGGGGATAGTAAACAAAAAAAAAATTATTATCGAAAATAGATTTATTGCTTTTCAAAATATTCTCTTTGAAAATCAATGCATTTTTGCATTCGTTTAAACCAATCCCAAAAGCATTGCTGCCACTGTGAAGGCGGTATATCCAAAATATGAGTTTTGAATGCCTCAACTGCCTCTTCCGGCGTAGAAAACCGTTGATCACGAAGTTTATTCTTCACGTGTGGGAACAAAAAGAAATCACAGGGTGCTAGATCAGAGCTGTACGGCGGATGACTTATCAATTCAATGTTTTGGCCGGTCAAATATTCAATTATTTGAACCGACCTGTGAGCTCGCAT
Organism: Dermolepida albohirtum; assembly: GCA_031893035.1. Classification (NCBI taxonomy): domain Eukaryota; kingdom Metazoa; phylum Arthropoda; class Insecta; order Coleoptera; family Scarabaeidae; genus Dermolepida; species Dermolepida albohirtum. The sequence goes on along the minus strand of JAVIWB010003179.1, from coordinate 348,679 downwards.
TATCATGGTGGAGAATGATTTGTCCTTTTCGGTTTGTTTTCCTTATTTCTTCAAAAAGTTTTGGCAAACAAATAGTTGTGTACTTTTCGGAATTGACCTTTCTACAACTCTCTAAAGGCATGGTTGCAACGTGACCGGTTTTTCTGAAAAAATAGGCGACCATTTGTTTTGATGTGCTTCGAGTGCGAACAACTTTTGTTGGTTTTGGCTCATCTTGGAAAACCCACACAGTCGACTGCTGTTTACTATCGGGCTCATACGTATAGATCCAAGATTCATCACCTGTGACGACTTTCTGTTTTTTGAAGTACCGCCATTATATTTTTTGTGCACTTTTTGAGCGGTTATCAAAATGTGTGGTACGCAACGTGAACATATAGAAGGTCACAAACTTTGTTTAGAATACGAGTATAATCATAAAATTCCAGAGAAGTCTATGTAGCATAGCTTGTTGCGATGTCTTATTGAAAATATCTCGTACTCATAATTTAACTGTGCAATGAATTCTTGCAAAATAACTATTCGATATCCTTCTGCAGTAATTATTGAATGAAAATACAGAACCTTTAATCATTGTAATATTTCTACCTACACGACAATTTTAACTGGATGCAATTCAATTTCAATTAAGTTAGGGTTCTCAGTTATATGTAAAATTTTATTATTATTTTAATGATTGTTGAATTAGTTACTGTAAGCTATTATTAAATCATGATTAACCTTGTAAATAATCGAATGTACTTAACTAGCTCTGAAGTATCTAGTTTTATTAAAATTATCTGTGCGCATGTTGATATTTATAATATGTGTTCCGTTGCAAAAATAAACCTAAAATCACCTGTGTAATAGATTTGAGTATATAAAGTAACAATTATTACTTACCCAGAGCTTTGAAAAAATATTTAATGAGACTTAAAGAATTGCTTAAAAATTTATGACAAAATCAAATGATGCTCACAAAACCAGTACTAAACGACTTCAGTACGTTTACGTAAACCGAATCTAATTTGCGAAGAATAATAATATAATTATAATAATAATGATTTCGCCATACCTTAACATTTTGTCAATCTGTCAAGTGTATATGACTTCAGCGAAACAACAGTTATCAGTCGTCAACACATTTATGTGACTTCGCTTAGTTAACAATTGTAAGTTCACATTGTAATATTTTTTAAATATTGCTAGTCTCGAAACGTAGTTTCGCAGCGACATTCTTTAACTCTTTAAATTAATCATTAAAAATGCGTTAAAAATGCGAGGGCGCCAAATTGTCCGAATTATCGGAAAAGAAAAAGTAGAAAATCCCCGCAGAGTATGCTGCGCTTTTAAGCAAAGAAGCCCAACTGCATTTATGTGCTTCTTATATATGTACATTCCGTTGTATATTGGAAAACGTTTTGAAAGTTATCACACAAAACCGAAATGTGATAAAACTTTGTTGAATAATAAAGACAATGTTATAACGAAGTAATTACGGTTTTTTATGTATTAAATAATAATGTCTGCATCATTAATTACTTTCAACAAAGTTTGCAAAAAAAGTGCCGATGGCAACCAATAGTTTGTATCAATATATGCCGGCGACAAATCTGCCGCACTTTCCACAAGCTTTTTGTGAAAAGTGCGGCATCATGTACTACGAATTTTGAGACACTAATGTCGACAGTATTTTTTCAGGAAGATCATACAAAAATGCTAGAACGTTTTTAATTTTTTAATTTGTAGAAATGAAGTATTATTGTAATGATGATTTTACGTAAAATTATACACTAGTATTCAAAATGAATAAGTCAATTATTATTATTAAAATATTGTCCTTCTTTTTATTAAATGCCACAATATGTGTTTACTCTTATTAAGTTGCTCACTGTCGACTTTTCTGTGTGTTCAGTGTTACTGTGTGTATGGCTATATGCAGCTAGCTTATGTGTCATAATATTATATTTATTCTTTTTAAACCATCTGAGCAATTATTCCAGCACATGGATAATACCAACTAATTTTCTAAATTGATGCAAATGAAGTGCTTGCTTACTTGCATTCTTCCTCATCTTGTCACTGTTAGATCGTTGACATTGAGATGAAATTCATGCGGAACATTGTACTGGCGTTTATACATATAATCATCATTTTCAATTTATCCTTGTTAGACAAAACGTGAATGAATTGTGAATAACAATGTAACAGAGTGAAGCGTAACAGTACTGACACAAAATGTTATTCATCTCTCGAAATTGCCTGTGTATATATGCGTACATATATGTATGTGTGTATATATATATATATATATATATATATATATATATATATATATATAGACATATAGAATATGTATTGAAACTTAAGTAATAGTTAATTTAATATTTTATTTTAGTTTTGTCACAAATATAATAGGAAAATATATTAAATTAATACACATGTCTGTACAGTCTGTTCAATACGGTAAAAATTTATTACTCTCTTTATTTCTGTATTTATTACATAACTGTTATTAATCAAAAAACACAAATATTTCTCTAAATAGCATAAATTTAAAACTATTAACATTCTCATTATAGCTTCAATTTGAAGTTTGATGCATTCGTATACACCTATTTTGCATATATTTTTTTTAGTTCTAGTACTATTGACAATGTTATTGTATTAATATCATACGCCTCGCTAACCTTGTTTATACGATCAAAATGCATTAATGATATTGAACATTCTATTGTTATTGGCTATAGATGGTGATGCTGTAATTGAAAATAAATGTAAAAAACTTTGCATCATTTTAATTTTCAACTTTATCCATCTTAATTCTTTCTTATGATATACCACACCCATAAAAAGTCCCGAATATTTTTTGAATTTAAATTATTATGTATACTTTTATAAACGAATTCGAACATATTGTTATCTTTAATATATGAGTTTGTGAAGACTTTTCTCGGTTGTTATGTAAGTATACACTACCGTCTATAAGTATTTGCCCATCCAGAAGATAATAGAAAAATATATTATATGTAATACTTTTTCAATACTAATTGTTATATAATTATACAAAATGTTTTAAAATCTTAAAAAATGATTATTTCAAATGATTTTAACCAATATTCGTTTAACTGTGTTTAACTGTTTGATTCGTCGATGTAACCACCTTTTATTATCGTTTGACACAATCTCGGCATCCTCTCTAGTAATTTCGTCAGCGCTTTCGGTTCCATTTTTGATGATGCATCCAGTAATTGAGTCCAAAAAGTTTTTATAGGAACTGGAGAAGGCCATTTCATATCAATTATTTCTTCCTGTTCTAATTCCTCTAAATACCCCCGATACAATTTTGACGTGTGTTTGGGATCGTTGTCTTGCTAGAATACAAAGATTTCTCCAATTAGTTGTGTTTCAAAATTTCTCTGTACCGTTCTTTTCTAAGAATTTCTTCTATTTTAATAAGATCACTACAAATGTTCCAGTAAAACAACCCTAAACCATTACTGATCTTCGCCCATGCTTGGTGATGGATGCATTGCATGATTCGAAAGCTCGTTCACTCGTTGATCTTCGAACAAACGTTTTTCTTTTTGAACCGAATATCTCGAATTTGGATTCGTCGGTGCAGAGCACTTTCTTCCATTCTTCCATTGTCCAATCCTTATGTTGTCTTACCTAAGCTAACCATTTTATTTTATTTTGCTTGTGCAAAAGCGGTTTTCACACAGCCACTCTTTTCTTAGCGTAAACGCCTTTTCACCATTGGAATGTTAACTGGTTTATTCCGATTATCTCTGTTGCAATTTCCGGTGCAGTCTTTCGTCTATTTCTCTTACTCAACAAAACTATTACTAAATTCTCTGCGGGTGTTTTTATTTTTGGTTGGCTGGACGTTTTTTAAACTACCGGTTTTTTTCATATTTTAGTCCACAGTCAGTAATTTGTCTATTACTTTTGCTAATATCATGATGAGCGACTATAAGAGCACTTGTTTAAACCCATAGTTTAATTAATTAGATTAATGAAAACTAAAATTTTTATACAAGTACGATACCTCTCATTACTTGATGTAATTGAAAATAGCCATTGTCAGTAATTTAGTATGAAAGTATTTAAGTATAGGTACATAAATACCAAAGAATATGCATGAATTATGTATATTTTAATTAAAACTTAATAACACTGTGCAAACTTTTATGACTGGTAGTGTACACACACAGAGTAAATTTATTATTTTTAAATACAAGAACGGTCAATGACATCATATTTCCTTTTCATTTTGGAGCTCGCATTGAAAAGCTAATTTCACAGACCTAATCCATGTAAGTAAAAATAATATTTCATAATTAATTTATTTATTTAAATTTTTTAATTACTTCATATTTTCATTATTTAATATTTTTTAACTATAAACAGAAACACAGTTATCATGATATTTCTGTTGTGATAGCTTTTTGAGAATTCAATAGAGTTTGATAATCTACCCTGCCATTAGTTTTAGTAAATGTTTAGTAACATTTACTTTACTTTACTGTTGATTAGGACTGCTGTTTTAAGTTAGCAAAAGACTAGTGTCTTTTGCTAACTTAAAACAGCAGTCCTAATCAACATTCTTGCTGGAGAAAAGACAAAATAAATATAAACATAAATGCTAAAAATCGGCAATACATACATATGGTACGCAATTCGCGTGTCTTACGTTTTGCTGCTGGGAGGGCAAACGTACTAAACGGGAGTTAGTTTCTATTATTATTTTGTCAATGGTTATTCATCCAACAGCTGTCCTTTGTCATGCCTGTCTGACTCCGACAGTTTCAATATCGTTACATTCAATACACTGCCGTATTGACAATATTACTAAAAATATTAAGTATGGCATCTTGTAGGTTTGAATCCAAAAACAGAAGGATTTAATAGTGAGCATAATTTGTAAAGGTATTCTAGCAGAACAATAATTATAAATTATATAATTAAGAAATATATTTTTATAGTTTCTACAAATTGATTTAAATCTTTCCGGCGCTATAGTTAAAGATAGGTAAAGATTCGTTGAACAGACACTGGAATTTAATTACCTTTCACTACTATTGGAAAATTTAATATGAAAAAGTAGACATATGTATGTACATACATCGGTAACTAGCCTCTCACGATTACGAAAAGCAGAATTCGCTTTGCTAAAAGTAATATAATATACGAAATCTAAAATTCGAGTGATTAGTGCCATCACGTTAAGAAGGTTATGATAGAAACGGAAAATAAAATAACACTGAGAGAACGATTATTCCATAATTCACTGTAAAAAAGGGACTGAGACAAGATAATCCAATGTCTATAATTTTCTTTAACATAGCACGGGAAGCAATTGTAAGACAATGTGGTATAAGAACTAAAGATTTGATATATGGTAGCAAACATCAAAGACAAGAGTATATATTTTTAAAATTCACGGGTAGAAAACAGCATATGATAATGAAAGATAAAGATAGAATTAATTTAGACTTAAACTGGGAAGGCAATGAGGTGTATTCTATAGAAAATGAAGAACAAGTTGATTACCTGAGAGAAAACTACAGCATGGGTAGTGTATGAAGAGAAAGAAGTAAAGGAAGACTAGGTAAGGGAAATCGAGTTGCAGGAATATTAACAAAAAGTTTAAGGACAAAAAATGTATCCAGAGCTACAAAAATAAAATTGGACGAAACGATATTAAGGCTCATCATTTTTTACGCTCGCGAAGCGCATACAATCAAACTCGGAATATCAGAAAGAAAAAAATTTATGAAAAATTTATGGAGAATGTGAATGAAGAAAAGAAACAAAAAATAGTACAAACTAAGGATTGTCTAAGTAATGAGAATGCAAAATTAGAATTTTATGGGAAGAGAAGGAAGGAAAACAAGAAGAGAATGATAAAAAAAATTGCTGGAAATTAAGAAAAATCTGAAAGAGGTACATGGACTGGAAGGAAGAGGTAAAAGGCAACAGCAACGCAGAACCCAAAGCTAATTACTATTAGGCCTCTAGTGCTGCCATATTTATATATACAGTTGATTACATTATATATATTTTTGTTTTAGGCAAAAGATAGAAAATTGAATTTGGTGATGCAAATGTTAATTTATATATACAATATATATATATAAATATATATACACACACATGTATATATTCATATCTTAATTTAACTGCCTTAGTATTAGTATGGGCATTTGTTCATATATTTCTGGCTGTGCGAACATATTGTTATGAAGATGTGGTATTTTAGTTTGAATTGATATACGAGGTATGGCAATTAAATAATGAGTGCTCCTTCCATCGCGCAGTCACATTGGGCGACGCTGTAATTGGAATGTCATTAACCTAAATACTTCCCAAACAGCAACCCGTACTTCCGTTCTCTTTGCTTTAGTTTATTTTCGAGCTTTAATTGTAGAGGTCACCGTTACTTAGTAGTGCCATGATAATGGTTGACATAAAAATCGAGCAACAAATTAACCTGAAATTGCTTGTCAAATTAAAAAAAACGTCAACAAAATATTTACAAATGTTAAAGGATATGTTTTGTGATAATGTTATATCACGTGCGCGAGTTTTTTAATGGCACAAATGGTTTTTTGAAGGTCGGGAAGAGGTCGAAGATGATGAACGTCCGATCGATATCTGACTAAGAACTTTCCCTACAGTTCTTGCAGTCACAGACATATATATATATATATATTTTGTAAATAAATGAATAAAATACTATTGTATGTATCTATGTTAGAACAGTAAGATCTGTCTCGGGTATGGGTATCGGCAAAACTCGGTAGACATGCTGACTATTTATGCACATATTCAGAGAGAAATAAAAATCCTTACTTTAATAATTTGTTTATAGTAAGAAAAAATATTTAGCAACTTGTTCATAGAAAATAATACTCTGTTAATATTTGACTGTATTATTTGAATGCATTAAAAGAACTATTAACACTCAAATACTTCTTATTTGTGATTTCATTGGAACTGCCTCTATTTTCTTTACTTTAATGTATATTTCAGTTAACTTGCAAAATGCTGAATAAAATTTATTATAATTAAAATTATAATTGTAATTTAAACTAATTTCATAATTCTATTTAGATAGTTTAATAAATAAAATCAAGCTAATTCTTTAAACTATGTAATATATTGATGTCAAAGCATATAAACCACCATTATACAACATAAAAAATTGAAAATTAGTATTTATCTCTAATTTAAATATGAATTCCTACTTGTTTATAGTTTTATTACTCTCATGACCGGTATGTATCTATGCGATCTACATATGTTAATAGGAAACTATATTTAAATTGAACTAAATATAGGCCTTTTCCAAATTTTAGAAAGTGTAATTGTTAATGCTTTTGAAATGAATAAAATTAAAAACTTTTATCTAACAACAAACATAAATTAATATTAATGGGAAATTTCTTACAACTATAACATAATTAATAACTTAGCTTTGTACATTAGAAAAATTCCATATCTTCTTTCTATCCCGTTTAACCATTTTTCCATCGGGGGTCATTTTCAAATAATTCCTTTCCAACTTCAGTTTACGTCTCTAATAATGACTTTTAGCGTAGACATCACTTAAATGTTCATAATATTACACTGGTTTTTTAAGTTCATATATATTTTTAACACTGTTTTTAATACACAAGTAATTGTTTTAAATGTATTCATTCCTGTTGATTTTGTTATTACTTTAATAGTTTATTTATGGTAAGTAATATATTTATATTTGTCGTTCTACAATGTCATTTATTACATTTTACGAGTTTGTTGGCGAATTTACTTAATATTTTTTAGTATGGTTACTTGACAAACACTTCTTTTGGAATGATGCTAATTTTCACTATCTTCCTTATACGAGGGTAGCCGTTTATATTTCGGGAACTGGCAACATTGTTAGTGTTGCCTCCGATCTGATGATTGCATCGTGAAGTCTGTCATTTTTGACAATATATTTACCTTGACAGTTTTATTATCCGGTCGCTATTCCTATTGTTGACGGTAACTTGAAAATTTTATGTCAGCGAAAAAATGGATTTAACTTGCGAACATTTTCGTGCAATTATTTTTCATAACTTTCGGCGTGGATTATCTCAACAAGAATGCATTGACGAGCTGAATTCTTTATATTGTGATGAAGCACCATCGAAAACTACAGTATATAATTGGTATAGTGAATTCAAAGTTGGACGGCGTTCTTTGGACGATAAATTTCGTGAAGGTCGTCCCACAAATGTTGTTGTGTCGGAAAACATTAATGCAGTGTCTGAATGATAATGCAAGACCGTCATGTGACATACCGTGGGATAGAGGCATCTCTAGGTATTAGTAACACCAGCGTGCTTAAGATCCTGCATGAACATTTAGCCGTTAAGCAGCTATGCTCACGTTCGATACCACATAATTTGTCAACCGCTCATAAAAGGACTCGCGTCGATTGGTACCAAGAAATGCACAAAAAATAGTTGGATCTATACGTATGAGCCTGATAGTAAACTAACAAAAGTTGTTCGTGCTCGAAGCACATCAAAACAAATGGTCGCCTATTTTTTCGGAAAAACCGGTCACGTTGCAACCGTGCCTTTAGAGAGTTGTATGACAGAACGGTCAATTCCGAATGGTACACAACTACTTATTTGTCAAAAGTTTTTGAAAAAATAAGGAAAACAAACCGAAAACGACAGATCATTCTCCACCATGACATTGCGAGCTCTCACAAATTGGTTCAAGCAATTGAATATTTGACCGGGCAAAATATTGAATTGAAGAGGCAGTTGAAGCATTCAAAACTCATATTTTGGAGATACCGCCTCCACAGTACCAGCAATGCTTTTTGGATTGGTTTAAACGAATGCAAAAGTGCATTGATTTTCAAGGAGAATATTTTGAAAAGCAATAAAACTATTTTCGATAATAAAAATTTTTTTGATTTGCTATTCCCGAAATATAAACGGCTACCCTCGTATATGTATCGACAAAAGAAAAATGAAACGCAAATAAATTTCTAGGATACATTTAAAAAACGAAAAAGAATCGTTTTGCAATGCCTAAATTAATATAATGGATTTTGATTTCTTTTTGAACATACGTTTAGATATGAGTTAATCAGGTATCCAAGTTTTATGTTTTAAATCCCTCAAATAAAATATATTATATTAAAAGATTATACTCTATTATACCCATTCCAAATTTCATTATTACAGGACTTCTATTTTTATGGAAAATATTATCTTAAAAAAATTTTCTAAAATAAATGTATTAGATATAACTGGTATTTTATTTGATTGATTTTAGTTATGCCTTTTATTATCATGATTTATCTCTTTATAATCAATTCATTTCAATAATAATACTCCTTAAAATATTTTAAAGCCTACATTTAAATTTCTGTACACAAATATTTTACTTTTTTTCCAAGTAGTCGATAAATTTTACGATAACCTTCTACTTATTGACAATAACATATTATTATTATGTATATGAATTGATTCTAAATACATATTTTTTTAGGCTCATGGGTTCTATGTTGCCATGCATAAGGATATAATAAGATACTTCAACAACAATTACAAATATTTACAAAATATATCCCTAATTTTTATATTAAGTATTTTGAATTTAAGAAATTTCAAATATGTATCTGAAAATATTACCAAATAAGATTATTATTGTATTTAATAGTAATTACTTAGGATTAATTTAAATTTTAGTGCAATACACGATTAATTATATACATTCGATATTGAATTTTTTAACGATATTCACTATACATATACGAGGTTACATTTAAAATTTGTGCAAATGTTCATTAAATTAGTGATTAAAAAATTAGTACATCTCCTATGTCTTAGCACATGACAATATATAAATAACATAATATAATTAAATAATGATTTTATTTCACATTCTCAACTTTAGCAAATAGTAATTTATTAACTTTAACATTCATACTGAATATGAGATGTTTACATTTAATTTTTTGGGCTCTCACAAAAGCAGTCATAAAGTACTATGCTAACTAGACTTCTATAAGTGTCTTATAAAAACAGAGTACTAAGAAATAAACGATACAAATGCCTAATTGTTTAATAAATTTTTTATCTCCGACAATTACTAGGCGAATATTTGTAATAAAAATTCAACTAGTTAGTTTTATATTGCCTAGATGTAATATATAGTTATCCTGCTTATATACTATTCAAAAGAATTGTTGAATATTTTTAATAATAATATAGCTAGCACATAAAGATTATATTCTCTTGAAAGAAAGAAATAACTCACAATTCTAAGGTTTATTGGCAGACCTATTTACTTCATTTAAACTTTCACGTTCTTCGTTGTTGATTCATATCATCATTTTTTAATTATCCTCTCCAATTGTATATTCTGGTCATAATCATTACAATTTAATAAATTCTATTCATAAATATTCATAAATTTTCAATGGTTGACACTTTCCTTATCTTCTGTTTCCGATCAATGAAAACAATTAAAATGCTTATCATTATTTTTTAAGGTGATCTAGATTTGATTGATGTAGTTAAAAGACAATTAACTACAACTTCCGATTTTATCGTGCTTATTTAGTCAGAGAACTATATATGTATGTAGCTATTTATACATATATTATGCTCATACACAGAAGTAATATTGTTCTCCTAATAGGTTAATAAGGTTAATTACTAATGAATTTATTATGCTCATAAAGTGTCTAAAAATAGTCAGATAGTTTTCGTCAAGCAATTAGAAATCGATTATATTTTCAAATGTTAAGTATCTAGTAATCTTACATTATTTTTGTTTAAATATTAATTAGCAAATAGCATACGTATACAATAGCAAACATGATATATTAAGCCATAGTACAGAAAATTGCTTGTTCTACGAAATACAAGGGATACTAGGAAAGTTTTACAATATGACACAGCAGAAAGTTGCTTGTCGCTGCATGTTGAGACATGCTCATACGTGCATAGTAGCCGCCGCGCCATGTCGATGGGCTCAGTTATTCATAAGCAGTGAGAGTGTAATGTGCTTGCGATGGCATCGTGGTCACGAAATGAGATAAGGGCAGTTTTGCGTTATAATTTCGTGCGTGGTTTAAACATAGACCAGTGCTTAGAAGAAATAACTCTTACACTAGGTGGTGTTTGTCCACCTCGCGCAACGATATTCAGGTGGTATAGAGATTTCTGTGGGTGCCGCATCGACTGACTGAAGAGCAGATGACACGACGTGTGACTTGGTGCAGGGAGATGCTAAAAAAAGTTTAGTAAGGGACAATCGCTGTCTGTGAACAACCTCGTGACAGGTGACGAGACTTGGCTGTACTATTACGATGTGCCGACCACAGTTCAAGACAAGTTTGGGTCTTTGATGATGAACGCACACCCGTAGTTGTCAGAAAATCCCGATCTGTAAAGAAGAAAATGTTGTATTTTACGAATCGAGTGGAATTGTGGAAGGCGTCGTTTTGGACACACAGAAGACAGTCACAGCTAAGTGGTATACTGAACAGTGCCTGCCTAGTCATTGGCTCTATGAAGAACCTGCGGTCAAAGTCAAGAATGGACACCTGGTTCCTCCATCACAATAATGCTCCAGCTCACTGCGCCAAAGCCTGCACTGAATATTTGACTTCTCGAACACCGTCCCTACAGTCCAGATCTTTCTCCCTGCGACGTTGCACTGTTGCCGCATGTGAAAATGAATCCAAAAAGGAGGTGGTTTTCCAGTGATAAGGACCTTCTGTGGGCTTGGGACAACGAGTGTGCTTTACTCCCTAGTGAAACTTGGCAGAACTGGTTTAAAGATTGGTTTCGGAGGATGGAGAGGTGTATTGAGTGTATAGGAAATTATTTTGAAAAAATTAAATAAACAAAACTGTATTGCAAAACTTTCCTAGTATCCTTTGTACATATGAATACAGAAATGGTAGTGTAAAATTAAAAGAATGGCATCTGTGACAATTTTTATTACAAGACTTACATATTCATGTTATTATACAAACACGGTATGTTAGAGCATATTCAATTCTATTTACATTCCAAGTAAAAAAAACTCTAATAACAATATGAAAGATATTTCAATCTATAAGAAAATTTGATAAATATTCCAATACGGTATATGACAAAACTTTCCGTACACTTTATTTTATGAGATATATTTCCATTGTAAGACAAATTAGATGAATCGCAAAAGTAAACACATGTTTTGCAATATGCGTGAGTTAATGATAAAATCACACAAAAATAAAGGAACTTTTAGTAAAATAACAAAATTTATGGGTAAAGTGCAGAGCGTAACAAAAAAAATAGCCGGTACTGTTCAAACAGCTCCTAGAATTGTGCTTCCAAAGGTTCTAAATATGCTCGATCAGAGAGCTGTTACGAGCGTAGTGAGATTAAATCTATGGATAAGTGCATTGAAGACGGATGTGCAGGTGGAATTCGATACTGAAAAAAGTGCATTCAGAAAATATAAGGGTAACTACAAGAAAAGCCTGATATAACGAAAGAGTACAAAGCAAAAATCTTTCATTATCTATGTAAATAGTTACCTATTGTAAAGCCTGGAGGCGGATCTATGATGAAGACGCTGGGCTGAACAGTTTAGTATTTATTAAACACGTATTGACCGATGAGTAAACAGAAATATACCTAGATATATCTGAAATAAAGTAACGATCGAAACACTGGACTAAGGCTGGCACATATACTCCAAAGAAGGTAAAGATCGTACACTCAGCCGGAAAGGTTATGATTGTCATTCGAGACTGCGAATACTGTACATCATTTTTAGATCAATTTCACGATGCAGTACAATGCAATAACCCCACTTCAAGAAGAAACTTAGCTCGGTGACAAGAGATTAAAATCGAATAAAGAGTAATCACTTAAACATATTTTTCGAAAAGTTTAACAAAGTAAGTAAACTTATTAAACTTGGAGCACTGAAAACCTGCTTCACTTACGTGAGAAACCTTTGCATGGTCCTAAGGTGACAGTATGGTGTGCCTATTTATCATCTGGCATTGTTGGACTATTCTGTTTTGAAGACGAATGATAAAATGCTACAACCGTTACTGCAGTTCGTTACACAAATATGGTCACAACATTTTTGAGACAAGAACTGGTTAGATTTCCAGAGGTTACGTGGTTCCAGCAAGATGGTGCTACCAGTCATACTGCTTTGCGAGAACTCTTTGCGAATCTTATCATATTCAAAAATGGAGACCTTGTTTGGGTAGCTAGATCGCCAGATTTGTTCGCATGCGACTTTTTTGTTTGGGGTTGGCCCAAGAGCAAGATGTACGTTATGCGACTGCAAATGTTAGCGGGACTAAAACTAAAAATGCAAAAAGTTGTACCTATCGCACCGGAAACTTTACGCCCAGTAATGGAAAACTTTCGAATAAGACTACAAGAGTGTGTAGATCGTAATGGTGCCCATCTGTCAAGTGTTGTTCTTAAAAAATAAAATGACAATTCTAACTTAACTGAAAACTATGAAAAGCGTTATTGTTAAAATAAAATCTTATGTAGATACAGTAGTTTTAAATTTTCCCGCTTCACTGACACACCCTGTACATAATAAGTGAAACGTTTTGGTCGATAAATCTATTTTGTTTATGCAGTATAAAATCATACAGCGTCTAGATGTGACAGATCTATTGCAATTCATCAACTACATTGTGATATAAGTTTCTAAACCATAACATGTCCCATACTTTACGGTGGGCAGAAGATTTAGTTAAATGCTAATGCAACAAAAATTGAAGACAGTTTTGAAAATGCTTAATGTTTTGTTTTTATCAACCTATAGGTGACATAAATGGCTAAATCTTTATGCAACTTCCAACCGCAAAAAGCTAATTCAAGATTTCGCATATACATATTTTCTTACATTTGCTATATCGGTTCTAAATAAAATATTTGATTTATTTTTTTCAAATGCCTATCAGCGTGTTAAATGTTTTAATAATATTTTTGTTTATGAATAAGATAATTTCAACATTCAAAAACTCTAAATTTTTGAATATGATCATTCTAATTTAATATGATATAATCTTAAATTTAGAAATTTCGGAAGTTATTGGAGTTTTTAGTTGTGTAGGTTGTTGAATAAACTCTTTAACCTTTGCACCATTATACAAATAAGAAAGTATTCGTAATTATTCTTTTCAGGTCTTAGAGGTGTCCGAAATTGAGATTAATACGTATTAAAAGTATGTAATATTGAACACTTTGAGTTACTTGAACTATATGATTCGTGATTAACCCAAAGAATTGTTTACGTAAAGTTCTAACGATATACACGTGTAATGTTAGACGTAATTGAAGCAAAACCAATTTATTTTTATAAGCCATAAGCTAAAATTAATGCAACTTGCTTTTTAATGAAATTGGGCTTGTTGTGCAATATTTTAAACACATATGCACGTCAAAGCGAACGCACAAGGTACAGGAAAGTGCTTAGACTTTACTGTAATCTAATCAATTAATATTCTTTTAATAGAATGAGGTAGATTGGTATTTCCTTGTGTGAGTGTTTCTTAATTTTAGATAATTAGGATTTCCAGTATTAAATAGAAGGTGCAAAAGTATTACAAGTAGTTAGTTTTATGGTAGTTTAGTACTCTTTGAACAATAGGAAATTTTTAAGAAACGTCGTCTTTTTTTAATTTAAATTGCGAATCATTTACATTTTTCAAGTCCTGTTTTAATTTTATTCTTATTGTATTTAGCAGTCTCCAAAATATAAATTACAAAGTTATAATTTTTGGTGATTTGAAACTGTTATATATACTACCTAGAATAAATCATGTTTGTTGTATAGGATAAAAATTTATAAAATTGATTTTACCAAAATTATTTCAAATTTATTAAATAAAAGATAGACTAGTATTGAAGTAGTTTAGAACTATCAATTTATTTAGAAGTAACGTTTATATATCTATGTATATATATATATATATATATATATATATATATATATATATATATATATATATATATATATATATATATATACAGTCTGTTAAAGAGAACCGGATTTTTTAAAATAGTAATTCTTAGTGTCTTTCACCAATGTTATCTTAAAATATCATTACATTTGCGTCATTAGAAGCAGATAAATTACGCGTAAAGTAACAGTGTGTTTGGTCAAAAAATGAATTTTGAACAAACAGCAAATATCAAGTTCTGTTCTAAATTCAGTAAATCATTTACTGAAACGTTTAATTTGATGAAACAAGTGTATGGTAATGCGTGTTTATCACGTACGAGTGTGTATGAGTGGTATAAACTATTTAAAGACGGTCGAACGGATATAAATGACCATGAACATCCTGGTGCAAAAAATCCCTGTGGTTGCGGAGAATAACATCGAACTTGTACGTGAATTTATCAGAAATGAGCCGAAATCCTCATTGCGGTACGTGAGAATGGAATTAAATATTTCCAAAGATTCAATTCATCCCATTTTTGACACAGCATTTGGAACTGAGAAAGATTTGTGCAAGGTTTATACCACATAAGGTAACTGATGATCAAAAATTGCTCCGAATTTAACATTATACAGCATCCAAGCGAAGAAAGACCGAAAGAAGCCGTTTAGAGAAGTCAAAAGTGATGACAACGTTGATTTGTTTTTAGGATTCCAAAGGCATAATGCACAAAGACTTTGTACCAACTAGTTAAACAGACGTCTTTTGGCACGTATTCGTCATGTGCGCTCTCAATATTGTGAAAATGGTAGCTGGCGTATGTTACATGATAATACACCATCTCATCGCTCGACGCTTATCACTGATTTTCTAACTACTAATGGCATTTTAACCAGCAACCATTCACCGTGTTAAAAAGGCGTCGACGGCGATCTTGAAGGACATCTCTAAAGATGAACTTAAAAATTCATTCGACTTGTTAATTGACCGTGCAAAACGTTGTATTGCAGCCGAAGGCGACTGCTTTGAATAAAATAAATGCATTTTATTAAAATAGTAAACTTTTGTTTTTATTTTAAAAAAGTTCCATTTTCTCTGCGACAGACTGTGTGTAAGAAGCCATGGGCGCGGGCATTAATTGAACAAATAGATGAAAACAGCATATGTGAATTTGTGTAAAGATAAGCTTCTAAGGTTTTGGCAGTGTTTTTGTTCTGACGAAAATAAGTTTAAAATTAACGTGTGTGATGGATTGCTAACATTTGCTGCCAACCTACCACGGTACTGCAGAAAGAAAATATATGTGCTGTTAGACATGGGGTGGTCATGTGATAGTTTGGGAAAACACGTCATACTGTTGTACATTTTGTTGACAGTAATTTGAAGGGCTATTTACGCATTTTACAAAAAGAAATGCCTAAACGTATAGAAAAATGAAACATTCTAAATGGGTCCTGTATAGTTAAGGAGTAGTTGTTACTATTCCACACATAGTCCCAATTTTAATGTTGAAAGCCTTTGACATATTTAGAACTATAAAAAAATATTAACTTGAGAGCAAATATTGCTATATGTTAAGATAATTCGATGCCAAAAATACTAAAAATGGATCAACAACATGATAAAAAAATGTATTTAATCTAAGTTAATATTCCATTCTGTTGTACTTTTTACATTTTCAATTACTTTGTTGCCTTAGTTTTATACTTAATCAAATGAAATATTTTTAAGTAAGGTGCACGCACAAATTTGAGACAGTTTTAACGTGTTTTTTTTTATTGAACTGAAAATTTATAAATTTTTTAATACACAAAATATACGAACTAATTAAAAATATATTCTCCTCCATTATTTACGATTTCCGAGTTGATTGGTACGGATCATCATGAATTATAGTGTTCAGGCGAACTTCTTCAAAGCTTTATAAGCCACCTGAACGTTGAGAATCGTTTATATAAAAATGACCTTTAAATCAAGAAAACCGTTTCTGGACTATATTCTCCCCAATTACGTTTTCTCCGTAAACTGGTTCCAACTGCTTCTAATGCATGAACTTTGTTGAACTCGAACAAATGAATATGTCAGAAAAGCTCATTATCTTCTACTTGAAATTCCATTTTCATTTGCCAATAAATAAAACAATTTTTACATAAATTCAGAAACTCAAAAGCTATTCAATTAAATAATAATACGACATTAAAACAATTTTAACATATGCTTAACATTTTTTTTCAAGGCACTCATACTAGAAACTTCAAACTTATGCATCATCCTGATAAAGTTTTTTTTAGGTTTAGGTACAGCTCTTAGTTGCGTTGATAACGATAAGTATTTAATACTGCATTGTAGAGTAATTACATACATATAAGTACAAACCGGAATAATAACAGGTTGCTCCTCGTAATGTATATTGTACACTTATTGTGTATGTCAGAATTTATGCGCTCGATTTATAAGTTAGAATTTTAAGAAAAAGTATAATACACTTTCTATGCCCTTTATTTACATATTGCATATATGTTCTTGTTACGCATAATTTTTTTACTATTTATGTATATAACAAATATGTACACGGGGTGTTCAAATACTTTATAGAGCTACTGTATTTTATGTGTTACATTATACATTTTTTAATTTGAAGGATTATTAGCTGACAGTGAAATCGTACAATTGCTCTTGAAAGCTTACTTTTAAAAAACTATATGTAATAAAAACATATAAGAATTTGTAAATACAATTAATAAAATATGCTTGTATATTTGTATTAATAAAGAACGTTAACGCAAATAAAGTAGTAACTAAAAATATGAAATATTTAATGTTTATTTGATATTTTGTAGAATATCCCTTGTTATTTAATACAGCTTGAAGTCTTTTGGGTATTGATACAACAAATTTTTGCGTATAATTAGTAGACATTTTATACCACTAAAACTGAAGATTTCTTGAAATCGTTTGCATTAAAAAATGTGATGCTTCCTGATTTTAGTATCCAACAAAGTTCACAAATTTTCAATAACATTCATATTAGAAGACTGTGCTCTGGTTTGTAGAGTTTCGGAATGTTATTATATATAACAACCGTTCCTGTATGACTCGTAAAATATGTTCAGGATCATTGTCGCCTTAAGTATGAATTCCTAATTTGGAAGCGTTATCAGATTTTTCATTTATATACATTAATTTAGTCATGTTTTTCATAAACGCTATGTGCCAGACACCATTTACTGCCAACCCCAAACCATTTGCGATTCTCTATCATAGTGAAGGTCTCAAATTTGTAACTTGTAGCTCCATATTAGGTCGCTGTTATGTTGACATATTTTTACCTTTCTAATGGAATCAATAATATTAAATTTACTCTTATAAGTAAATATTAGAGAATAGTTAATAGAGTAATAATTATTTTTCCGCAGTAGTCTTTTGGTCTATTCTGCATTTTAGTTAGTGGTCATTCTGGTATATACACTACCGGTCATATTTATTTGCCCAGCCTTAGTTTTAGCCAAAATTATTAAACTATCAAATGTGTACTGAAAATTTATTTATTGTACCAATACAATAGTGTAAAATAAACATAAAATAGTTACATTTTTCTTATATAAAAACTTTATCATTAATTATTATTAAATTTTGCTCTCATCAATGTGCCCACCTTTATTTTTGATAATTGCGGCAATGACACATGGTGGCGCTTTCAATTAATTTTTGCAGTAAAACAAATAAATTTGTGCCCAGGCTTCTTAGGTTGCCTACAGTACAGTGGTGGATAATAGAGCACGTTATCGAACCTTCCGGTCCAATTCTTCCCAAAGAAACTATTGGGTTCAGATCAGGACTTTGAGCTGGCCATACCATTATAGAGATTTGCCCTTGCTTTTCTAATTGACGCAAGTAATCGCCACACAATCTAGAAGTGTGTTTCGGATCGTTGTCCCGTTGAAACACAAAGTTTTCGCCAAGAATCCTTAGTCCTGAAGGACCAGCGTTATTTTGTAAAATTTCCTTGTAGCCTTCTTTTCTTAGGATTCTCTCAATTTTGACGAGATCGCCTACAGATCTTCCATCAAAACACCCCCAAATCATTACTGAACCTCCTCCATGTTTTACGGTAGGCGCAATACATTCTGGCAGTACTCTTTCTCCTGCGGATCTTCTTACGAATATTCGCCTTTTTCTACCGAAAAGTTCAAACTTCGATTCGTCTGTCCACAATACATTATTCAACTGATTAATCGTCCAACTCTTATGCTCTTTAGCCCAATTTAGACGTTTTATCTTGTTTTGCTTTCGTAGTAGTGGTTTTCGCAGAGCAATTCTTCCGTATAAACCCGCTTGCCTTAACCTTCTCTGTACCGTGGACACACTAATTGGTTTAGCACGCGCTCTATTCATTTCAGCAGCAATTTCTGGTGCTGTTTTTCGTCTATCGCGTCTACTTATCCGTATTAAATGCCAGTCATCTGCAGATGTCGTCGCTTTGCGTCGTCCAGATCTTCTTTTCTTGAAAAATGTACCACTTTCTTCAAATTTTTTAACGTTATAATCAACGGTTCTGCGATTTGATCGTAATTCTTTTGCAATTTCGCGATTACTTTTACCCGTACGATGATAAGTAATTATCATAGCACGCACTTCAACAGATAATTGCTTCGGCTTCGGCATTGCATTAAAATATTCACAATAACTCTCTATTTCACTGTTTGCGCAACAATGAACGATGACTGACATAAAATTTATTTTCCTTTTTGAATAACACATCCTAATATTGTAATTAGTACAATAACACAATATTGGTAATATCTTTCGGAAATGCAGGTAAAACTATTAATACTGTAGGGATTAGCCTATATAATATTTATGGTAGTTTTCCAATTTATGACACCTTTACGATATATCATAAACAATTTAAGATTTTCGTAGAAATTCATATTAAATTACTTCCACTAATAATATTGTTGAATAATTATAATACAGATTTTTCGGATAATCCGTATTTCAGGAAACACTGAGCTGCCGTATATAAATTTTTTATAAATACATTTGGTGATTACTGTTGTACGAGGATAGTTTGACAAGTAGTGAGAATGACACATAGGTGGCGCGCTAATTGGTAAATCAAATGCACTGTAATTTAGGCTGGCTATTTATATGTTTACATTCTGATATTTAGATAAATCGGTTGATTAGTTTATTTTTGACAGCTGATTGAAAAAGAAGCAACACGTCGTTTTGTTAAAATGGAAAAAGCAGAGTATCGTGCGGTGATTAAATACTTCGTAATTAAGGGTATGAAAGCTACCGAAATAAAAGATGAGTTACGGGAAACATTAGGTGAATCTGCTCCATCATCCGCCACAATAAGTAGATGGGTAAATGAATTTAAACGTGGTAGAACAAGCTGTGTTGATGAAGCGCGCTCTGGAGCACCTAAAATCGTAACTTCTAAGGAAATTATTATAAAAATCCATAATATTATTACGCAAGGTCGACGACTCAAAGTGAGAGAGATAGCAGACATGGTAAACATTTCAACAGAACGCGTACACCACATTTTAACGAAAGAATTGGGCCTTTCCAAGCATTCGGCAAGATGGGTGCCGCGATTACTTACGACTGATCAAAAGTTCACTCGTTTGCGCATTTCCAATGAGTGTTTGGACCTTTATAAACGGAATCCGGTTGATTTTTGTAGGCAATTTGTTACTTGCGATGAAACTTGGATACACTACAGTACACCCGAAACTAAACAACAGTCGAAACAATGGTTATAACGTGGTTCTGCACCTCCGAAGAAAGCGAAAACCACTTTATCGGCAAAGAAGATGGTGGCATCAATTTTCTGGGATTCAAAGGGCATTTTGCTCATTGATTACCTTCAGAAAGGTGCCACAATAAACGGACAATATTATGCAAAACTTCTACAAAAATTAAATTCGCTAGATCTAGCTCCATCCGACTTTCTATTAACGTGCCATAAATTGAGTTTGATCGTGAGGTTGAGTCTCGCCAAAGAGCAATACATTTTTTTTAAATTTCTGCGATGTAAAAAGCAGTAAACATTAGAATTTTTCAGTATCACATCGTAAAAGTGCACAATTATAGCAAATAAAATCTACCTTAGGCTTCACTTGATATCTGTTAATATAGCATAACAAAGTTTATGCCATGTTAATAGACTATCAGAATATCAGCGATGTCTGTGTCGAATAAGACATATACCCGATAAGCGCATGAGATTACGAGTCTCACTAGAGAACAAGAAACTTTTTCAATAATGTCTGTAACTTTTCTCTGTACGATGTAAAAAGCAGTAAAGATTAGAATTTTTAAGTTTCACATCGTAAAAGCGCATAATTCTGTAACTTAAAACCTACCGTGTGTTCCTTTAATATATATTTCCATATTTCAATTTATGACATGTTAGTAGACTCGAATATTACTATTCTCTGTGATCAAATGATAAGACACGTACCCAGTAAGCGTGAGGTCGTGAGTTCGTCTCTTACCAGAGAGAATCTCCTCCTCTTTGGTAAATTTCTACGATGTAAATAACGATAAAAATTAAAATTTTTCAGTTCTATATCGTAAAAAGCGCATATTTTTTTGCAGCTGTTGTATGCTTCAGTCTGTGTAAGATTGTGGCTGTATGATCCAGTTAAAGTTTCTTGCATTCAGGCAGTAACAATCGTCATATCTTTACCGTGGATTGATATTTAAACTGCTTATTAAAGCTCTATGATTGAAAATGAATATAATTAACGGAATTCTCACATAAAGTATGGTATCTTTAGAACCAGATAAAGTGTTGAAACACTGCCTTTTCTTTTTTAATATGGTCTCTATAAATTTTATTCCTTTGTATTGGATATTTCGAATATTGGGGTCGAAATTTAATGAACAACATATCGGGAGGGTAGTCCTCCTTTTTCAAGTTATTTATTTTTTTAAGTTGCAGTACATTTTTTATTTACATATTTTAAAAATTATTTTGTTGATAATAGTTTTACTAAAACTTAAGTGTTTTATTATCGCAATGGTCGAAATACCCAATACAAAACAATAAAATTTATAATTAAATGTTATGCACTTTATGTCTTTATATTTCTTGATCATGTACTTACATAATTAATATTTAAAATTAAATTAACAATTTCGTTGGGAAATAGTGTCAGAAAACGTTTTTACCGTTTAATACTATGTCATGTTGGCGTTAATGAAGATGACTGTACTTATTGCGACACCATCTGTTCTATTTAAATTAACAGCTTCAAACATTAATGAAGAACTGCAGATCTAGTTTTATACATTCTCTTTCCCACATTAACTTATCACACTGATCCGACAAATAATATTAATTTACTTCTAATTGTCTTAGTTACAAACATATGCTATCATAACTTGTTTTCGGAGTTATTTGATGTTTGACACATATTCAGTTGAATGCAGTAGAATTTATACCATATTTAGTAATCTACGTTGTGCTTCGCCTTGAATGATATGTAAACTGGTCCTTATAGAAACAGTCCATAAAATAATAGTTGTACATGTTTATATACTTTCATGTAGGTACACGCAGTAATAACAATAACGCACTCATGAATCATTTGTGTTTATGAATGATCGAATCTGCTGAATAAATTAATAGAGTTACGTTGATGTATAAACCGTCTACAATATTCAGCAAGCATTGTGAGTCATACATTTATTTACGCAAGATATATACAATGTAAATATACAATATATGCAATAAATTGAAATTTGAAGATCTAATAAAATATTGCCAACTCCCTTCAGGTATAAATAGATAAAGTATCTTAAATTAAAAGTATCATCGATAATCGCTTAAGAATCGATAGAATTTTTACACCTTGTAGGACAATATTTTTGTTTATTGTAAGTTTTCAATGATAAAGAGATATTGAAAACTGCTACTACATAATTGTGTAAAAATAGTATCTCCAATAAAAATACTATTTTTATACAATTATGTGTAATACATTATATAATACACGATAACGTTTGTACATTTTTCAAATGTAAATGTAATAGTCATACAGGAGGAAACGTTAATTTAATATTTTTTTAAATGAAGTGGAAATCTTATTTAATTTAAAGTTAGATATGAGCAATGATTGGTCCATTAGACTGATTCAACCACTGCTTCTTATTAGGATTTCACACGAGACTATTGCCACCTTGTATAATAATTGCCGCGTGTTAGTTTTTGAATTTACTTTTACGATTGGGCACACTTTGGAATCCACAGCTTTTAATCTTTTAGATCTCTACTAGTCCTCTGGACAATCTGAACGACATCTTTATTTGGTTGTAGTGAAAAGAATTCTTTTCCTCGTTGTGCTTAACTTCAAATTTTCACTTTTTTGATGTCACAAGGAACAAAGGAATACATTTTTCATGCAAAAACGATATAAACCTTTTACAAGTATCAAACTTTAAATGATTTGAACTGATTTACACTTACGTATTTAATATTTAAGATTACTTGAGATGGCTGTACGCCTATTTTATTGTGACCTTTTCAGACCTGTTGTGGTCTTTACGTTAAAGTCGTGATGCATTTTTGGCTAAGGGTGACGCTAGTTCATTCTTTATAAGTGCTAGAATCATTCGCAATACACTTTATGCTATGCTATATGCCTGTTGATGGTTATGACTTCATTTTGAAAGAGAATTGAACAATCTGGTTTAAAATTTGATAAAAATTTTAGAACGGAACACCAAAGTGTCCATTTTCGTAATAATTTATGGAAAGACGTGCGTCAAACTTATAAAGTTAACGGTGATAGACATCCACAAGAAGATCAGAGTTAATTAGGGTTCACGAAATTCTGTACTGGTTATTTTAATCTTAACGACGCTTCTTTGTTAAGGAGGATAATGATAAAATAAAGGCCTTGAACGAGTTAATTTCAGATCACACGAAATGAGAGATTGCAGATACGTTATATATCCGTCATTCAAGCGTTCACGACCACATTATAAAGCTAATATATATCAGCAAACTCTTAAACGAGAGGAAAGCAATGCTTTGTCCTTTTCGGAGGTGTTGAAACGACTCATAATTGATGACAAGTGGATTGTTTGCAACAACGAGGTACAAAAACAGTCTTGGTCTTGACCTGAAGATTTGCCTCAAATGTAATCAGAAGCAGACATTTAGTGGGTTTTGCTCTTAGCATGCTGGAATTTTAAAGGTTTTGTTTTTCGAACACCTATCAAGAAACAGAATTATTATTACAAATGTATGCTGTTGGTAATTCCTTATGATAACGCGAGGCCACAAACAAGACTAGTCGCACATAAAAATTATTGGAGCTTGGATGAGATATGCTGTTATATTAACTATACTCACCGGACCTTGCGCCTTCATATTTCCACTTGTTTCCTTCTCTTCAAAACTTCTTTCTTGGTGTAACATTCGACTCAGATGAGGCTGTGAATCAGAATACTATAAAATTTTTTGTTGTAAAGCTAGGTTCTTTTTGAAAAAGCCACTAATTTTGAAATTTACTTTCAGGATTACATTTTTGAGTTCGTCTAGAGTAAAATTACATTTTTGCCGTTAATTGAATATTTCGTATTTTGAAGTCTACAGTAGAAATTGAATTTAAAATTTCTATTGTAGATCGCAGTGTTGATTTATTTTTGAAATATGGGTTGCATGAAATATTAGAAAAATGTTGTTTACAATGTTTATTTTAAATTTTGTTTTAATTTTAATTAATTTAAAATAGATTCGTGTGTAAAGTACATGTAATAGCAATAAAAATAATGTGTTAGATTCATTAGCATCTGAATTAAAAATGAGAATTACAGGCACTGTATTGCACTGAGTTAATTCATTTTTCGTATTTTTACTGTACTTTTCTCAACCCAATTGACTTTTCAATATTTATTAAATTCTCGCTAAGTAGGATTTATTAACTAATCTTCACAACACTTGTTATTAACGCTTATTAAGTTTTATTAACATTTAGATATAACTATTTCACTAAGGAAATGTAAAAGGAATTCTGTTCATCCAACTTCTTACTTTATTTATTTAATTCAAAACATAATAACAAAAGTAGTGTCAAAAGTATTATTATAGCCTGAAAGTTAAGAGATTATGCTGAGCTATTTTGCGTAACACATACACATATATTTTTCCTACAGTATTTTTTCATCTTAAAATGTCTGCTAGTGTTGTTCGATTCTTACGAAGGGAATCGAAAAAGTTTTCTATCTAGCAATGAAACAAAAAGCTACGATTTTTTTTGATAAATATTTTTCAACGCTATCTCCCTTAACAGTGACGCTATTCCACAGTAACAGGCGTCAATCTTCTCTCTCACGTTTCTATAAAAATCCAAATCCATACTATATAGTGGTGGTCTAAAAAAGTTATACTTCTCTTTATCATGAACATGATTATACTCTAGTCGTGTAACGCAAACTTAGACATTTTTGGTGAATGGCCGTATATAATTTTGTTAACATATTACCATAGGTAACTGCTGTTATTGTAGTCATCTGTGATATGTATTTAACAAGAATAAATCCCACTTGATCGCAAACGACAATGGTTATCTGCTTTCAAGCGGAGTATTGTGTGCGTGCGTTTTTTGAAAGTTAGGTCTCACTATTAGAGAAAAGTCAGCGCCTGTATACAAAGCTAAGTGGTATACTGAACAGTACCTGCCTAAAGTCAAATGAAGAACTAAAGTAAAAATGCTCACCGCACCATAACCGTCCACGACAGGATTGAAACTTCTCGTCAAGTCCAAAATTTGCACTGTTCCCGCATATGAAAATGAAGCTAAAAGGGAGGCGGTTTTCCAGTGATGAGGACCTTCTGCAGGCTCGGGTCAACAAGTGTGCTTTACTCCCTAGTGAAACTTAGCAGAACTGATTTAAAGATTGGTTTCGGAGGATGGAGAGATGTATCGAGTGCAGAGGAAATTATTTTGAAAAAATTAAATAAACAAAGCTGTATTGCAAAACTTTCCTAGTACCCTTTGTACTAAAAACCACCTAAAGTCGATTGTCTGTCATACGCTGCATATGTCCATATCATAGTTGTTTCTTTTCTGTTTCAATTATTATTGTAAATTGTAAGCCCATCTATCCTTTTATTGTTTCATTCGAAATTCTCTTCTTCGTTCTTGAACTTATTTGTACTTCTGAGACTTTTGTATCCGAAATAATATCTAATGCTTTATGTTTTAATAGTTTATTATCCTGGCCAAAGTAATGTTTTCATTTTGTTAAATGTTTGCAAGTAATTAATGAATGCAAATAGCCAAGATAACTTTATTAAAAATATTTAAAAGAATTTTTTTTGATTATATAATATTTAATTACTCAACATATGATTCCCTTGTGAAAATGAGTTTCAATATATATTTATTTAAATGTACTTATATTAAAAGAAACATTATTAATTATTGTTGAATGTTTTGTGTAAAATGAATTTTGCTTTTAGTTATTTTTATTATTTTATTATTCCAGGTGTGGCACAAAATATGTTTCAAATGCAAAGAATGTGGGATGAGTTTGAATATGAGAAATTATAAAGGATTCAATAAGGAACCATATTGTGAGGCGTGAGTATAAATAAATATTACTTATTTCAAAATATTACCATTGTATTTTTTATTAATTTGAGAATGAATTTATAAAGAGTGTTTTAAATTAGAAACTATAAATATATAATGAACCACTTCTAATTAATGATTATGGGCTAACTTACATATAAATACAATCTTAACATAATATGTAAAATGGACATAGTAATATTTCATATGTTACCTTTCATTTGTATTATTAAATAAAATATCTTTCAAATACATTTTAACAAATAAATAACACATAAAATGTCTACTATTTGAATTTATGTGATTTAAAAAATTCCATAACGCGTTTTGGCATAAAATCGATTGAATAAATCATTAGTAATGTTTGGTCCAAATTTTATCAAATATTTATTAAGTTTTTGTGATATTACTTGGTAGAAAAATTATTTTTATTATTAGTTTATCTAAATTATCATAAAATGTGTTCGATCGAGTTTATATCGGGACTCTGCGCGGACCAAAGAAGTTGTATGCAATTTTTGTTCTTCCAATGAATAGCTTACTTTACCATATGATATGGTGCGTTGTCCGAAAATATTGATATCTCAATTTAATATTCGGTCTTCATATAAAAGTAAGACTAACATTTTGACGTAAATAGCAGCATTTTGATGAAATGCTGCTATTCTGTAGTTGGTTTTTAAGATGAACGAGAGGAGTCGAGCTATTATTTTGTGGTACATGCTGAACTGGCTTATACCTCACGCACTATTAACCGTTTGTTTAGCTATATCTACAAATTTCAATAGTCTTCTGTTTTTTTGCTGTTTTTTCTCCTCCATACTATAATCTTTTAGCAAAGAAACTACTTGCAATGAACCACTGTTTTACTAAAGCTAAATAGATTTATCCTTAAGCCTTTTTTTGTAGATTTAGGCGTAAACGACGACATCTCGTTCACGTCTTGTTCTCTTTAAGCTCGTAATTAAATGCCTAATATGTTTATATCAAGCATTATTGAGAACGCTTTAAACTCTTTATGTTCGTATTTCGAAATGTTTCAAGTTTCGCATTTACAAGCTTCTATTTTATTATTATTGTTTCGTATTTGTGGGATGATTCTTTGTCGACAATAAAATCAAACGTTGAAATAAAATAAACAACTTTCAACTTTATTAAGGCTACTAATTACTATAACTCAGGTAGTTACTAATGATATCGATTTCCACGTATCAATGTCAATATCATTAACGAATAGGGCTGGATAGTTATGTCTGACAGAACTGATGTCTTTATATAATCAATTAGTTCCTTGTTAATTGTGAATGATGATGGACATATTAATGCAAACACCACTGATAGTCCATAGGTTCTTATAATATAGGTGTTGTCTTCTATTTGGATAATTACTACATTATTTTTAATTACGTACCCATATAATGTATGTATATGTAAAGCATTAATGTGCGTATACATATAATTTTCTCACATTTGAGATCCAATAAATAGCATTTATACAAAGCGTTTTAACAAGAGGTATGCATATGGAAGTCATGCAAATGAATGTATCGGTATTTAAAAAGTTCATAAGGTTATCTAAAAACCGATACAAACTAACAAAAACAACAGATGGCTCGCTAAATTGTAAATGTATTAATATTGATTAAATGTCTGTAAGACTATACGTACTTATTCTATGTATTGTCGTTCACCGTGTGTTGTTATCTCTATTATCTTATAACAGTCATAGTAACTTTGTCAATCAATGCTTTTTAGCAAATACAATTTTTTTTTCTGACAATGTTCATATGTGTGACGTTGTGGTTATTTGCCCAGCAGCTGCAATATTTTACATCTGACCCATGAGTCGGAAGGTTAACGTTAAAATCTATGTTAGGTGATATTTAGAGAAACTAAATGTTTTTTGCCCTGTAGAGACATCTGTATTGCTAGATAACGTTAAAATTTTCTTTTAAGCTCAATTTTCGATTCCATGATTCAGATTTATTTAACTTTTAGATTATCCGATAATGAAAGTTTTAATGAACATATTTTTATGATATTTAGCTATTTCACTTTAACGTTTCTTACCTTTACAAAAAAAATCAAATATAAAACTATTTTTTTTAGTAAAGGTAAGAAATGTAATTGTACGTATAATACATATATGTATATCTAAAAAGTAATTTATGTATATTTTGGATATTATTTATATAATTGTATATAATATACAGGGTCTCAAATTGAGTATTACAAACGATATTTTCCTTAGTTGTGGAAATGGAGGATGTAGCAATGTGCTGCTGAAAATGATATTCAGCATAGACAGAAAAGAAAGCCAATGTATAAGTTCGCTGTATAATTTAAACTAACGTACACGTATACATGCGATGTCTTTTAAGTTTTGCATAGTGGGACATAGAGGGTGCCACTAATCGAATTTTTTTACTGGAAATTATCCTCCATCTTTAGTTAACCTAAATCCAAAGATTCAGTGCGATACGTGTAGTGTTATAACTACAACGAACTGTCAGAGTTGACAAGTTAGTTGAGAAATGGAATTAAACCGACAACATTTTCACTTGCCGAGTTAGTTTCTGTTTTCGGCGATGAAGCACTACATCAGTCAACAATTTCTCGTTGGTATGGAGAACTCAAACATGGACGGATTAGTCTTAGCGACGATCCAAGAACAGGTTCACCAGAAACGTCACTCAGGAAAACGTCGATACTGAGCGCAAGATCATCTACGAAGATTGACATGTGACATATCGCCAGATTGAAGCCTTATTGGGGATTTCAAAGACCTCAATTCAAAAAATTTTGCATAAAGAATTGTGTGTAAAAAAATTAGTTTCCTGTTGGACACCGCATCTGTTGACCGAAGAACAGAAAGCAGCTATGGTGAATTGGGGTCAAAAACACTAGATCGCTTCAACGCCGAAAACTAAAAACGTGTACAATATTATCAGTGGTGATAATGAATCTTGAATTTCCTCATACGAGCCAGAAAAAAACGGTAGTCGTCTATTTGGGTGCTGCAAGGTGAGGAAACGCCGACAAAAGTCATCCGTTCTCGAAGTATCTCCAAAAAGATGGTCGCGACATTTGTCTCCAAAGCAGGCCATGTAGCAACAATTCCCCTACAAGATAAAAGAACTGTTACTGCCGATTGGTATAGAACCATTTGTTTGTCGCAAGTCATCGCTGAGCTTCGAAACGACGAATCATCCTCTACCAAGACAATGCAAGTTCGCACACAGCACGCAAGACAATTGAATTTTTAACGTAACAGAGCGTCGACTTGTTGGACCGTCCTCCATACAGGTCCCAACAATTTCTTTATCTTTCCGAATATATATATATGCGCGGTATATTTAAAACAAGAATAATATTGCACACACCCGTTTCATTTGTAGTAAGTAAATACTGTGCCGTCAATGTAGTTTTTATTTAGAATAGCTTAAGATTTGAATATGAAGTCAATGTATTGAAAAATCTTAATGCCATTTTTTAACTCGCACAATTTATTTGAAGCGCATCATTATTTTTCGATGTGACCAACTTGCTATTAAAATCATAGGCTATTTTAAAAAAGAATTTAATTCATGATGTAGTACTGACTCGACACTGAAAGGTATAAGAGTCTATAGGATTAAGTAAGTAAGTAAGTAAGATGTAGTACGTTTAAGCTACTAATAAATTACAAAAACGTTTTAATAATCATAAAGTAACTCATTTTTTCTAATATTAATATCAGTGATGTCGAAACTGCAGAATTCCGTTAAAAAATACCAAATGTAATTGTTCCGTTGTTAAATTTATAATACTTCCTTGTGTAAGTTAATAGTTTCAATTTTTTCGATTACAATAATATAGAAATGATATGACAAACGCTATGAAGGAATCGTTCATTAATAACACAGAATCTGCCTGATGATTGGTCTATCCATGAAACATATGTAGTAGATAGGGTGTTATTAATAATAGAATGATTCCTTTTAACATTCTACAATAATATATATTTTTATTTTAATACTGGTGTTGCAATGCGAAAAATACTAGTAGCTATTCTACTTGAACAGTTCATTTGCATGTCAAATTATTAATCTACTCACATCCGCCTCCTTTGTTTTATTTGATTTCGTGTGGTATCTATTTATTGTTAAAATACTTACGATAAGTTTTACATATTCGTCACTGTTGTCACAATTTCCTTAAAACTAACTTATTACGTTACAACTGAACAAGCATACACATGTTTTCATTGACTTATATTTATTATATAGAATGTTTATACTTCTAATTTCGTTTGAAAATTAAAATTAAACAAAATGGCATGAACTTCAACTTTATGAATAACTTTTTTAGAATATACTGTGTGATTCATATGTTCAGGAAATATCTGCAAAATTATTACATTAAAATCAAAGTTCAACGAAAATCACGTCAAAATATAATTAATTTTTACTTAATTAATAATGCTGGTAGAATTGATGAATTAAAAAAACCAGAATTATTTCATTTAATAGAGATATTTTCCAAGAAAGCAATATATTAACTTCTCTTTATAACTGACAGTCCATTTTTTCGAGATGTCAATCCACATACAACTCGAATATGCTACATGCATTAATACCTCTAATATTGGCAAAACTGACAAGTAACTATCGTCTGAGGTAAAGAATTATCAGCCAGTTCACATAAAAAATATCAACTTTTCTCCAAAAACTATCAAATATTTATCGGAAGCAGGGAAAAAAATCACAGGATAAACTCAAAAATCAACTATTTTAACCGATACACACGAGAAACGAACATATGAAGCTAAACAAAATCTGATATGTAAAAATAAATCAAAGGAAAAAAAGCATGTAAAATGAAAGAACTCATAAAATGACCCCACTAGTGAAAATGACCATAGATTTTGTCAGCTCGCTGTGAATTTTACAATATTAGTCAATTCAGTAAGGTATGTACTATGTCTGAGATGTATAGGAATGATCCCGCATCAAGTGAGAGAAAGGTGACTGAAATTGTGCATCTATCGACTAAATTTAAGAAAATTTAAATCTTGACCTAGAAGCAAACTAAGCAAGTCAATTTATTAGTAACTTATATAAGACAGCGTTCTTTGAAAAGTATTACAGTCGGCCTCAGTTCCCCATATATAAGTTACCGTTTTATGATGTATAAAACACTGTAGTATCAGTCGAGTCCACATGTTCAAATATAGGAATACGTGGGTTGAGTGAAAAGTTTCAGAAATTCACGAATAATCGTCAGGTAACGCGATTCAATGTTTAATTCTGGATCGACAATCTTAATGAATAGAGGCGAAACTCCACGGAAAACGTCTATATAAACTTTCCCAATTATCTCGCAATAAAAAAAGATACGGCTCTAATACCGAATTCTGTCGAAAATTTGGTCGCAAGTATTGAAAATAGATTTGAGACTATTTTTTTAAAATAGTAAATACTAAATTACTATTAAATATTTGAGTAGTAGCACATAAGATGTACATTGTAATAATATGCCTATTTTTTCTATTAACTTGTTCTCTTGGTAGAGATAGCCTGTGTTTCTTATTGTACAGATTCTACATCCGAAAAAAAATATAAATAGTTAAAAATGTAGAAGCACTCTTAAACTACATATTTTCGTAAAATTTAAAAGAAATCAGTACTTCAATGTTCGAAAAAACTGCTATATATTTTTATCAAATGTAAACTTCCATATAATGTATAATATATTTATGAACGTGATTTATACTATTTCAATTTCACTGAAATTATATAAATTTTCATTTCATTTATGAATCATTAATTATTATTAATCGGTTTCTCATTAAATTATATCATTTGAAATGCAAACCACAAAAATTGCAAAAAAATAAAAAGTTTTATGAAATTTATAACCTTCGCTTGTACATAGATATTAAAGCTGAAAAACGGATACAGGATATGATTAATGTTTTATCATTGTAATTTTTTAGGAAGACGTATCAAGTTTAGTACTAACTGTATTGTGTTTGTAGTATGGAAACCAAAATGTCAATTTATAATTTGTATATAGTTGATATTCAATTGAAATTAAATAATTTATATGCACAGTATATTTTTTTAAATTAAACTAGTTAATTATCAATTTTAAATTAAAACAGTAAATTAATAAATATAAAATGTAGTTATTAATTCGAAAATGAATAGGATTTGATATAGTAATAGTAAAAAAAAAACAGCTAGAATATAAATATCTGCAATATAGTATGTACAGTTACTATCACGTAAAGGTTAACGATGTACCCGAAGATATATCTGCCGAGTTTATGTAGCATGATCTTTACACCATGTAAACAACACATTAGCCGTCGGAGCTTGTCTATGATTCATAGCATAATAGTACAAAACACCTTATTTACCAAAGATTTGTATTCGAGTAGATATAATAATGCGTGTAATATACGAATAATTCTTTTCTTCGATTTTATATATACGAAGTATTTTATATTTTCGTATATATAAAATACTCTATAACGATTATATTCATTAATAATAAAATAGAATATCTTAATTTATAAAATAACTATTCTGACAATACGATTTTATAAATAACGTGCATATATACAAATATATGTTTTGTGGCATTGTAATGATTATAATTGTTTAGATCTAAATTTTTTATTTGAGTTTCATTTACTGTGTTTAATGTTGCATTTGATCTATTGATATGTTGATTGACATTAAAAGTTTTGCACCAAATCATCACATTACCTACCTTAGGCTCTTAAATTAGTAGAATAATTTCGGCTATAAGTAATATAAATAAATAGTTTATCATCATCTTCATCAAGCTTTCTAAACTAGCATTAAGTTAAAAACATGAAAACTTATGTCGCCGAAACTTTTACTTAAAATATTAAATCTCGGAATTAAAATTACGTTAACAAAATTAAATATTCTTTAAAAAACAGTACGCAAAATGCAGTATAAAAGTTCGTTATTCACGCTCTCTATTCGCTATTTTGCGGAGTGAGGTAAATATTAATATTAATATATACATTTTTTTAATATTGCCCAAACGGCGAAAGAGAGAATGCTGTTTCGTTATCAGATCGAAAATGTAAATAAACTCATGCGCTATTTGAATTACCCTCACAACACATACCATTGTGCCTATTTTTAAATGAAACATACAAAAGCTCTTGTCCTAGTTTGATAACGTTACGGCTCGACATAAAATTATAGCGCAAAAATTGTAATTTAGATCGTCAACCTTGTGGTGGTAGTAATTGTACATATATTACGATAAAATAAACATACCTGACAATGCGTTTTTCGATCTTCTTGTTATGCAGACTAGGCAAAGATTTTCAATTCTAAAATTAACTCTGCAGGATTGAAGAAATGACAATTAACAGCTTTAATAGAAGTTTCAAAAAGTGTAGTTTTTATTATTCTAATGTGTACTTTGCAATAACAGAAAAGTTAGTTGGTATAAAAAGTAGATTCTGCTGAATGCTTTCACCATCTTATATGCGTGACATTGGACAATTTTTATGTAGCGACAGATTGGATTTAAGCATTAAAATGTTACTCATTACTAGAGATGAAACGTGGCTCCATTATTATGATTCTGAATCAAAACAAGAGTCGATGCAGTGTCATGTCCGTAATTCCAATATTCTTAAAAAATAATGGCATTATTTTTTGGGACTGTCGAAGAATCTTAATAATTGATTTTATGAAGAGAATAATAGTAATAGAAAAATATTATTATATTAAACGTGATACGTTGCCTCGGATATTCTTCTTAAGTGAAATACCAAGGAAAGCTGAAACAAGGTGTATTGTTGTTTCATGACGATGCACACTTTTGGGGGCAAAATCTGGAGGCGCAGCAATTAAAAAGAATATTTTTACAGCAGATTTTTTTTGTTATTGAATTGGTATACCTGTATTAAAAGTGAGAGAAACTATATTGAAAAACAAATGCCTAGTCAAGAATAGGAAAACAACAGTTATATACACATATAAGAACAGCTCGTTATATAATTATGACTCAACATTAATTTATATCTGGCAACACAACTATTTTTTAGATAAAAAAAATTATAACAAATATTCCAAGCGTCATATTCCAAACAATATGCTAAACAATTCTACAATGCTTGAGCTACATTTCTCCAGAAATCGAAAATTAATTTACTACTGATAGAGAGTATACGGTTTTTAGTTGTTCTATATTAATTATGCGAACGTTATTATGAACTTAAAGTAACCCCAACGGAAGAAATCGTTTTGGAATAAGTCCAGTGACCTAGGTGGCCCAGCTATTGAACCAAGTCGTTCTATCGAGCAACCTGGAATACTTTGTTATAAAAGATAACGTGTAACGGGTTTTGTATTTGTAGAACATAATGTATTCGAAGAAGTTCTTAAATTTATTAAGATGTAAATTTTCATCAATAAAGAACGAATCAATTAGAACGTTGTTAATGATATCGGCCCAACCATCGACCCTTTCGTTATTTTAAGAAGGGGTTAAATTTTATATGTGGTCAATAGTGCGTAGCCAATGGCTGTTAGAATGACAACAGAATACGTTAAGGAAAATTAAAATTGGATAAAGTATTAGGAATAATATCCCTCGCAATATTTTTGGCAGCTTGCCGAGTGATTCTTCTTAAAAAGCCATTTTAATTTTTTAAATTAAAGTTTCAGTAAAGTCTGTTCTCTTAATTTTATCATTTAATAAAGGAACTGATTGTTTTAGATGTATTTGTATTTTTTATTGCCTTAAATAGAAAAGTCTTGGATATATTAAATTCTTAGATATGAAATATAACATTGTGATGTATTTCTCTTCAACATATCAAACAATATTTTTTCGCTTTTCTTATGAATATTCACAATACCGCTTTCGATATTAAAAGTTGTAATATTATTAGGAATTGTTCCGGTTATGGTATCGGTCGATCAAGATAATTAATCGAAAACAAATCAGGAACTTGCCGCAAACTTATATATTTGCACCAATTTAAAATACTTATTTTCCTCTTTAGGATAGATACTAAAATAAATTAATTTTTAAACTGCTATCCGAATATTTGTTGCATTTTTTAAGTAAATAAATAGTATCGTCGTAAGTTGTCATTACTAATTAGTAATAAATCTAAAAGTTATTACTTACTAGAGATGGATAGCCGTGTCTTCCCTACAGGAGCGAGAAGTACAATACTGTACAAAAGAAAGACGCACCTAACAATATTTTCCAAAACTTGTTTACTAAAACGTTTTTGCTAATAATTATTGGGTTAATTTAATTTGTAATACTTAATACATCTTTCCAAGAACGATTCACCTATTGGTAGAAATATAATCACTGGAAATTTCCAAGTTTATAACATCATACTTCCGCGTAGGGGTGAGATCGACTGCCTGATAAGAGGATTAAAGTAATAAATTTTATTGCACCACAATGCTCTGCAATAAAATTTCAATGAAATATTATTTATCTACAAAATTTTGGTTTTAATTCAGTAATAGAAAGGGTACAGAGCGGTTCCTCAATAGAATTTATTTAGATTCTTAAAAAACGCGCCTACGGGTGAAATTTTCATTTTAAGACAAAATTGTGAGCTGTAAATTGTTATAATAGATAGAAAATGCCTAGAATAGCATTACTAGACAGAATTAAAGTTATTCTTTTACACCAAGAGGGTTATAGTTAAGTGAAAATATCAAAGATAGTGAAATGTTCCCGGTATGCCGTGCAACAAACAACAAAAAGAATGTCTGAAACCGACAGTGTAAGTGATAGACCAAAGAGTGGACGTCCAAAAAAACTCAGTAAAGCTGGTGCACAGTTTTTAAAAGTTAGTTCCTTAAGAAATCGTAAGAAAGTTAGCGCAGAACTAGCTCAAGATCTTGCGCGAACATCTGCTACTTCGGTACATGCTACGACAGTAAGACGATACTTGCTAGATCAGGTTTGAGGGGATGCGTGGCCGTGAGATAGAGAGACCATTAAAATATGCCAGAGACCACGAAACTTGGGGATGTAATGAGTGGCGCTAAGTACTATGTACTGACGAATCTAAATATCAATTATTTGGAACGAACAGATGTCAGTATGTTAGATGACACCCTGGTGAATCGTTATTGGAACCATGTTTACACACTGCCATAAATATGGAGGGGCAATATCCAAGTTTGGGATTGTATTTCGGCACCAGGTGTGGGTGAAATTGTAAAAATAGAGGGTAAATTAACTGGTGAGAAATACAGAACACTACTAGAGAAACATGCCATACCATCGTGGCAGCGACTTATTGGCAATAATTTCATTTTACAGCAAGATAATGATCCCAAGCATGCCTCAAAACTTGTGAAAACTTATTTAACACAGCAGCAAGCAAATGGGATATTGCAGACTATGATATGGCCACATCAAAGTCCTGACTTAAATATTATTGAGCATGTGTGGGATAATCTTGACAGAAAAAAGTGTGAAAGGGTACCAAAGAAAAAAAATGAACTGTAAAACATACTACAGGAAGAGTAGTACAATATTCCTAAAAATTTCATTAATTCATTAATGGAAAGCCTACCAATACAGGATACCATAAAAAGTAAAGGTGGTCATACAAAATATTGAAAATTTAAGTTGTTTATGTTTAAATATCTATATGTGTTAGTTTTTATACATTAAAAAAATTTCAACTTGTGTAAAATTATTATTTATGCTTTTATAATAGTTTCTTGTAAAATTCAAGAAGGTGCTCCTTTTTTTTGCACAGTACTGTATGTCTGTCCGATTCGATAGTGTATGTGGTATAGATTATCGCTACACGGCGACCTACCCCTGTCGGGAAGATATGACTGTCCAGCTATAATTATTACATGTTACATTTATAATTACAATTTAGGAATATTTCTAATAAACATCATTTTACAATAAATGAACGGTTTTAATAAAGGCGAAAATACAATTCTTAAAGTCAAATTCTGACATTTTCTTGATTAAGACATGTTTGCATTGACACGTTTTGTTTAAATCGAATATAAGATTTAAGATTTATTATGTTCAGAGATATAAAAAACTAATGATGTGTATATACTTATGTATGTACATATGTGTTTATGTACGTATATATTTCCCATTAAATTTTTATACCATGTGATCATATTAATGATTAAACGTGTATTTTGCATTCATTCTGTTATTTAATTAATTCTTGTAATAACTTTGCGTGTGCTTTTTTTATAGCTACTGATAAAGTAGTATTATTACTTTCTATTCACTTGACTAATACATAAATTTTTAAACCGACCGAGTTTTTTCTGCCTGTCAATGTATTCGAATTACAATAAATTTTTATACGTGCCACTCAACAAGAATATATTTCGAGAGCAAGATTGAAACTTTGTTTTTATTATTTCAGTTCCTAAAATTATTAGAAGTGATACATAAAACGAATGACTATTAAGCGCAGTCAATAATAAACTAGATTACCAGTAGCTTTTCGAAAGGAAACGCTGTGGTTACTCAATTTCCAGCCTAAATTGATAAAATTGTCTAAACATTATTTATCAAGGTTCGAAATGTATTTCCCCATAATTTGCATAATTTTCACAATAATATTAGCATTAAATAAATAAATTTTAGGACTAAAATGATTCTTTGAAACGTAAAAGTTTAAGATTATTCATTAAATTGCTTTTATTGACAAGATGATATTATTCATTAGTATAGTAAATATATAGAAAACATTTTACACTTTAAAAGTATATTATTATAATATAATCGAAAAAAGTTAATAAAGTAAGCTCGTGAGCGAATATAATTCGTCAAAGGTAAATAAGAATATTCAATTTTTTCCTTCATTAATATAAAAATGAAATCCATATATTAGGAGAAATTGCAATGCTAGTTTTCTATTTGATATTTTAAATATACAGTATATTTGTACAGTAACTTCTATATAACCGTATTTGAGATAAGGTATAATCATAAATCATCGTTGCATAACAAGCGTCTTGTTAATTTAACAATGAACTATAATTACACGAAGCATTGTCCAATAAAACCTACAGAATTATGAATAGTCATAGTAGAACCCTGAAATCGTATCTACTACTAACAAGTTCTAAGGTTACAGATATTTTAACTTTTTATTATACTTTGTTTGATGTACAAACATTAAAAAAATAAGTTTAGATATATCACTAGATTATTTAAAATATTTTTACAAATAAAGTAATATTTTAAACTGTTTAAATATTTAAAATCCATTTCAACTTTTGCAAGAAACTTAACTAACTGGTTTCAAAAAAAAATTTCAATAATATTTATGGTAATAAAAGGTGATACATTTGGAGGTACATTTCTCAAAAATAAAAAAAATGAAAACTTCAATTTTATCGGGTATTCTTTATTATCGTACAAAAGAATCATTCTTGACACTTATTTACTAAAAATTATTTCCTTCAAGTAATGGCGCCTAACATGGTTCATTCTGAAGTGCCAAGTGCACATTGGCTTCCAATTGCTCAATCATAGATGGCTTATCCATGTAGATTTTGGACTTTATGTAGCCCCAAAGAAAAAAGTAAAGGTGTAATTTCACATGATCTAGGCGGCCATTGCACAGGTTCATTACGTGAAATTAAATGTTTACAAAATTGTTCTCGCAATAAAGCCATGCTTTCACGGGCTGTGTGGCAAGTGGCGCCGTCTTGTTTTAACCAAATGTGTCAAGCTCACGAGCTTCAATCTTAAGCAGCAAATAGTCCATTATCATGGTGCGATAATGGGTGCCATTCACAGTTATGTTGCGGCCGTCTTCATTTTTGAAGAAATATGGACCGATGATTCCACTTGCCCATAAATCACACCAAACCATGGTTTGTCTGGATGTAATGGCATCTCTTGAACCTCTTCGGGTTGCTCTTCACTCCAAATACGGCAATTGTGCTTATCGACGTAGCCATTAAGCTAGAAATGGGCCTCATTCCTGAACAATATTTTGGTCGAAAACAGTGGATCTTCTTCAAGCTTTTCGAGAGCCCAAAAACTAAAACGGTGACCATTCGAAAGGTCGGCCGCTTTAAATTCTTGAACGAGTTGAACTTTGTATGCTTTTAAATCAAGATCCTTACGTAAAGTACGTAAATTGTGGCATACGACAAGCTAAACTGTTGAGATCTACGTCAAATCGGTTCTTTACAGTCATCGCGTACACTCTCAGCCACCATCGCTATATTTTCTTCACTACTTGTTCGATGTCGTCTATTTGGTCGCGTATTATCTAATAATGTAAATTGCGTTTCAAATTTTTCAATGGCATAGTGAATTGTGCGTTCGGTGGGCCGATCACGTAGCCCGTAAGTTGCTCTAAGCGTACGAAACATATTTCTCGTGGAACGCTGATTTTCGTAATACAGCTGAATAATTTGTAGACGCTGTACCAAGCTGAATCTTTTCATAATAAAATGTCACACGATACTTAACCAAAATAGCGTGAAGGTTTGGCACCACTCACGCTTTTTCTGTCAAAAAATCACTATTGAATAAAGTATGTCATAATAAATCACTAATTATATAATAATTCACCTTAAAGTTTATGTGATCCTCATGAATTAACTGTCTTGTTGCCATAAGATTTAAATTTTTATGTTTAAGTATGATAATATTAGTCCATATTTGCCAGAATTCATTAGGCACGATAAAATAAAACATCTAATTAACGGAAAACATGATTAAACCATTTATTAATTACTAATTACATAAAACATAACAATGTCAAAGCATTAACTACTTACATCTGTTATGCTAATGCCAGTCTAACCAGTGAACTTCTAACATGCAATCCTCACTGCTTATATAAGCCTATCAAATCGGGAATTTTCTTATTCCAGAACGGATATTGTATGAATACAAGTAACGTCAGAGCATACATAGCCCGCTAAAAGTTTCTGAACAATATTATTTTTAAATTTAAGAACAGAATGTAGAAGGTATTTTAATCTGACAATTAAAACATTTAAAAAGTCGTATATAAAGACATTTTTCTAAATTCAGCTCTTTTTTTCGTGTAACCATGAGCTTATGATTAGTTTCGTATGGAGAATGTAGAAATAACTGGCCACAGTTCGCCAGTTATTTCCATTTCATCTATACGTAACGGAATTCGTAGCATCTATTTATACCAGGAAGATTCTAAAGCGTTGTTATCATCAACTAACAGCACCTCTACGTACAACTCAGTTTGCATGTAAAACGATTTAATGTCTTTCGTCAAATGTATTAATGAAAAAGAGTCATGATGAATTTTTAAAAAAATATTGGTTAAATTATTATAAAAAAATATGTTGGATTAACAGTTGTTCCAGTAACTATATATTAAGTATTTGTATTAATAGCAAAATTTATTGCAGTGATGATTGACGAATTGAGTGACATTTCATTGCCATTTATAAAAAAACTTTAGTGCAAACTACGAAAGAAAAGAAATTAATTTAATCAATAAAATATAGGTAATAATATTCACTGACACGCAATTATTTTTAAGTTTTCCGAAACATTGGTTGATTTTACAGCTAAATTATTATGGTAAACTTCACTATAGCTCCTTAACTCATTTTAGACCAGCGTCCTATTTATAGAATAGCCAATGTTACATTTTTTTAACCGCTAAAATTATTTAAATTTAAAACAATGATGATAGTGTATTCTTCTTACTATGACAAACTATTTTTTGAATGATTTTAATAAAGAAATATTTAATTTTGCTTAATTCTCTCCTTGATTTGTCACAAAATGAACAATTAACTGCAAATATTGCACGTGATTATTTTCCCCACCTTTAATATACAGGGTGTTTCAAAAAGAATATACGTATTTCGAATGCATATATTTATTAAACTTTAAGACATACGAATATGAAACTTTACACACATATTTACGAACCTCTCAAGTTCAGATTACAGATGTTCAATATGTCCTCCATCAGCGACACGAACAATATCACACCGATATTCAAATTCCTCCCATACTCGAACAAGCATGTCCTTCGTTACTGATAGCAGTACGGATCCGGTTCTTCAACTCTTCCAGGTTCTGTGGGAGTGGTAGTACATAAACGTTATCTTTAACGAAACCCCACAGGAAGAAGTTACAGGGTGTCAAATCCGGTGACCGTGGAGCTCAGCTGAGACATGCTAAGCCGCCAGCTCCTTGGCAACCAATCCAACGATTCGGTAGAGTTTCATTCAGATATTCACGCAATTGGCGACTCAAGTGAGGAGGTGCCCCGTTTTGTTGAAAAATGAAGTTGCCTTCGTGTAGGCTCGTAAACAACCAGTTTTGTAACATAGCGAGATACTACTGACCGTTAACTGTGTTTCCATCAAAGAAGAAAGGGCCGTAAACAGATGATCCTGATATCGCACAAAACACATTGATTTTAGGCGAATCTCGTACATGTTCAATGGCTGCATGTGGGTTCTGTATACCCCAAATTCGAACATTGTGTTTGTTTACCAGACTACTAATATGGACAGTCGCTTCATCACTGAACACGATGCGCTGTGTGAAAGTGTTACCTTTGTCAATAGCATCATGAATCTCGTTACAAAATTCCACACGTTTCCGTTTGTCGTAAGAACGCAGAGCTTGTAACCACTGTAACTTGTACGCCTTCATAACCAACCGACGTCTCAAAACACGCCAAATTATTGTTGTAGGCAGTTGTAACTCCCGATTGGCACGACGAGTTGATTTTGAAGGATTACGTTGGAAAGTAGTTTGAATGTTGCACATTTTCTTCAGAAACACGAGGGCGGCCAGGACTTTTTCCTTTACATACACATCCTGTATCTACAAACTGTCGATACCATCTGCGAATGTTCAATGTATCAA
Organism: Dermolepida albohirtum; assembly: GCA_031893035.1. Taxonomy (NCBI): domain Eukaryota; kingdom Metazoa; phylum Arthropoda; class Insecta; order Coleoptera; family Scarabaeidae; genus Dermolepida; species Dermolepida albohirtum. The sequence goes on along the minus strand of JAVIWB010003179.1, from coordinate 306,211 downwards.
TTTGGTAGCTCAACCTGAAACTTCTTTGTACTGTAATCACGGAATTGCACTTCGCAAACTCGAGAACACAAAACGATTTCTGCTGCGGAGTAGCAGTTTTAAACATATATCTCTTTTCCTTGCATAATATCGCACATATTTTCTTAGGAAATGTATTTGAGTTTCTTAGCATAAGTCGTTAATGTATCTTAACTTAATTGTCAACGGTCTCTTCAAACGATATTTGTGAATACATTTTCGGTATATTATCAACAATCTTTTTTGAAATATCGCTGAGGCTACCGGTAACAATTGAACTTCTTTGGAATTTGTACAGTACAACATGGAGAAAATTCTATTTTAATAACTAATTCAGTTTGTCCATGCTTACAAACATTTTTTGAATTATCCTAATGACGTATTATAAGAAGTTATTGTGTGCGTACTACAACAACAAATTTGTTTATATGTCTAATTGCAAGTTCCACGATGTTTTAATTCGATATCCTAATACAAATATCTTTCTAAATCAATATGTCTTATTCTAAGTAACTGATACCAATGGTACAATATTTGAATTATGACAATAAAGATATATAATTTCAAAATGCTGTTCTTATTAAAATAATAATTTTCAAATATTTATTAGTTATTATTAGTACATATTTTATTTTACTTACAGTCACATACCGAAAGCGAAAGCAACACCTATGGCCGAAACGCCGGAATTGAAGCGAATCGCAGAAAATACAAAACTTCAATCAAATGTCAAATACCATGCAGAATTTGAAAAGAGTAGGGGTAAATGTACTCAAGTAGCTGATGATCCGGAAACACTAAGGATTAAACAGAACACACAAATTATAAGTAATGTGGCTTACCACGGTGAACTCCAACGCAAAGCGGAAATGGAACAGAGACGTACCATTAACGAAAACGGATATAGGGAAACCGACCAAAAGAATGCCAACATACCACAACAGATGAATCCACCTGTGCAGCAACAGCAACAGCAAATAATTCCACCACCACAACAACAGCAGCAAGCTGTAGGGAACGTAAGCAATATAGGTAAAAGACAATACAGTTGTATTACATTTGTCATTCACTTTTTTTCATAATTTGTCAATAGTATTATGTGTCGATTTGTAGTTCGAAGTTTGTCACTTACCAGAAATTCCTCTAGCTAGCTACATAGGTCTATCACAGCTTACCTCATGCATATTCAAATAGAACAGTTGTGAAAAATTATTCGTTTGCAATAAGACTGGATTTACAAGCTGCAGAGGAAAATGTCTCGAAGGAGCATTAAACTACACAACCTAGATCGGATATGAGGGGGTGTTTCGATGTAACCACTTTCCCGTATTCATTAAAACTACAATTTGTGTAATTAAAATAATGTTGATAGATCTTGATAGATAACATAATTGTTTAGAAAAATTTGTATCTATAGTTTATCTTTCTTAAAACAATATATAAAGAACAGGTTATTTTTTGAAATTGCATAAAAACAAAAGGAATATCGTGATTATATTTAATATATACTTTAACATAATAGTAATCCAAGCATCGAACGGGTTTGTTTAACAAAAAATAAATACAAAAAAATATATTGTGTAATAGTAATATATAATATATATATTATATATAATATTAGCCACTGATCCCTGCAGTTATTCATTTTCTTTTTTTTGAAAATATTTCACAGATTTATTTGAAAATAATCGAACAAATAGATTTGTATGTTCGTAGGCCGCGATATTTGATGTGCCGCATTGGCCTGATGACGTTCGATTGTAATATGTTGTTTACAATCAAATATATCGCGGCCTATAATCCGTACATTACATACATCAAATATGACTGTCAGTATACTGCAAAGTAGAAAATGTATGTATAAATTTATTAGGTGCGCAACTAAGTTCTCGCTGTTTTTCAAGAGATGGCTCCAGTAGTAAGTGCTGGTTGATTGTGACATAACAAAAACGTCATGAACCAAGCTTAGACAAATGGTAAACAAACCGCTTTGACACATTAGTGATTTTTGTTTTTGCGTCATATACTTTTGGGTTGTGTGAAAATGATTTTGTGCCAAATAATCGTCATTTGCGGAAAGTGGTGCCTTTCTTCTTTCATTTGAAGAGAACTCCAAAAAGTTTACGGAGATGATGCTCTAAGTCATTGCTCGATGAGGATTCGTGCCAAACGTTTAGCTCTGCGAACCAAATAAACATAAGTCTTGATTGGATATATTTTCATATTTCTTTCTGTTCTTTGCTTTCTCCTTTAATCTTGCAATTTCTAGCTGTCTTATATCGTTCTCTACCTCTATTTTCCATCACGAGGTTGATCCCCTCATCTTTTTCTTTTCGGTATTGTTCCCTCCGACATCACGATGGCCAGTATGCATACGTTCTTTAAACTTTTAATTCGTTCTACTAAACAATTCCTATCTCACCTTCTTTCCTCTCAACATTTTTTTCTCCTATTCTTCTAACTGCGTTTGTTCTGTTTGGTTCAAAGTCTATCTTTCACTTGCATGTGTGGCTATCAATAAACTTTATTTTTGTTTTGTATGTCCTTATCTTTGCTTTCTTGGAAATACTTTTACTTTTCAAAAATCTCTGTGCCTCATCAATTTCCCATTCATTATTCGTGTTTCAATTTTTCCCTTTATTCTTGGCGTAAACCATTCGGTTTCTCTAAACTTGTAGATCTTTCCTTCATCCATTTTTATCTCTAAGTATCTCTTTTTCTGAATTCTTCATCAGTCTGCTTCATATATTCCTCATTCTCCTAGTTAGTGAGTGCCCTCTTCTCTTCTTGCAGTCGCTTCGTTACTTTCTTTAATTTCTTTCTACTCGTAGCCAAAACCACTAGGTCACCAGCAAATGTAAAATATTTATGTTCTTTCTAATAAATAAATCTCGCTCTATTAATCTTAGATTCTATTTTGTCTCTAAAACGGATGATTTCTGCTGGTAACATTTTTTCTTAGTTCTTGTTCTTTTTGTGGTTCTTTTCTTTCTTACTGTTTTTGTATCTAACTAAGTCTATGAATATAGTTATAATATTACTGCGTTATACTTTCTTTTTTTTTTTATTAAATTTATTCTATATTTTGAAAAAATAACTAACTGCACATTTATACGTCTATTTTTAGGTAAAATAAGCGATTACGATCCCTTAGCAGCGGCAGCAGCAGCAGCAAGTCCTTATTCCAGTCGCAATTCGCATAATGTTATTTATACTTCCGAACAAGGAGCCGTTAGTGCACCACAGCGTCAAATAGGATCCGTACATGACATGGACCCAGTAAATCATAACTACGGTTCCTTAGGAAGAGTATACAGGGCGATGTATGACTACGAGGCTGTGGACGATGACGAAGTTAGTTTTATGGACGGTGATCTAATTATCAATGTTAGTAGCGTCGAAGGAGGATGGATGACAGGGGAAGTACAGCGCACTGGTCAAGTAGGAATGTTACCCGCCAATTATGTTCAGCTTGCGAACATTTAAATATTCACAAAAGCAAAGTATATTCATTTAAAAAAAAATGATTTATTTTTCTAGTACTACTCGCAGTCATTTCAAGTAATATTTATTTTTATATTGATGGTATATACTTCTTATTACATACATTTAAATTGCATGTAAGTGTCTATTTCATTTTTTAAATTTCCTAACATTGCAAACGTCGAACCCTATTTTATTATTTTCTTTTACTAATCTGGATTAGTAAAATTTTAATCGCTTAAAAATACCTATCTTAACAAATATTTATGAAAACAGAAAAAGTTCATTGCAATAACTGAGAATATACTATTGATACGTTTGTTTTTGCACAGATACGTCATTAATTTGTAATAGAATGAATCTAGTTGGAACTTTTCAGACAGTAGATTCCTTAAATTTGAAATTGCTTATTTCCAATTAAAATTTTTAATATCAAAGTTTGAAATGTCTAGTAAATAAATAATATAAAGATAGTACAATATAATTATGACGTATCGGTAAAGAAAAATCGTACGATCTGTATAAACTATAACATTAATACATATCGAAAATGATTCTTAGTAAAATAACCAACATCATCAAAGTAAATATCATTATTTTTGTACTTCTTGTTTCTATTATTTTAATATCCTTACTTCAAATTCGTTACCGATTATATTTTCCTAATTCCTTTTATGTTAACAGTATTCAATGTAATGACATACATATGGCAAATATGCTATGAAAGGAATAATAGGAAATTAAAAAAGTAGCTTTAAGTAGTATATTCGGAAGAACAAGGGCATAGTGTATACAGTAAAAGTAATTAAAGATATATAAATTGCTTCAGCTGATAATTAATGTAGCTGAAAGTTTTTGTTGGCATGGAATGCGTTGACAACAAAAAATTAATACATTCATTTACAAACTTAAAACAAAAATTCAATATAAAATAACTTAAATCAATTAAAAACAGTTTATTTACTATTTAAATTCAGTTCTGAAGAGTAATAGGTCATCGATGTAAATAGAAGTTTATGAAGCCTGAAATCATTAATATAAATTTTGCTATAATAACTTAGAAATATTGTTAATAAGTTATCTTGTGTTGTTAGTATTTATTTATCTCAAGATTATTCTTTTCTTAGTTTGATAATATACATTTGATATAAATCAATATTATGTATATTATTATAATAATTATTTATATAATATTATTAACATTCAGTAGAGATTTGCAAAAAAGAAGTGATTACAGAAGTACAGGAATGCCAAAGGAAAAGAGATTTAGTTTTTATTTATAAAAAATTAGCTTTACTTTTAAATTGCTTATTGAAAAGAATGGACCTAATTTTATTATCTTCCACGAAGCATTTACATATAACACAGGTTTTAAGTGTTACCATGTTAACTATTATTGAAAACAATAAGAATAATTTGGCTTTTATATCCCGGTTTGTCTTCGTACTATTTTTTTTTTTAGAAATAAGAAATATTAAAATGGATTTTTATATAATATGGACATCTATAATATACAAAGCGTGTGAATTTCTGAAATATTTATATATTTGGTTACAAAAATAATATAAACTATGATTTTATTTATGCTATTATTTGCTATTATGGCTGGATTTGTAACTTCTGTATTTCATTTTTCAGTCACACTTTAATGTACACGTACGTGAGTTTATAGCACAGTATACAAAAAATGATAATTGAACATTAACAATTTTATTTTGAAAAAGTAACGAAGTATAACAACTCACTGTGGTGTCCCCTTAATGAAAGTGAAAAATTCTTGTTATAAATCATGTCACAGGTGTAATAAATAAGCGTTTGCGGCTTCATCTTTCCCACCACTTCCAAGACAATGTTGCCAACCTGTAAGAAAATAATTTTCTAGTATTTTAACGAAAAATTCTTTCAATAAAAACAGTCGAAAATACCGTGGTATCGATTGAATTTATAATTGGAGTACCACAAAATGCCTAAGTACTTAGTTGATAACATCACTGTTGGCAATAATTACCATATATTGACAAATAATTTTAGGTTATGTTTATTCAAAAGTGACATAATTTCATATGACACTGAATTGACAGTTATAAAAATGTCACTTAACCCAGTCTTCCCTACTAAGTGGTAATAATTGTAGCCCACTACTCTTATTAAAAACTTTATTGATATCACGGTATTATTGCGTTATAATTAATATAAACGAATAAATCGAACAAAAATAAAATAAATTTTAATACAGTAAACAAAAGCCTGTAACACTGTAAATATTTGTAATTAACAGTGGACATAATAACCGGTAGCCACCCTAAACATTTGTATCTTTCGTTAACGATCAAGTAATCGTAATTTAATAAAGTCACTAAAACGCTTATTTGATACCACGCGACTTAAAATACCTTTTTCCATTAAATCGTAAAATCACCATACTTGATTGTGTACCAAAGAAAGTAACGAACATAACCTATAACCTAACAAAAGTAATGGGGCAATCATCTCTTATGATCGTATGAAACAAATATCAATACTGTCGAATAGACAATGAAATTTATCATAAATGGAAAATTCCCCATGCGCTGGCAACACTACTAGAATCTCCATTTCAAAAATTGCGCCATAATTATTAATAAATTTAGAATTGTTAGATATTGGTCATTCTTTTCTCAGATATCTTTCTCTTTTCTCAGATTTTGTTTTTAGATCTATAATTTCTAAACTATTAGTGCCTCAGACTTTTGATTTCGATTATGCACTACCTGTATAAAATTTAAGGGTTTAATTTTGTAAGTGAAGTTAACAGTTGTATCATTTAATAATCCTTTTAGAGTTGATGAAAGAATAACATATTTCTATTGAATAATCATATTTATTAAAAAACTATATTAAATTTTCTTTATCCTTTTCTAATTGCCTTTATTTTTAAAAAATTTGCCTTGAGCTTTATGTTCTTTTCAATATAATTATTCAATACTTCCCCATGTACTTTTTAAATAAACTGGACATTATACAATTTAATTTCTAATCAGGTTTTTCTACTTTCTCGATTGAATTTGAATTTCAGATGATTTAAACAAATATTTTGTATATAGAATAATACGTATTTTCTATAAAAAAGATTTAAATTTAATCCGCTTGTAGATGCCCATATTAGATACTTTCGAATAGTAAATACATTGAAAAGCACCTAATGTTATACATTAAAGTAATATACATCTTATTGTAAATAAGTTACATTTGATATGTTTTGAAGAAACAAGGCTGAAATACTTAATTTTTCATTTTGAATTATTTTTCGGAGAAAAATGAAAGCATGAATATTATTTTTACTGTATATACTCACTGTATGAATTCTTTTATTTAAAAAATAATAAAGCGACCATTCCGCAGTGCATTTATTGTATTTTGATGCATTCCGGTATAAGAGCAATAAACTTTTGTACATGTAGATAATGAAATATTGGAGACATATGTTCGACACTTTTAGAAAGATATATAATTAATTTTTATATATCATAGGCTACTAAATGTTTATTAGTAAAAATATGCCAAATTTTCATATCAGTTATAGTATTAAAGTGCCTTATGCCACATCTTTTGATATATACAATTTTTTTATAAAAATATTTTTTATCCAAATATCAACTTTTTATATATATATAGTAATTTAATAATTGTCAGTGGTGTCAAATTTGAACACATAATATACCATATAATAATCTTTTGTTTTGTACATTGTGTAATATTTTAGAATAACGTTTCTTGTATTAAATCTTTCTTTAATTTGCAACATCACTTTCATATATACAATACGTTTTTCTATTCATTCTTATGGAAATTGAATGCTTTATAAATAAATATCCTTGGTTTTGATGTATAATTACAGATTTATAATTCTTTCATTTATGCTTTAATAATGTACATTTATAGTTATATACATATGTTAAATAAAAGACTTAATATAATTCAAATCTATTTATTTTAAAACCTAATCTTCATTTATTATTTGACATAACTTAATCCATTCTTCACCAAACTTTTTTTTTAATTTTTCTAAGCAGTGCGTAGTAAAAGGTAAAAGAACATATAAAAAAATAGCTAAAAGAAGTATTTATATTTTCTAATGAATAATAATTAGAGTGTATAAACTTTAACATATGCAATAAATAATTAATAATTGATAGTAAACAATATACTTTGTAATCGAAAAAGTAAAAAGTCCTTTCCACATTAATATTTGCATTCTCAATAAGTATTTCGATAATAAGTTGCCCTCATCAGCAATTAATTGATAATTATTTATCCTTTACATTAATTATTTATTTTGTTCTTTAACTTACCCTTTATTGGCTTATGCCGATGATATAAAGTTATTTTCTAAAATCAATAGTGTCGATGATGTCGCAAACTATAATGTAATTTGAATGTTTTGATTGATTGATGTACTACTAATTTCAAATTAAATATTAAATGATGCTCTGTTACTTGCTGTCATTCTCTTTCTCCCATATCTACGCAGTAACAAAATAAATAACAACTATCTACTAAAGATACTGTTACTGATCTAGTTCAATTTGATACAGCATTTACTTTTAACAAACATATTGAATCACTGGCCGTTTCTGGTTGCAGACCTTTGCGATCTTATAGTCGATTATATAGTCTTTTTATTTTGCTTTTGTGGTTAGTTAACAAAATGAAATATGCATATCTTATATGGTATCACACATATATTGAGAACTATGTCATGAGAAAATTCAACGAAAGTTTTTAAAATTGATGGAGTTTATCCAGGTGCGGGGTTATCACGTGGAACTACTCCAAAGACATGGTTTTGTTATGCTGGGATGTCGTCGAGATAGTCACTGCTCTAGTTTCTTTCGCAGTTCACTACATAAAGTTAATTGAGTATATTTGTTATCTAAATTACAATTTCATGTGCCACGACTAAATAGTAGATACAATTCCGCTTTTAGCTATAACAAATTTGATAAAATTTCCTGTAACTGTAATATGTAGGAGTCCCCAGCAGAGACTGGGGGATATATTTTTATAGTGTACCCATGATATCTTTGTTTACTATTATTTGATTATATTAGTTATATCTTACTTTATTTTGTAACGCTTATTTTATTTATTTCTTTTGTTGCAGTAAATTGTTTTGTTACTCTAAATCGTCTTATAAGAGATTATCTGTGGGACTGTATAAAAAATTATCGTTATTAAGTACAATGACGCAGTAGAGCTACAGAGAATAGACCTCCAAACACTTTACACAAAAACCAAACAAACACTATACTTTATTATTGTTGTTAAACCAGTTACCCATGAGACAAGTATTAACAATCTGAATTAGCTAGGCCTATACATACACACAACATAGTGTAAGCTTCCACATCCTTTACCGAAAACGATGTTCGTTGCGGTGAAAAATGATCTTGTATAAAGAAAATGTTCAGTATTTAGTGACAATTAAAATGGTCTTTGAATTGAATTAAGGGATCTGTAGAAGAACTATCACTATAAATTCGTTTTAGTCTGGTTAAATCTGAACTTTTTGCTTAATACACCATGAAATTTTTGTAACACACAAACGCTTTTCTCGCCATTAAACTACGTAGCACTGTTTGTACTTCGTTCACTACTTCTAATTGATCCACCAATGTCTATGAAATATTTTGTAATTTTTCCGACATTCGTTACTTCTAGGTAATTCATATGACTACTTTGTAAATGTTTCAACTTAAGCATTTTGAAATTTTAATTGACTTTTTTGACGGTTACTGATTCGTGGTTGAAGAGTAAGTCTCATACTAGATTCTCGGTCTCTCCGCGATGTTGGACAGAAGTTCTCGAAAGAATCGGCGTCTCGACCTTTCGATGACATCTCAATCATCTTCTTCAGTTGTTTTGTAGGAAGCGTCAACCTGAAACTACGCTGAATGCTTCACTACGAAACAACTCCTGAAGAAGATGATCGAGATGTCGTCGAGACGCTGATTCTTTCGAGATCTTCTGTACAACGTCGCGGAAAGCCCGAGAATCTAATATTACTGATACAAGCGCGAGAACCTTCGTTCGAACATATGTATATGATATATATATATATATATATATATATATATATATATACCACTTCATTTTGTGAACATTTTGTTTATAATAAAAAACCATGTGTTCCAGTGTATAAGAATGAGTTGGAGAGGTTCTGGAATGCCAAGACATTGTGAAAATTTCATATCCATGTAGATGATTTAAGAAAGACTTTGTATTTGTTATTAAATCATCCACACCTGGGTAATTTTTACAATTAACAAAAAAAGACTGGTGTTCACTTGATTCACGTTTAAGTTTCACCGCACCTATTAATAATGTGTGTATCAGCATCTAAAAATTTAGGCTTCGTGTTGTGTAGTTGAAAACTTCAGAGATTTGGATTTTATTAAAGTTATGTTCTTTAGATTTTAATTAGTAAACTTAATTCATACTACATACATAACTCATAAATACTTACAATTATCTATTGAAAAGTTGCAACGCCGTTTTTTTAAATACTTACCGTTTACCCATAACTCAACATTAATTATGAATCATTATTAAGTAGATAATGGTATGCAATCCTTACGATGATGTCAAGAAGTTCATGATACAAGAGTTATGTAGAGGCTCATACATTTTTTTTATCGATTCCGCTCATATGCTCTTATTGTTTTTACCCCGTATGTCGTCTAGATCCTCTCCTACTTTTCTTGCCTTTTCCTAAAATTAATTTTTTACTTTATAGCTCTGACGTAACGATTGGTACTTTCTTATAAATTTTTTTAAATAATAAATTAATAATTTTTATTATTTTTTTAATATTATTGATCAATTGTAATTTTGTTTTGATAATTTTCTTTGTCTAGCGAGTATCATTTTTTAAATTATGAGTACTTATGCATAAGTTAAATTTGTCGTATAGATGGTTACTGTAAGACAATAACTCTATTTTATCGTTACTCTTGTTTAGACTAGATATAATACTTTTAGCATTTTTTCAATTTAGAAGAATTATAGAGGTGAATAATTCTAACAACAGGAGTTATTACTTGCTGGATATTATTGAAACGCACCCATTTTTTCCATTTTCTTCTTTAACTTTTACTGTAGTTATGAAGTACGATTCCGCTGCTGGAGATGATATTTAGCATTTATTACATACATCTGAAGGTTTCAAACTCAGTCAGAATCATCTACTAGAAAGAAGAGTATATGTATGTCAGACAAATCAAAATGTTGCACGTTTAATCGATCCGAAAAATGAAAATATTTGAATTTAATTATATTTAGACTTCTAAATCACCCCTTTCCCATGTTTGACAAGGAAGGTATAATGAGTAGAAGCTGTTATAATAGTCTTCTTCCGGAATCGCATTAAGCTCGCGCGTCACAGTTTTTTGAATCGTTAGCGCATCTTCAGAAAATTTTCTTCATTTTCATTTTAGGAATTAAAATTTAATCCGTCGGCGCTAGATATGAGATATACGGTGCGTGAACCAGTTACCAGAAATGCTCAAATCCTTTCTGATGTGTATCAACCTGCAAATAGATGCTGAATTAACTGTTTGGCAAAAAGAGACAGTTCCATAATGAATTAACTTTTAATTTAAGTTGATAAACCTTTGTTTGATTTGGTTAACCAGGAGCGATCCACACAGACGACTGCCTTTTTGTTCGCATCGTACACGAAGTACCCCGTAATTATTATTTTTTAAAAATTTAAATCACTATACAATTTCAGCAAAGTTACTACAACAATCCACTGGTATTTTAATATTAATAATTTAATACAACATATTTACAAATTCAAAAAAAGACGAAATTTACTATGCAAATTAAAATAACAAAAAGACAGTATAAGTAAAAATATTGAGACTATTATTACCTACTAGCTTGGTATGTATATGTGTTAAGGGGTTAAATGTCCCCTTAATTAATCTAAATAAATAATAAAGATAATATTATTTAATAGAAAATATTTATTTGCACGTGGTGGTTAGTGAATTTATTAAGAGCGCGTGTCCGGCTAGCTGAAACTCTGTAATAAATGCAAATAACAAAAGAAATTGCAGGAATTGATAATTGATAAATATTTACAATGAGCAACGTCTAGGATGTGTGCCAAGCTGAAAGAAAGATTATTGGTAGAAATAAAACAACAGGATTGTCCTTAAAATTTTATTCATTAATTTAAATTAATTCTTAAAGCTTGAGTATATATAAAGGAAGATAATTAATAAGATCGAGAGCAATAGATAAACAAGATTAACGTAATGGCAAAACTGTAATAAAAGTAATTCGAGTGATATAAAATAATACAGAGTGATACAATCTGTGGAATAAGATATTAAAAGGATTAAATTAAAATATGTATCGAACGATACGTAAGGTACTTGCGTTTGTGTGTGTGTGTGTGTGTGTGTGTATATATGTATATATCCTAGGTCAGGATACTATGAATATTTTGCGGTCACAAAATAAACACGTGGACACTACATGTGTGGGTAGCCTTGGTCATGGCTAGGGCAGAAGTCTCTGTTTTTTTCTTACAAGCTGGGGCCTTTAAGAAAAGAAGCAGTAAACTGAAAGGTACGATGCTGGTCATGTCTGATCTAACCAATGAGACGAAAGAATAGGCACGCTAAAAAATTAGCATAAATTAAAAATGTAATATCAATATCAATTTAGGAACCAAGCAGATAGATATCTAGACAGAATAATAGACGTGTATTCTGGGTGAAAAAAATAAGGATTAATATTTGAATTTCTACTTGATTTTAGAAATCAATAAAATTAAATTAATATTGAATGTGTGTCAATGGAAAATTGACACTATTCAAAGAAAAGGTTCAAAGAGTTCTAGGTATTTAGCTTCCTAGAAAACGACGACGGTTTGTTCTATTACAGCCTGACCGACGTGAGCAAAACAAAAGATTTTCCATCTAGATATATATAACACATAGAATGACTAATAAATAATAATTTTGCGAATTCAAAATCGAATTGTATTTAAATTAAAATAAATTAATTTAAAACATGATATAAAAAATTATTACATATCCGAAGCGTAACACTAACAATTTTATAAAAAATACTCTGCCGTATTCATTACATATCTTAAGTCACTACTTGAGTCAAATCAAAATGAAAGTCGTGAAAATGTGAAATAATATCAAAGTTTCGAGCTATAAGCATTAGAGTGTGAAAAGCTGCATTCATTGTTAAAGCAACATAAAAAACTAATGTCTGACGTGACGAAGTTTCGTTATAAGGAAATATAGTTGCTGGTATAAATAGAAACAGGTCAATATTATTATTTGTGATGCCTTGATTCTAAGGAATCCATATTGAACATTTGTGTAACTATGTTGTAATCAATGCCTCACAATGGATAAATTCTATACATTTTGTAGTGCATATATTTAAGAAATTTACGTTGTGTTTTTCTCTATAAGCCGCGCATAAGATTTAAAGACAGGACTCTAAACTATACTGAGATATTCGAGGTTAGTCCGTATATATGCATTGTATAAAATAGTCAGTTTCAATCTGGAACAATTTTACATTTCGTATAACGAACCTAAATGTTTTTAAAACACTCGATGTACTACAATTACTGAAATATGAAACTGTAAGGCGAAGATCAAAATGTACAGCAAAATCCCTAACTGAAGAGCGAGCTGTAAATAAGTGTAATATCATAACAGAGCACTTTATAAAACATTTATTTGTAATTTATTTTGTCGACATCGTTCAGGTACATATTAATTGTTTTTGTAAATAACTTCCATCCGTTATTGTTTCGATTGCTTTAAACACTTTTATTTTCATCTGCAAACACACTTATTGCAGACGATATAGTCAAGCAAGACATTAATATACATTATGAATAAGAATGGCCTAAAATTCAATCCTAGAGGCACATCAGATGATAAAAGTTCTGTTGTAAATGTAAAACGAAAAAAATGCATCAAAAATTACTAAAACCAAGTTTTTATGAATAATAATAGAAACACCAACTTTGCCGATATTTGTAGTGTAATACAATTAGCTGTAACACTAAAAGTGAAAGATTTAAACAAATTAAATGATATTGTGCGTACACCTCATAGTTTAAATGTGTTCCTGAACTGCTATCAAATAAGTAGGTACTGACGTACTATACATTTTCGATCTATGTTCTAGCGATTACACTTACGCTGTTATGAAAATCTCCGGTTCAACGTTTCGTGCAATTGTATAATATTAACTGTGTTTATGGCTAGCTTGTATACATACAAAATTTTAAATCTACACATTTTCTCTATGGGGTGTACTATGATCTAAAATTGAAGCAAACCATAAAATAATTGAATGACTTTCTTTTATACAAGAATATTAGTTTAACTATAATTATGAAAGATTTCAGTTTTGACAGTTTTTACACTCATCGTGATTGAAGACTGGGAACTTATTTGAAAGGAAAAAAGTTATATAATTTGGTTCACAAACAAATACAAAGTTAGGGTAAATAAAACAATATATATCGAGATTTCTACTTAACTCAAAGTTTTGATATTAAAATGTTTTTTTCGTAACAATAAAATAATGTATTTGATTTGAGAAAGCTTTACGGAAAATTTCGTTCACTAGAGATGGGTGTATAATTCCGTAGAATTTCAGAAAATTCTTTAAAATCCTGTTGTCGTTCATTTTGCTCCATTTCCAGTCGCGTCTTTAAAGCTTTCACATTTTCTTCTGCCAATTCCAATTTATCTTTCAAGGAAATTTCATCTTCTTTGCTTCTTGAACTAATCAGTGTATACGTGGATTGTCGCCCAGAATTATTCAATTCTAAACGTGCAATTTTTGCCTCCAGTTTGGCATTACGCTGTCTTTCAGCCTTATATTGCATTTGGACTTCTGCAAAGCTTTTTCGTTCACTTTCTAAACGCTTTGTTGTCATTTCAGTTAATTCTAATAGCCTTATACGTTCCGCTTCCAAACGCTTAACCACTTTGTCGTCATTCGCAATTGCCTAGACAAAAACATAAATCCATAAAAATCTTTATGTTCATAAGTTTAAAATACATATTAATAAGTGTACAACCCAACAAACGCATCATGATGAATCAAGAAAAGCGTTGTGCAAGCTGTGGTAATTAGAAGTAAACAAAACAGATGCCTTGTAGATAGAAATAATCCAATGAATTATTTTTACTAGAAATGTGTAATAAAAAATATATAAGAAATACTAATGAGTAGTTAATATAATGGTGCATCCTAATTATTAATATTTGCGAGTGTATATATACATCTGAATAGCATACACATTTTTATCATAGCTGTGTTGATACTTTGAACTTTAGTATTCGTCAATAGACTTATATTTTGCGGATTATTCATCTTTCTATATGTGTAAGTTTAGGGTGAATCATCGACAAAAAGTTTACTACAACGTCTTTGAAATAAAGAAAATCGATCCATAGAAATCGTTTTTCTATACCCTACAATTAAGTTACTGTTCAAGTATTTTGCTGATACTACCAAATTACTACTGGTAATAAAGAATCCTTTATTCGATATTTCAAATAATTCATCAAGAATTCGAAACAGTTCGAGTTGATCCATGATATTTACTTCTGTGCTTAAATGTAAAATTCTAAATTAATAAAAACCTAATCTGTCACTCTACAAATTATTTAGGGATAATTATAGCCTATTTCCAATTCATAGTAAAATCTTTGTGTTATGAACACCTAGACACTATATCCTTTAAATTATTATTTTTTATTTTAAATTATTCAGTTGTATATTCTGATAAATATTTGTACAAATTGTTCTTTTCTCTATAATATTTTTTCTAAAATCAATAATATAAATTATTTGATTCAAAGTCTCTTCTTCTTTTCTGAAAGACATTCCCTATCAAATAAACTATACCATTTAGATAAAATATGATCACAGTAAATTTTCATCTAAACCCAAAACTATCGCAATTTAGAACAATTACATTCAGCTAATCCATTCATAGGCTTTTCGGTATATTTTTTCTTTAACTCTGGAGTAACTATTAACAACACTATTAAAGAAATATACGAACGTTCTGAGATTTAACAGAAAATAATTCTTGCTATAGAAAGTTGACTCAGTGGTAAGTATACCAATACATATAGTATTCAAATCAAAAGGTCTCGAAAGTATGTAATATAACAGGTAATCATAACGATGGTTTGACCAAACTCAAGGTTAAGATTTAAGATTATTTGAGGTAATTACATTTTTTTATACTTCTTTAAATCTACAAATCTTCACGTTTCTTGGTATTCTCTTGGCCTTTTTTCATATGACCTGTCTCTATGAAATTTAGCCCTGTTTCATCAGCTTTTGTACTTATAAATTTCAAATAATCTAGCTGATGCGGTCACACAATCGGGCATGAGATCTACTTCCTCTACGGTGTTGACCTTCACACCGTTATGTATCTTTATCTTAGCAGAATACCTCGATCTATCCTTTCTCTCTGGCTTGTACTTTTCATGGAAGGTTCGTGCCTCGTTTTCATACTGCTCCCAGGACCAGTAAGCGAAAAAACAGTTCGTCCTACAAAAACCCTGTATGACCAGATAAGACCAAATATATGGAAGTTATTTCTGATGCCCCCATAGGAACGTTAATTACACGACTTCTCTACGATAATCTAAGTCACGGCACGTACCTTAGTTTGGGTTTAGTTCTTCGAGAGCGCTAGTTATCGTACTCATAGACAAGGTATGAACCCTTGCGGGGAAACGCATACCCTACATGAAACAATACTGAATATCGACCGAAAATATTCATTACACACTCTTATCTTTGACTAGTACTCGTGGAATCATTCGTTGGATGTATTATTTTAGTATAAAAACGTATTGCAACTGATATGTGTCTATTATAATTGGTCCCGTAAGGAAATAATTTCAAACAATTTCTTTCTTGTTACGAAGTACATAGACAGAATAATAGCAAAGAGGAAAGGTAATTTATGGTCAAGATTTCGACATCAAAATTTTAACATTAAATAATTGTATCAAGTAATTTATAAAGTAGAATAGAAGCGATATTGAAACAAATATTCACTACTACTGTAAGCAAATGGACAAAGAAACTAAAGATTAATATTAAATACGCCTTACTGTAAGAAAAAGTTTCGATATGTGTATGATTAAGAATTGAAGACAAATTATTGAAATTTTTACATAGAAACTGACGTTTAAGAAACATCACTAATGTCTCTGTATAGGCGAAAGCAAAAATACACCGCATAAATAATAGCAATGAATTCTTACCTATGGTGAGTGCTATCTCGAGAACAATTAAAAAGAATAAAATTTATTGATATTGTGTTAAATCAGAATTTTCGCTAATAATTTATTATATAAAATCGTAATCCCATATAAATATTGTTTTAAAATTCTTATAGAAAACATCGACTCATTAAGTATTTTTACACGATAACCAATACTATTTCGGTATTCCAATATTTGGTTTTATTAATTATTCATAACTAATCCATTTACTGTAGGGATGTATGGATATAAATTGTGCACGATCATGCTGCTCTTAAAGGTCGAGGTGAAGACCAATTAAGTATTGGCAATATATAGACTGTGTAGAAATTAGCGGATAATCCATACGCCTTCCTTTTTATTATTCTCAGATATATTTCTTTTGCAAAATCTTCCAACAATCAAAAGTAACCTTATTCGGGGTAGTTAAAATTTCAAATTTTTAGCAACAAAAGTGTAGTTTTTACTTATTGAGCAGACGAAAATCCAAATTTTATTAAAGAGCTTTATTATTAACCTAGATTTTCAATGAATCTTTGGATAAAAATTATTGACTCCAAAGTAATTGCATAATTTTATCTTCCCAATCAATAAAATGCACAAAATTGTCTGCATTTCATTTTGTTATTCGGATCATGGCGTTTATGCTTGATAGAGCTCCAGTTCACAACACTCGTATTATAAGGGAATCGCTTAATATTAGATATCAGATCATTGATTGTAATAGTCAAATTATCCCTTCAAGATCGTTAGATATTGTTTCGATAACAATGGTATTTAACCCTTTGCACTCCGTTGTCGCCGTATTGCGACATTAAAATGCTAATAATAAATCCACTGTCGCGGCTACGGCGACACGGTTGTTTTACTGACTCAGCGCCCTTAACACTTAGGTAAGCAAAATCGTCTGTGTTTATCTTATAGTGTTTATGATATGTTTATTATGTTTACATTATAATAAGTGCTTTATTTAGTTTCTTATCGTTACAATTATAACGTTATAACCCTTCGTGTAGTGAAGATGGAAGGCGAAAATTTTGACAATAGTCGTGAAATAAGTGATGTGGAAGATGATCTCGATTTTGCGTTGCATGGCGACGATTTAAGTGAAATACCATTAGAAGATCATTTAGGGACAAATAGTGACGAAAGTGACGTAATGGTAGTTAGAAAAAAAAGAATTGAAATTATTGAATCTGATTCAGAGGGCGAAGATACACCGCCTGTAGACAGCAATGCATGGAGTGATATTACGGGAAGCGACATTCCCTTACAAAAAATTAACTTTTCAACAGGAAATAAATTACCAGGGCCACAAGTTTTCAGCATCGAAGAACCACTACAATTTTTTAAGTTGTATTTCACGGAAGAGTTGGTGAATGAAATTGTTTTAGAAATAAATAGTTACGTCAAGAACAAATTGAGAAATAAAGCTCTTTCCGAAGATTCTATATGGCATACATGGCGCGACACAAATGAGGAGGAATTTTGGGCCTTTATCGGTGTAATTTTGAATATGGGAACTATGGTTTTGCCAAATGTGCAGGATTATTGGTCTACTAGTGCAAATACCAAAATATCATTTTTTTCTAATGTGTTCACTAGAAGAAAATTCAACTAACTATTTTGGATGTTACATTTAAAAACAGTAAATCAGCAACAAACAGACATCAGAACACGTATTCAAGGGCTCAGTAATTTTATAGAATATATCAAATCAAAATTTGCGGAATATTTTATACCTGGACAAGATATATGTGTGTAAGAGCGATGATATTGTCCTGGAAAGATAAAAGGGTAGTTACGCTGTTAAGCACCAGTGATAGCGCTGGATTCATTACAAAAAGAAGATTTGTAAGAGGAGGTGAACAACAAAATGTGGAAAAGCCAAAAATTGTTGTTAACTACACGGTTTCAATGGGTGGTGTTGATCGTGCGGATCAATACGCATCATCATACTGTTTCCTAAGAAAATCTTTTAAGTGGTGGAGGAAAATGTGATTTTGGGGAACGGAGATATCTGCCATAAATGCATACATTTTATATAAGTGTGTAAAAAAAAGCAAGAACGAAAAATCACTGTCTCCTTGGCAGTTCGTCAGGAGATTAGTCGGTCAACTCGTAGGTGAGTTCCACGAAGATCGATCAAAGGCTTCCACTTCAATACATGAAACATGACTGGACAAAAGACTACACATAATGCGAAAAAGCAAGAAAAGAGATTGTATTGTGTGTTCTATGTAATAGACAGGAAAAAGGACAAAGACGCGAAACTTCGGAATATTGTGATACTTGCCCCGGTAAACCGCGAATGCATATGGGTGATTCTTTCCAAAGATATCACACTTTAAGAAATTTTAAGCCCTAAAATTTGTTTTTTTACTCATATGCGCCAGAGAAGCTTTGTACAACACATTTCTTCTAGCGCTCTAGGGATCGAAAATGTGGATTTATTAGATCCCCGAGCCACACGAAAATTTACCTGCGACAAAATGGAAGAGGCGTCAATAGAATTAGTAACAAGTCTCATTAAGAACTTGGCACTAAGAACCTCACGCCTCTCTGCAAGTGACTGAAACTGAAAATCACGTAGCAAGTTGATGTAGTCAACACCACGAGGAGGATACATGCCACTCACTTTGAATGCCAGATATTTTAAAAACCTCTTCTGGACTTTCTCAAGCTGCAGATGTAAGTATATATAGTGTAGGGTACCAAACAATGGCAGCATATTCAAGTTTGGAGCGAACAAACGTGCAAAATAATAAGCGGAGAGTAGAGGGGTTAACGAATCTTCGGCACGAACGAATGAGAAAACTCAAAGCACGGAATTACATATGAAGTGGATATGTTTCGCAAAATTTAAGTAACACCTAGATCCCTTACCTCAACTTGTCTAGTCAAAAAATTTGGTCAACTGAATAATCAAACATAATACGGTTTTACCATGTAAATATAAAATTAAAATGCCTAAATAATAAAAAAAATTATTGAAATCAATACTTACATCTTTCCCAGAAAATGGTCTATTAAATTTTTGATCTTGCGTTTTAGTTGCCTCAGACAAGTTCTCTTCTAGTTCCTGTTTAATGTGATTATATTTGCATTGTTCCTTTGATAACTCCGTCTGCAAATTTTTACATTCACGTTGAAGTTTCATTATCAATTGATCCTTATGCTTTGTATCGTCATTCTGAACATTCTTGATAGTGGAAAGTTGACTTGTCAACGTTGTTATAAGATCTCTGTTATTATCTTGTTGTTCCGTTAGCATAACTGTTTTTGTTTTAAGTACCGAGTTTTCAGATTCCAGTGCTCTGCTGCGAGCTCGAGATCCATCCAATTTCTTTTTTAACTCTTGAATTTCATTCCTTAAAGCAACATTTTCACGTGATAAAATTTCTAATCGTCGATCAAATTTGATATTTGATGGCGGTTCTACAAATTTCATATCAGGTTCTGCAATTAATGATTGTAATTGTTATTTATTTTATTTATAATAGATACACAATATATTATTTATGGACAATACATTTTGAATAAAATCGAAAAGTAAGTTTATATTTTTAGCAATTCGACATAGTTCCACGTACTTTATATTTTTTCTATTTTGACTATTTTAAATCATATATATCTCTCAAAATGTTTCAAAATTTAAAGCAAGAAACAATTATTTTTCTTGAGTTAAAAATGCAAAAATATGATGTACGTACATACATATGTTTTTATATTTGTAGAACATAATATTTGACTAGTTTCTGCATTATTAAATTAATATATGTGTGGGTTTATATTAGGTGCAACTGAAAAAAGACACATATTTCGTTTAAATTGTATGAATAGTAATGAATAGAAATGAATAAATATATTATATATCAAAATATTCGAAATTATTTTCAGTTAAAATTTACACTAGGTAGTAGAGTTGGCACTGCAAGCGTTCGGTCACCGGAGCGTGCTTAGAAAAAGTTCAAGGGGTTGACACTGTTAATGAAAGACTCAGATTTTACCAAATTTTTGGTGATAGTGGGTTTACGGATCAGTTAAGGATTAACAATTATTATTATTTCATCATTCGATGTCGTGTCGAATGATCATTCTCTGCATATAAGAAGATTTATTCCTCACGCCGAATACAGTTACATTAAGAAATTGTTAAAACATATTTGATGTTCAAATATTTAACGATCTTATCCACTTTGTGCATGTGCATATTGGACTTAAATCACATTTTCAAGGAAAATAATGCTGTTCTTTGAAAACTAAAGCACGAAAAGTAAAAAAGAACATGTGAGAGGTTTTGAAGCTGTAAGGCAAGAATCCTTCATGAGAAAAACTAATCAGAAGGGCGGACAGCTCGAAATCATCTACAGATGTCCAACGTGAAGATCCGACCAACTAAGTGGACTAGAATTTCTAAGGCTAATATTCAAAAGCAGACTAAACACAGCCAAGATTAAATAGAGGTTAAAAGAGTCATAATCAAAACCAAATTCAACAGACATAGCCGCGAGATTTCAAATAGAACATGAGGATGCTCGAAAAGTTCAAAAGTGGAACATCTCGTTATGTTAAAAGCATCTTGACAAGCGACGGTACCAGACTTCTACTTTAACGTCACTACTAAAGCACAAAGCAAAGTATGTCTTTTGGAAGAATAAGGGAGAAAAGCAGTTACTCCGAGAATTGACTAGCCAGAGCTGCTGAAACACTTCAAAACATACCAGGTCGGCTGAAAAGTCCCCGGTCTGACACATAGATGGCGTTACTGTTATTAAATCCATATGTTTTTTAGATAGTACTAACCTTCAAACGAAACGTGTCAAAATTTGACAGCAATCCGACCATTAGTTACTGAGATATTGCGTTAAAAGTGAAGCTACTTTTGTTATTTAAAAAAATGGAAAAAAAAGAGTTTCGTGTGCTGATAAAGTACTGCTTTTTGAAGGGAAAAAATACCGTTGAAGCAAAAGCAGGGCTTGATGAAGAGTTTCCGGACTCTGCGTCAGGAAAATCAACCATAATTGATTAGTATGCTAAGTTTAAACGTGGTGAAATGAGCACCGAAGACGGCGAACGCAGTGGACGACCAAAAGAGGCTGTCACCGACGAAAACATCAAAAAAGTTCGCAAAATCATTTTAAATGACCGTAAAGTAAAGTTGATCGAGATAGCTGACATCCTAAAGATATCAAAGGAACGTGTTGGACACATCGTGCATGAATATTTGGGCATGCGGAAGCTCTGTGCAAAATGGGTGCCGCGCGAGCTCACATTCCATCAAAAACAACAACGAGTTGATGATTCCGAGCTATGTTTGAAGCTGTTAAATCGTAATAAAACCGAGTTTTTGCGTCGATATGTGACAATGGATGAAACATGGATTCATCACTACACTCCAGAGTCCAATCGATAGTCAGCCGACTGGACTGCACGCGATGAACCGGCTCCAAAGCGTAGAAAGATGCAACAGTCAGCTGGAAAGTTATGGCGTCAGTTTTTTGGGATGCGCATGGAATAATTTTCATAGATTATCTTAAAAAGGGCCAGTCCATCAACAGCGACTATTATACAGCGTTATTGGACCGTTTGAAGAACGAAATCGCAAAAAAACGGCTCCATATGAAGAAGAAGAAAATGCTGTTTCACCAAGACAATGCACCGTGTCACAAATCAATGAAAACAATGGCCAAATTAAGTGAATTGGGTTTCGAATTACTTCCCTATATACCGTACTCTCCAGATGTGGCCCCCAGCGACTATTTCCTGTTTGCAGACCTCAAGAGAATGCTCGCCGGGAAGAAATTTAGCAGGGATGAGGAGGTGATCGCCGAAACTGAGGCCTATTTCGAGGCTAAAGACAATTCGTACCACAAAAATGGTATCGAAGAGTTGGAAGAACGCTATAATCGGTGTATCGCCCTCGAAGGCAACTATGTTGAATAATAAAATCGAATTTTGCCAAAAAACTGTGTTTTACTATGGTAGACCGGGGACTTTTCAGTTCGACTGTTATGTCTTCGCTCGAGATCAGGTACTTCATCATGACAACCCTTCGGCAGGATTGATAGAGAAATAACGTAAAGTTGTAAATGGCCAATTGTCAAATACTCAATGCAGATTTGGAATGATGTCCAAATCTGCATTGAGTATTTAACGAGAATCGAACTAAAGGTGCTGGAACATCTACCCTATAGTCCAGATCTCGCCCTATACAACTTTACATTATTTCTCTATGTAAAGAACAAACTGAAAAGAAGGAATACAATTACGATCTTCTTGTGGTGTGGAATGACAAGTGTATTTAACACTCAGAAGAAACATGGAGAAGCTGGTTTGATGGCTAGATTGAAGAATAGACAAGTGTATAATTATTAGTATAAATTATATTAAAAACGCTGCCTAATTTTCATTGTTGTAAAAGATCGCTTGTCAGCAATTACTTATGCTCGCTACCAAATTTTAATCGTAAATAATTTACAATACTAGCCATATTTTAGTCTGCAACAACGCTTAGTTAGAGACTTGCTTGATTATTGCCAGTTCGTTTCCTTTGTGATTCGTATCTGGATTCGGAGTGTAATTTTAACTATATGTATAATAACTAGGATTCCATTTCATGCAGTGTCTATTATGATACTTGGTACCATTCTCTTACGAAATTAACCGACTATTCTCAAATCATTTTTACATAAAGAGCATAAGACAAACTCGCGCAATTTGAAGTATGTCTATACTTAAAGTTGCATTTGATATAGTTAATTGTTGAGGTCGTTACTTTATGAAATTCCATTACATAAGGAATAAATAAAATACTTTGTCTAAATTTCACACTATATTACATATTAATTGCGACTAGTTTCGTCTGTTAGGACATTATCGAGCTGGATAATGTGAAATTTAGTGTCTTTTATTTATTCTTTAGTTGAATTTGATGTTTTATAATCGCTCTTGATATGTAACTTTTTTGATTATTAAGCAGATAATGAAAGAAACCCATTTCTAAACACATTGAATGTTGTGTAATTGATACATGAATGGTAAGAAAAATTGAAACGTCGAGAAAATCGTCCTTCTTTCCATTCAAGTTAGAAATAATACGAGCATAAAAAATATAAAAGATTTAAATTACCTTTTAATTTAGAAAACCCATAACATATTTTATATTCTTTTAAAATAAACTTACATTTCGATTTAAATTCTTAAGTAGATACTTTTATCTTGAAGTTGTTTCAATTTTTCCCTTAGTTCATTATTCTTTTGCTGTAAATCGCAAATAATCTGTGCTCTTCCTCTCCAGCTGCATCCATTGTTTACCAAATTTTGTAAAGTTTCAAAATTATCACCAACTTCCTGTTGTAACAGCTTATTAGCTAATTTTAGATCATTCTTCAGTAGAATGTTGGCATTTTTAGATTCGAATAGCTTCGCGGAAATAGTGCTTAATTTTTCATTTAACTGCTTAAGTTCGTCCTCTTGGTCCGTGCTCGATTTTACTGAAGTCACCTCTTTAAACAGAATAATTAGCATAAAAAGAATAATAAAAATCGCTTAAAGATACCTTTTTTTAATTGTGGACATTCTTCGTCTTCTTTTTGTCTTAAAATGAACAATTGATGTTCTAACTTCGAAAATCTCGTTTTCACAGATTCTAATTCAGATGATTTTTCCCGAAGTTTCTTACTTAGTTCCACAATTTTAGCACTAGCTATGGTAGAAATGGAAGTATAACTATTTGATGGCGACACATCCTCGTATTGTTTCACTTGTTTGGTTAAGACTTGAACTTGCTCTTGTTCGTTTTTCAATTTAGTTTCAGCTTCTGTAAAATTCTTCTTAAGCATACCATTTTCATGCGTTAAATACTAAAAAATATAACTGTTCATTGGGTTCTCGGGACTGTCGTAACGCATTTTAGCAACAGATGGTGTTACGTTATTTTTATACAAACTAGAGTCATTTGCATCTTTGTGCTATGCCACATGACAGATGAGTTCTAACTTTATTTTGGAAAAAAATTGACCAATTTGGTTGTGCTTGAAATTTCTAAAGTTAAAAACGAAAGATCAAAGTATGTATTTTCGTCATATTTTAGTCTTTTACTTCCATAGGAGGAAGATCGCGTGCCAAGCTTGTGAAAAGTTGTATAAAGATTTCGGTAACAGTGCTTGCTAAGAAATTATTGTCAATTATGATTTACGAAATTCCGTGCTGGTGATAACCGTACCCGTTTGTATGGGACATCTTCAGGGCTCAACTACTGCACACAATCCGTTTCAGTGCAGTAGTTGAGCCCTGAAGATGTACCATACAAATGGGTACGAAACGTCGGCAGATATACAAATGACGCAGTTCCAGCCCGGAAGCCCAGAAGCAGATAGCATTTATATATGCCATTACGCGAACGTACAGATCTATGCTTAACTAGCTCGCAAATCTCTTACAGTCTTACAATATCTGTGTTTTTACACTTTTACACAAATATGTATTTAAATACGTTTAGAGGTTATGCTTGCTAAATTCCGCGTTCGCTAACACAAGATCAAGCTAATAAGGTGTTGATTGGTGGGTACTGAAAATGATGTGCTCAACAAGAAGGTGAACAACGATTATTACTGATCCAGAAATAAAGCAGCACAGCAGGCAATAAATAGAAAAAGAAACCTTGGTTTGCACAAAAATCTATCTATAGTTATTTTTGGATTATAAGGACTTATATGGTACTATACTATATTAGCAATCAATTATTATAAGGAAGTTTTATGTGAGTAGTGAAGGATTATATCCTCAGAAAATAATCTGAAGTAATTGGATACTGGAACTTTGCCCCTAAAACTCGCCTACACGTGGTTATTATTAGTTGTTACTGGTTAGTCCTAATTTACATTCTGAATAGATTCTTAAAGCGTGCAAGTTCAATGTATCTCAGTAGGCAAATCCACTGACGAGCCTCAATATTAGTTCGATAATTTTTAAATCACTTGACATTAGAACCAAAGTACTGAAACGTTGTGCTTCATAAAATTCAGGTCCCATTAGTGTTACCGAATATGCATAATACGGAATTAAAGAGTTGGCTATAGAAATAGTATTCGAACATACTTAAATTTGACGTAAGTCGCATATTTTCAATAATTTAATTCTAAACAGTATTCCCTAGATCATTTACACAATGTCTAAATAATCGTGTAAATGATCTATGGAAACACAACGATAAAATCTAAAACTGCGTTCACAGAAAACCCATTTGCAAATTTATACACACAATTGTGTTACTAACTAGACTCTAGAACTAGATTTTCTATTTTACTTTAGGTAATATAAGATGATCTATAGACAACCATAAATTAAGATAACGAGAACGATAATTTATTCGCAATTAAAATTTCATGCAATTTCGTGCAGTAAATTATAAAGGCAAAAATAATATTGTTTCTTACTTGTATTTGATCACGCAAGTAAGCATTTAATTCATCTGGAAAAATTATATCTTTGGGAACGTCCGGAACATAGGTTTCTGATAATTCCAAGTCACTCGAAATCTCTCTACATTTTTTTCTAATTTCAGTATTGGACATTTTAAGATTTTCAAAAAGTATTAATTCTGTCAAAATTTTACTGACATTACTAAAATACAAATATATTGACATACACATGCATAGGTACGTATACGTGTATAAATTTTTCAGTCATATTCTTTCTAATGTGGGTATAGAGCAACTTAATCAATAATTAAGCCATGTTAAAATGTAGTGGCAATCTATATATAATATATAATAGTTAAATGTTGCAGGTAATAAAATATGTTATATAATTTGCTTATAAAAGACTTGTTATAGATTTATAATCATTAAAATATAAATAAATGCTTTTCAGTTGAATCAAAAGCGTCAAAATAGGAAAAGATAAAGAAGAAAATAGTTGCTTCGACAGAGAGATAGACCACCCCACAATAGAAAAAAAATATATTTCCATTAATAATAATAATAATATCTTTATTGTCCAACAGACAAACCATTTAAAGGACAAATCAAACAATACATTAAAATGTAAATAGATGCTTTTCAGTTGAATCAAAAGCGTCAAAATAGAAAAAGATAAAAAGAAGATAGTTGCTTCGACAGAGGGATAGACAACTCCACAATAGAAAAAAAAATATATTTCCAGTATTAATAATAATAATAATAATATTTTTATTGTCCGACAGACAAACCATTTAAAGGACAAATCAAACAATAGGTACAGTGTATAAGTATTAAATAAAACTAACTTAAATATATATGAAAATTAAAACATATAATAATAATAATAAATGAAAACTAAGAACTTAAGTATATGTTTAAAGTTAAAACAAAAAAAGAGCTGAAATCAAACCAAAGTTGTGCCACAAACTCCTAAACCACCGAAAGTATTACCTATGAAAGGGATCTGGAAACAACCTATTCGCATTCCTGCACATATGAGTAAGCGGAACTTTCAATAGAACATTAGTCCTAGCCCTCGGAAGAGCGAAGGAATCAAAAGACTGAGTGGAATGAGAAGGAACCAATAGACAAACCTGAGACAGTACAGAAGGGGCATCCACACCATTATTAATCAAGTTAACAAGAAACTTCCCACTGGTAGCATCCCTAAGACAAAGATTGGAAGCAATGTCTAACCAATAACGGCTCATAATCAACTCCCCTCAGTGGGTATGTACCATCAAGTCGGTAAGATAAATACTTTAGAAATCTTTTCTGGATTCTCTCCAATAACAAACACTGATAAATATAACATGGATATCATACCACCGAGGCATACTCAAGCTTAGTCCGGACAAAAGCATAATATAAAACCTTGAGAGCAGCAATATTATTGAAATGTCTGCAGGAACGTACAAGGAAACCCAGGGCATGTGATGCAGATTATTAAATAGATAATATAATACGAGAGTAGAGTGAAATTTCTCATCCTGACCCATCTATGTTGGTATCCAAACGTCCTCAAAATCGCACAGTGTACCTATTGCTCAGACATAATGCTATTGTATAGTTACTATATAAAAATTAAAATCGAAATTCTTTGCTGTGAAAATAAGACATCTTTCGTCTTATATTTTATAACAGATACTTGGTGTTTATCGGCTGGAATTATATATGTTATCAATACGTATAATATCGAAAAACAACACCTGGTGAAGTGGTGTTTCAATATTAGAAACGGAAATCTAGGGACAAACAGACAGATCTGAAAGCAGGTTAATAGGTCTTCTTGAAGCTATTCAACAACTTACTGATATATCATTTATATGCGTTTGTTGAAATGTAAATAGCGTCTGTGAGTCTACACAGCAGCTCCTCTACCCTCTTTATTTAGAAAAACTTAAATATTTGACAATACTTGTTCTAGGCTCTGGTGCTCCGTCTGTGGCAATACACCGGATGTAACCTAACCTTAATTTTAGCTTACTGCATAACTAACTATCTAAACCTTAACTAAGCTTATCTAAAACTCTAAGTGGGGCCTAGCCCGTGTCCTGCTTAAATATCATTTACAATTCCGCTCCTACGCTGCGGAAGTAGTCCGCTCCTTATATACTTCATTCACTAAAATGTCCAATATTCTTTCACACACATCGCTTCAGGTAGAGAGGTTGATGAATCGTTCTTCACCGTCTTGTACCGCTCGCCAGTCATGGCCTTCCTCTTCCCGGTGGAAACTCTCTGGAATTTTGGCCCCTGTAACAACAGAGAACCTAGCAGCTTCTCCACTCAATACGCTCATTCGGACATTAATTCCGTAGGTGTACAATCGCTCTCCTTGTATACGTCGCGCAAATATTTGACTGACGCCCGTACGCGTGTTTGTGCAGTGTATATCCGTAATGTGTGTGTGCGCGCTCGGTGTGTGTGTGTGTATGCGGGCATGTCTCATTCATTCATCATCAAAATAAAAAAGATCTATTATTTAACTTATCCAACTTTCTCCATGGTTTGTCATCGTGGTCGTCCTCCTGGAGGTGCCTCCTGGAGGTGCCTCCTTCTGACATGCGTGCCCGTGGATGTTTGTGTGATTTCAAGCACGCCTTTCTGTGTATATTGTGTGCTGGCGTGCTCGTGATGTGGGATCTCGTCGCCACCACGCTTCCAGTTAGAACGCCGACCTACTATGCAACGTCTATGCAACTTCCACCGTGGTCGTCGTTCCAATCCTTCCAGCAATTGTAGCCTTGTATCCGTACGGGCAAGTGCGTAGGTGTGTATTGTTTGCATGCCCGTGTTTTAGTGTAAGTGCAGGCGTGCCTCTGTGTGTATTATGTGCTGGCGCGCTCGTGATGTGTATGCGTGTACGAACGTTTCGCGCTTACGTTCGAAGATTCAGACCAGCCGTAGAGCCTGAAGCTCTTTCCCGAAACCTTCTTTTTGCGATTTATTTCCACGCAGCACCATCGAGGCGCGTTCCCTCCCCCCTCCCTCCCCCCGGCACAAAGCTCCCCTACCGCACTCCCTGCTGGAATTTAAATGTATGAGCAGGTTTTTACTTCAGCTCAGACGGTTCGGGAGGTGAATCGTTCAATGGATGATGTCAGGTGAGCAAATGAAGAATCAAACGTCGCTCTGTCCTTCAAATATTAACCCGTTCAGGGCGTTGATAGTATAGTAGTTCAAGGTAGTAAGTGTGTGAAAAGAGAAGGTTATTCTTGACTAAAAAAAAAAACAACAAAGATAAACTTAAATTTCATATATAAATATATAGCAAGAGATTCGACTGGATGGCAAATCAGCTCTGAGTTGGGTTGGTAGATTTTGCTCTTCTTGACATCCCTACCTTACACATACTAAGACGTTGCAACATCTTAATATGAAAAAATGATACGACGCGCCACGCCATCTTTTTTTGTCTAGCGAGCGGTAAAAAGAAAATATAGTTTATATTTGATCCATCCTTGTACTCATTCAAGCGTTAATCGCATAGGAATAATACTACAATTTTCAAATTTTTACTCTAATTGGTTGATACATTTTGCAGTATGGTGTAATGATATAAACTTATTATTGCCTGACCGGAAAAAGCAATAATTTATCGCGCTTATTAGGTACTGTTTTAAATTTAATAAAATACTATTAAAAGTATATTGTGATTTTATTATTAGAATACGTACACATTACTATCAGATAAATATATATTCTGTATAGTTCTCTTCAAAATTTTTTGTTTATAAATTTTGGATTATTTCCTATTCCAAATTATCAACTTTTGGTACACAAAAATACTCAAACATTTGTAATACTTTATACGTTGCCTTGAAAACATTGTAGCTGTTTCCTTTTTTTTATCTATATTTACGTTCATATTGTATATGTATACAAATAGATGCTTAATGCTAAGAACTCTACGGGGATAATTTTAATTTTACTGTATATCATTAAAAAATCAATAACTTTCTCGCGCGTTACATTTCACACTGTAAACAAGCGGCTGTCACTTTGATACTCACTACTGCCAACCATTCACATTTCGCGATATGTTTCGGTGCAATAGGTATCGATATTGTAGGTGAGGAAATATGAACTGTACTAGCATAAAATAACTTCATCAGAATTCCAAAGTGCACCTATAAACATTAGCGGGAATTCTATAATAGTGTATATATTTTTTCTTAAATATTTTTATACTGAAGTACCTGAATTATGGTGGATTTAAGTGGTGGCCAAGATGGACCTATTGAACATCGATTTTCAAATTTCGTTTTCGTTATATCGGGGATAATATTTATTTCCTTGACTGGTTAGTATTATTATTAATTATAATTAATTTTAATAGACGAATTACTTAATAAATGGTATGAAGGTGAAGGTTCCTTTTGATAGCAAATTTTCGAGAAAAATCTATGAAATAATGAATTTATTGTAGCTAGAAAATATTTTTGATTTTATTATTACTTTAAAGGAATAATATAACACATTAATTATTATAATTCATCTTCGACTATATTATATAAATTAAAATTATGTATATTCAAATAATAAATAATCTAATAAAATTAAAAAAATAAAACTTAACTTTCCTACTTAAAAAAATATATATATATACCGAAATAATTAGAATGTGAATTAGAAGAAAAATTACTATAAAAAGAAAATTCTTATATTTGAAAGCAAAGAATATTTTATGAGAATTTTTTATATAGATTTATATAGATTGTATAAGTGTATATAAATTTAAAAAATATAAAAGAGACGTAAACAATGTTTTATGCAATATTTACACTTTAATTTAATATTGATAGGATATTTAAATCAATATTATGCACTTATTACATAAGTATACATATGCATATACATATGTATATGATATAATAATTAACGCATTTCATATACGAGGTGGTATTAATATCTAGCTTGTCTGGAAAATGTCTGGTTGACGAAATTGAAATGGTTATTATGGTTACAACTATGATGATTTATATATAAGTTGTCAAAGCTTTCTATTCTAAATTTTTATAACACTATGTCTGAGAAAATCATTTCACGATTCAGTTAGCTATTAAGTATTTATATTGTTAAGAACTATTGGCCAAAGAAATTATTATATTAGGTGATCAATGTCCTTCCAACACCAGTATTAAAAATGTATTGTGAAATTTAAAAGAGGAAGATCAGATGTCAAAGATGAGTATAGTTCTGGAAGGCTAATTTCTGCTACCACTCCGGAAAAATTGATTCTGTCCATGATATAACTGTAAAAGATCGATGAATTGGAGTATACTATGAATGTGTGTTTTACAAAACACGTTCAAAGAGAAATAGCTGTTCGACAAATTGCGAGGCCATGAGTGCCATTGAAGAGTTATTTGCAAATCAAAACAAATTCTTTTTTGAAAGTACTTAAAACTACTTTTTGAATGTTCTGGTAAATGTGTAAGTCTAAAAGGAGATTATATTGAATAAATACAGTTTCGTTTTATATGATAGGCAGTATTTATCGATATCCTCTCGTATGATGTATAAGAAAGACTATTATCAGTATAGCATACTTATATTTAAATATAAAGAATGGCATTACCAAAATTCTATATATAAATAGTATTTATAATTTAAAAGATAATAAACAGGAATTGCATATTTAATACACAGTGTGTTTCAAAAAGAATATACGTATTTCGAATGCGAACTTAAGACATACGCATATGAAACTTTGCACACATACTTACGAACCTCTCAAGTTCAGATTACAGATGTTCAATATGTCCTCCTTCAGCGACACGAACAATACCACATTGATACTCAAATTCCTCCCATACTCGGGCAAGCATGTCCTTGGTTACTGATGTTATGGCAGTATGCATCCGGTTCTTCAACTTTGCCAGGCTCTGTGGGAGTGGTGGTACGTAAACGTTATCTTTAACGAAATCCCACAGGAAGAAGTCACAGCCGAGAGCCCAGCTGAGACATGCTAAGTCGCCAGCTCCTTGTCGACCAATCCAACGGTTCGGTAGTTGTCTTCGTGTAGCCTCAGAAACAACCAGTTTTGTAACATAGCGAGATACTGCTGACCGTTAACCGTGCTTCCATTAAGGAAGAATGGGCCGTAAACAGATGATATCGCACAAAAAACATTGATTTTAGGCGAATCTCGTACATGCTCAATGGCTGCATGTGGGTTTTGTAGACCCCAAATTCGAATATTGTGTTTGTTTACCAGGCTACTAACATGGAAAGTCGCTTCATCACTGAACACGATGCGTTATGCGAAAATGTTATCATTGTCAATAGCATCATGAATCTCGTTACAAAATGCCACACGTTTCCGTTTGTCATCAGGACGTAGAGCTTGTAACAACTGTAACTTGTACAGCTTCATAACCAACCGACGTCTCAAAACACGCAAAATTATTGTTGTAGGCCGTTGTAACTCCCAACTGGCACGACGAGTTGAATTTGAAGGATTACGTTGGAAAACAGTTTGAATTCGGCAACATTTTCTTCAGAAACACGAGGGCGGCCAGGACTCTTTCCTTTACATACACATCCTGTGTCAACAAACTGTCGATACCATCTGCGAATATTCCACATATTCGGAGGATCAATTTGGTAGCTCAACCTGAAACGTCTTTGCACTGTAATCACGGAATTGCACTTCGCTAGCTCGAGAACACAAAATAATTTCTGCTGTGCAGTAGCCATTTTAAATATATAACGGTTACCAAGAAAAACAGAAGACGACTGACATCTAGCGGCTATTAAATAAACTAGACTATGTATTCGTTTCTCCAATAGCCGAGTCGAGGCGCAGCGATCGATATTTTGGACAAAATAATACTTTGTAATACGTATATTCTTTTTGAAACACGCTGTATATTGTAGAAATAAATAATGCATTATATCAAAAAGCTCTAAAAATACAATGCAAGTTTGTAATGGTATGATATGGCAATAAGATTATATACGTATATTCTTTTTATGGAAGACACCTCAAGGGCTACTGTAAGTCGATCACACCAGGTATTTTATTAGGGATCCCGAGAATTATGGAAAACGTTTTAAAGGGCGAACAACATCCGTTAGAGAGAACGTCGAAGGACAAATCGCGAAATGTACATGTCCGCATTTAAAACGTTTGAAAATTAAACGACGGCCTTTTCATATCTGTTATTTTCAGTGATTTAATTTAGATGGCCCGGATGGGTTTTCTTAAAAATATCAATAAGATTATATATGCGCGCATAACATCATGAAAATGTTTGGGGATAAGTGTGTAATAGCGAAGAAAAGAGAAGAAAATTGTGTATTTTAAGGATATTTATGAAAATAATAAATACTTTAACATACATATAGTGATGTAAGAATAATAATAATAGTATAATTTATTACCCAACATGTCAAGCTGAGTTACACGAAAAAATAAAAAGAAAGATAATACAAAATAGATAAAAAAATAAGTAATTAGTAGAGCGGTCAATTTTTATCGGCACGACTAACAAACATATAACTGAGCCTAGCGATCGGCCTTGGACGGGTAAACAAATGTGACCGCTACAATAATTTGACTCGATAAATAATAAATATATAGTAAGCAAAAATATATGCTTTTCTAGTGAAAACAATAAACAAAACAACAAAAACAAAACAAAAAGTATTGTAGTATAATTTCTATGTCGAATGTTATGTTGTTCTAGTAAAGAAATATACTCAATTTATTTATCAGAATAAATACAAGAAGTTTTGTAGCACAAAAATTTTAAAAACCTACCCTATTTTCTCTACAGTAAATTTTTAAGTATCGAGAAAAGGAGATGAATAAGATAGAATAAAATGAATATGAAAAATATAATAGGTATAGATAATATTATTATTAATTAGAAAAAATGAGTAAAATGGTTTACTATTTATTATATTAAAATTAAATACAGTAGAGAATTTAAAAGGGTGTTAAAAAGATTACAGTTTTCAAAATTAAATGTAAATTTGTAAAACTTACTTCATTTAATTTATTTAAAATTTGCTTTTCATTTTTTTCTTACTTTATTTTCATTAACGGAATAATTTTACTCTAAACAGAAGCTATTAAGAAAGACAAGGGAATAAAATATAAAGAAATATTACAACCTTCATAGATACAATTTTCAACTAAAATATTAATACAAATATTCTAAAAATACTATAAATATCTAGAAATAGAAAATTAGAAGTGTTAAGTTATAAAGTGGTAAATAAATAATATTTATATACAGAACAAATATTACTGGAGAGAAATTCAGTAAAATTGATTATATTGAAAATCGATCTATAGGATACCTATTATGAGTAATAAAGAATAGATTATTATATTACAATTGTTATTAGAAAGGATGAAGCACCCTGTAAGAAAACGTGGGAAAATTTACAAGGATAAGAATTATATTTAAGTAATTTAAAATTTATAATTGATAAGAAATTTAAATTTAAACTTTATTACTTAAAGTATAAATAGTCAAATTATAAATTAATATTAAAACTTTTATAAATCCATTTCGTATTATAAAAAGTAAAGAAAGCAATAAGTATTAAAGTTTAAAAAGTATTTTATTATACAGTAGTATTGAAAGAGTAAAAATTATAAGTGAGTATAATTAAAATAAAAGTTGTAATCGAATAGTTATTTCTTAAACATTAAGTTTCATAAAAAATTTAATGAAATAGTAATTAAAAATATATATACAGCGTGCGACAGAAATAACTCCCGATTATTAAAGGTAAATAACAAAGCAACCCTAGAAACTATTCAAAAATTTATTTCACATTTTGAAACAACAATGTTTGCCATTTACTTCATATACACATATACCATCACTTGGTTTTGAGAATGATATCCTCCAAATACCGATCGTCCTTTTCTATGCAATGCTGAAGTTGCTCCCATATTAGATTTATTGAAATAAAAATAAATACATATAAGTTACATAGGATAAAAGTATATAATTTTATCTCACACTAAATTTAAAAATCAATACAAGAATCTATAAAAAAGAAGTCGATTATAAATTTCATTAGACATTTTAAGATTTTCTTATATACAAGGGTACTAGGAAAGTTTTGCAATATGACGCAACAATGAATCGTAGGAAGCTGCTTGTTGCTGCATGTTGAAGCTCAAAGCTCAGAACAAAGTTTGGCTCTTTGATGATGAGGACAGACCCGTAATTGTCAGAAAATTCCGATCTGTGAAGAAGAAAATGATAGCTGTATTTTTCAAATCGAGTGGAATTGTGGAACGCGTCGTTTTAGACACACAGAAGACAGTGCTAGGTGGTATACTGGACAGTGCCTGCCTAAAGTCATTGGATCTATGAAGAACCTGCGGCCAAAGTTAAGAATTGACATCTGGTTCCTCCATCATGATAATGCTCCAGCTCACCGCTCCCACCCTACAGTCCAGATATTGCTCCCTGCGACTTTGCACTGTCCCCGCATGTGAAAATAAGGCTAAAAGGGAGGCGGTTTTCCAGTGATGAGGACCTTCTGCGGGCTTGGGACAACGAGTGTGCTTTAGTCCCTAGTGAAACCTGGCAGAATTCGTTGGTTTCGGAGGATGGAGAGGTGTATTGAGTATAGAGGAAATTACTTTGAAAAAATTAAATGAACAAAGCTGTATTGAAAAACTTTTTTAGTACCCTTTGTATATATTTCAATTTTTCAATTTTTTTCCAGGTATTTATATCTTTTCTAACAATAACTAGTGTTAAACATATTTTGTGATTTGTAATTCTTATTTACTTTATTCTAAATTTTAATTTACTTATTTTTAAAATAAACTCCTAATTATTATTAATAACTTTATTATACTTTAAACCCTCTTTCTACGTAATTTTTTTCCACTAATTCTTTTACATTTCAATTTCATTCGATATTTTATTAATTTATAAATTATGCATTTATTAATCTTTTTACTTATAAAAATACCGTATTAATATAGAGTATTAGAATATGGGATATAAAAATATAACAATTTATAATTGAAATTGTATATAAACAAAAATTTCTGATGTATAGTAAGATACAAATATTAATAAGATAAGGTATTTTATCCAATGAAATTGAAATGTAAAAGGATTAGTGGAAAAAACTGACATAGGCAAAAAGCATGATAGAATTATTAATAACAATTAAGATTTTGTTTTGAAAATAAGTAAATTAAAATTTAGACTAAGGCAAATAAGAATTAGAAATTTTTTAACACGTGTTATTATTAGAAAAGATGTAATAAATACTTGACACAAAATTGCAAAATTAAAATAAATACATTTTGTATTTGCCTATATAAAATTATATAAAATAAATAAAAATACATACCAGTGAAATATCAGTTAAAAAAATATGTATTTAGTTTTTAAAGTATTTAAACACATATTGCTTAAAACATAAACACTAAAACATATATACATTATAGCCATATCACTTAGTATATAAAAATACAAATAAGACCATATTGACTTACATATTGCCATTGGATGAAAATTATCTATTTGTAGAAGAAGAAAATCTTGGAGTTCGAATTCAGCAGTATTTGTATTAATTATATAAATGTTAAGGAAAAAGTTTAATTATTTATATAAGGTTATAATAGTGGTAATTTAGTAAATAATGTTAGTATGAGATTTATATATATATATATATATATATATATATATATATATATATATATATATATATATATATAGAGATATATATATATATATATATATATATATATATATATATATATATTAGGTGCGCAACTAAGTTCCCGTTGTTTTTCACGAGATGGCTCCAGGAGTCAGTGCTGGTCGATTGTGACATAACCAAAACGTCATGAACCAAGCTTAGACATATGGTAGACAAACCGCTTTGACACATTAGTGATTTTGTTTTTGCGACATATACTTTTGGTTATGTGAAAATGTCTGATTTTGTACCAAATAATCGTCATTTGCGGGAAGTGTTGCTTTTCTTCTTTCATTCGAAGAAAACGGCGGCTAAAGCGCATCGAGAACTTCACAAAGTTTACGGAGATGCTGCTCTAAGTGAAGCAACGTGCTGATGATGCTGGGTGTGATAATTTGTTCCGTCGCTTCAAAGACGGTGATTCCGATATTGACGACCGTTCGCGTGAAGGAAGACCAAAAACCTTCGAAGACACTGAATTGGAGGCATTGCTCGATGAGGATCCGTGCCAAACGCAAAAAGAGCTTGCTTCAGCATTAGGAGTTACCCGCCAAGCCATTTCCCAGCGATTGCATGCGTTGGGAATGATTTAAAAACAAGGAACTTGGGTTCCTTATGATTTGAAGCCATGAGACGTTGAACGTCGTTTTTTCGCCTGTGAACAACTGCTCCAGAGGCAAAAAAGGAAAGGGTTTCTTCATCGCATCGTTACGGGTGATGAAAAATGGATTCATTACAGCAACCCAAAGAGAACAAAATCATGGAGACTGCCCGGTCATGCTTCTACGTCGTCGGTTCGGCCGAATATTCACGCTGCGAAGGTTTTGCTGTGTATTTGGTGGGACCAGGGCGGTGTTATTTATTATGAGCTGTTGACACCAAACGAAACCATCACTGGGGAACGGTATCGAACTCAATTGATACGATTGAGCCGAGCACTGCGCGAAAAGCGACCACAATACGAGCAGAGGCACGAAAAAGTGATTCTACAGCATGACAACGCTCGGCCTCACGTTGCCAAACCCGCTAAAACCTACTTAGAAACGCTCAAATGGGAGGTCCTACCCCACGCGCCATATTGCCCAGATATTGCGCCATCCGATTTTTACTTGTTCCGTTCGATGGCACATGGTCTGGCTAATCAGCAGTTCCGCTCATATGAAGACATCTCAAAATGGCTTGATTCGTGGATAGCCTCAAAAGACGAACCAGAAAGATGGGAAAAAGTTGTCGCTAGCGATGGACAATATTTTGAGTGGTTCATTTGTAAACATTTTTTCACAATAAAGTTGCATTTTCATATAATATTGGTAAATTCAACTCCTATGGAGCTTCAAGACGTTAATAAATTGCTGCTTCGTTTTTAAGCAAAAAGATATTTCGTAAATGTTTTAGCTATTTATCTTTCGCTCTTCGCCCAACTGCTGTCTTTTGTTTTGATGCATGAATAAAATTTCTGTGATTCCCAAATCTCTTCCTACCTAAATATTCTTATAGTGAAGGTAATTTTGATGGAACCTGTGGTTGATTCACTTGATCACTGAAGGTTGATGTATAAACCCTTGCCACATTAATTTTCGTATTCTGTATACGTATTTCGACAACTAAGTTGTCATCATCAGCAGATAATTAAAAAGTGTCGCACCTGGAAAACTACAGCGAAAAATACCCGTACGAAAACAAACTCCGTACGCGATCCGTACCGTTGAGAACCAAAATGTACACTGTGATCCCTATTTTTTAATAATTTTCCGTAAGCGGTAGTCATTTGCTTGTGTAGGTAAGAGGCTTTCTCTAGATATTTCTTAATTCTATAGTTTCTTTAATATATAAGAGGTATTAATTTTTTTTGGTGGTACGATTTAGTTTAATCTGTAGAAACTCGAGTAATTTACTAGTCTCTTCTTGTTTCCATTTTCTCTGAAAGCTTAGACGTTATATGTTCTAAGTAGTATTCTAGTATTCTCTTCGCGTTAATTGAATAAATACTAATAAATAATAACTTTTTTGTATGCTTACACTATGGATTCGTTTTTGCGTTTGTATAATTGAAAATATATAGAACTAAAGTTTCATAAATAAAATTAAATTACACAAAGTAACTTTAAATATAACAGCAATTGTTAACTATTTTGTACCTGGTGAACCAAATTACTAAAAATTAAAATAATACTTAAGAATAAAAGCAAAGATACAAATATTATTTATTATATATAAATATTATATATTATTTGTATATGAATATGTATGTACAGTCAGTCACAAAAGTGTTTGTACACTTCAATCGTCAATGAATTGAATATCATTAAATGTGAAAATCAGGCTATGACAAAACCTATTTAAATCCATTCAGTAATGTTAAAAACTCTAAAAACCTCTAATAATAATATGAAAACTACTATTATTTATTTTGCTAAAGATTTACTAAATATTCTAACATCGAAAGTTCTCGTATACTTTAATTTTATTAGATATATCTTTATTGTACGCCATAAATATAGAATAAATTCGGCAAATCCTCTTCGTAGTATCACGTTTTTGTGAAGAATTAGCATTCGATACATTTACACAGATGAATTGTAACAATAAATACATACACAGGGTACTACGAAAGTTTTGCAATACATCTTTGTTTATTTAATTTTTTTAAAGTAATTTCCTCTACGCTCAATACACCTCTCCATCCTCCGAAACCAATCTTTAAACCAGTTCTGCCAAGTTTCACTAGGGAGTAAAGCATACTCGTTGTTCCAAGCCCGCAGAAGGTCCTCTTCACTGGAAAACTGCCTCCCTTTTATCTTCATTTTCACATGCGGGAACAGTGCAAAGTCGCAGGGAGCAAGATCTGGACTGTAGGGTTGGTGCTCGAGAAGTTTCAATCCTGTCATGGTCAAATATTCGGTGCAGACTTTGGCGAGGTGAGCTGGAGCATTATCGTGATGGAGGAACCAGGTGTCCTTTCTTGACTTTGGCCGCAGGTTCTTCATAGATCCAATGACTTTAGGCAGGCACTGTTCAGTATACCACTTAGCTATGACTGTCTTCTGTGTATCCAAAATAGGGGCCTGAAGTACCCTCTATCTGTTGGTAGGTCACTCGCCTGTCCTCACCAAGCATTTTCCTCGCAGTAGTAACGTTTTCCTCCGTAACTGACGCTGGTGGCCTTTCTGGCCTCTCAGCATTCTCCACAGTTAAATTTCCCCTTTAGAATTCTCTATACCACCTGAATATCGTTGTGCGATATGGACAAACATCACCTAGTGCAAGAGTTATTTCTTCGAAGCACTGGTCTATGTTTACATCACCTACGAAATTATAACGCAAAACTGCCCTTATCCCATTTCGTGACCACGATGCCATCGCAAGCACTCTCACTGCTAATGAATAACTGAGCCCATCGACATGGCGCGGCGGCTACTATGCATATATGAACATGTCTCAACATGCAGCAACAAGCAGCTTCCTACGATTCATTGTTACGTCATATTGCAAAACTTTCCTTATCCTTTGTATATGGTAATACGCGCAAGTTAGCAACACTACATAAATAAAAAGACTCAAGTCAAATAGCCAAATTGACGTGTTCTGCAGCGCAGATTAAAAAAAATTCAAGATATCCTGAATGTTAAAATTGTACCCAGACATAGGCGCCAAAGATTCTTAATGAGAGCTGTAAGAGAACTGTTACCAAGTGCGATGAGTTAAAATTAGTGGATAAATGCACTGAGGATAGTCATACCGATGGAATTTTGTACTGAAAGAAAGTTCATTAAGACAACATAAAGAGAATTTGAAGAAAAACCGAGTACAACGGAGGAGTACTTAATACTTAATCTATATGCACCATGCTTGACAATAAGTAACTACTAATGACGCTTAATTAAGTCTTTTACGTGATACTCTTCGGCTATAATCAGTTTTTCTTTCAATTCTATTCATGTTTTCATAATGTACTTTCTCTTCAGTATAAAATTATATCTGAACGGCTATTAACTCATTGCACTTAAAACAGTTCCCTGATCGCGCTCATTTAGAATCTTTTGACTTCTATTTCACAGTACAATTTCAACAGTTTACGGTATTTAGAATATTTTTTTCACTCGCCCATATTACCAGACATGTGTTTGCTTTTACAACTCATCTTCTTAAATGCGTCAAATGCTTATTTTTCACAAATACGTGATACTATGGAGAGGATTTGCCCAATTCGTTCTAAATTTATGGCTTGCGATAAGGAAATATGTTATAAAAACTTTTGTGACATTCGATGTTGG
Organism: Dermolepida albohirtum; assembly: GCA_031893035.1. Taxonomy (NCBI): domain Eukaryota; kingdom Metazoa; phylum Arthropoda; class Insecta; order Coleoptera; family Scarabaeidae; genus Dermolepida; species Dermolepida albohirtum. The sequence goes on along the minus strand of JAVIWB010003179.1, from coordinate 264,934 downwards.
AATATTTAGCAAATTCTTTTGTAGTTGTAAATAGTAACACTTTTCATATTGTTATTAGAAGCTTTTAGAGTTTTTTAACATTGTTAAATGGAAGTAAACATGCTGTATATTCAACATTCACGAAGTATACGAACACTTTTGTAACTGACTGTATGCATTTACTACTTTCCTATTTCTAAAAACTACAACTAATATATAATTTTCACAGAATATTTCATATTGCAAAAAAAAATTTGTAATCTTACAATTTCAAATACTCATCATTTTTAAATTTCGAAATACATAAGTGTTATCTATACATACACATACGAATACAAATGTATGTAAATATTTTGCGATTACAAAATCTGAATTTGTTATTGTTATGGGTTACAGTTTATTGTAGTGCATATGCTATTCTTTAAAACACATTTGTTTTGGATTCCTAAAATCAAAACAAAAATTATAATTACGATGTAATACTCTGACTTATAATACAAATTTTGTGTTATGTAATTATTTTAAGCAAACGTTGTTAGTGATAGAGACAAGTGTAGACGTATTCAATTTTATAACTGCACTTAACTTTAGAAGTACTCGATAATGTCTTATCATAAGTAATCTCGAATTACTCAAATTGTATCAAGTATTAAGATATTTTCGACCTCCTTACGTGTTCATTAGTAGACATGCCGTTGGCAGTTTAAAACTTCCACGTTTTCAGTATTTTATCGCAACGTTTATTAAAATCAACGTGCTTTTACAAATAAAGTTCATTATTGTTCGCATAAAAACCCGAGGAGTATGGATTTACTGCAGGGTGTAAGAGATGGTGTGGCGGAAGATCCGATCATTCAAGAGGAGGATCTTCAAACAGTGCCCCATGCAGCTGGTGATTTTCAAATGCCCACTCCGGAAAAACTACTTGAAATATTGGAACAAATGAATATTTCCGACGAAGAAAAAGAGGAAATAAAACAAGGCATAATCAAAAACATTGCGCAGAATTCACAAGGACAAAATGTGTTCATGCACACGAGGTTATTAATAGTAGCATCTTGTGTTTTGGTTTTACTTCTAATATTTGGTAAGGAATTAAAAATTAATTAAATTAAATTGCTGCCTTCTTCTTTACAATACTACAGTTCAAATAAACTTCATATAAAAGTGTTAAATGTAATAGTTTATTTATAAATACGTAACTTTATTTGAAAGTGCTTACCTTTTTTAAATATATCTACCAGTTGTGGAGACAAACTTTTTTATTTAAAAATTAAAAATAATATATTAAAAATTCAAATTGTGTGGAAAATATGCAACAATACTGAACTGTATTGAAATAGGTCTTATGCTTACTGCAACTTCAAACATCGACTAGATTAATTTTTTTAAACTTTACTTGTTCCATGTTACATACCTACATTATTATTTTGGTATTAAAAGTACTCAAATTAAGTAATAAACCTATTTCGTTAAACCATCTCGAGTTAGGAAAAACTATTATAACTATTTTCTGTACGAATTTCCGAAAATATAATTCACAAAATTTAAGTATTATGCAATTATATTTTTCTTTTCCAAATAATATCAGTACAGATATCGTTTTAGTGAAATTATTCTTAAAAATTTCCTACTCGAGAAAAACTTAAAATAACAATATGTGCAACAAGTGCTCAAAGCGGTACTTTTCCCACGAGTGCAGAAATTTGTGGCACGAACTGTTAAACTAGTGCCGCAAATCAAATGATTGGGAAAAGTGTTTTACGCACATGTTGCGCATTATATTTTTCTACGACCACCCTTTTGAATCATATAAATATATGTAAATATATTTATTTTATTTATTTCAATAACGTGTTATGTCATTTGACCCAAATTTTTAATTCGTAAAATACAAATTATCGGAGCACAGTAAAATAACATAAGCGTGCGCAAAGTATTTACTTTATGAACGGTTATATTGTATTGCTACATATACTACCGGTCATATTTATTTGCCCACTATAATTTTGCACCAAACTTTTGTTTAAATCATATTCCACAATAAAGTAAGGATTGAATTTTAACTCCAACAGTAATTTCATCCGAGTCAAAGGAAAATTTGGTTCCATTTTTGCTTAGATATATTTTAAAAAATTATAGCGAAAACTATGTCACTTCCTGTTAACAATTTTAATTAATACAATAATGCTAATTAAAAAAGTATTCTTAATTTTTACTAAAATTGTTAAAATCTAGAAGAGATTTTGAAATATAATTTTGACAGAATTAATGTTTAGATTATGTAAATAAAAGAAAAGGATGGGCACAAAGGTGAGAGACAGAGCTTATTTCACTAGGTCTATTGTTTCATGTCTTCTTAGACATCACTATTTATCTTCATTCTTTTAATTAAATCTAATAAAGGATGTTTAAAATTGCGCGGTTTTTTTAAGAATAAATAAAATATAGATGGCGCACTGAATTTGTCTGGGTATGTGGGCTTTTAAATTGTTGAATTATTTTATGAAAATCAGCGTTCTGTGAAAAGAGTTTTTAGAAAAATACGTGAATTTTATGGTTTACATAATCGTCCATCTGAAAGCACTTTTGGTCGAATTATTAAAAAATTTCAAAAGACCGGTTCCGTGACAGATCAAAAAAGTGAAAAATACAGTCGTATTGGTCGTTCACAAGAAAATATTGGTTTGGTTCGTGAAAGTGTTGCTGATGATCCTGAAATGTCCATTAGACGATGTTCACAACAACTTGGACTTAGTGGATCAACAACATGGCGTATTTTACACAAGGATTTAGCTCTGAAGGCATATAAGGTTCAAATAACACAGGAACTGAAGCCATTAGATCATTTAAAACGTCAATTGTCAATTTCATCAATGAACAACCAGCTGATTTTTCTCAAAAAATAATGTTTTTCGATGTGGCACATCTTGAACTTGGTGGCTAGGTTAACAAACAAAATTGCCGTATCTGGGGTCAGGAAAATCCACGAATTATTCATGATAAACCTATGCATCCTAAACGAGTTACTGTTTGGTGTGGATTATGGTCAGGTGGTGTAATTGGACCTTACTGCTTTGAAAATGCTGCTGTTAGAGCTGTAACTGTCAATGGTGATCGATATCGTCGGATGAATTTTTGTGGCCTGAATTAATGAATATTGATCTAGAGGATATGTGGTTTCAACAGGATGGCGCTACACCTCACTTTGCACACGAATCAATTGATTTATTGAGAGAAAAATTTCCTGGATGAGGAATCTCAAGAAACGGTGATGTTAATTAGCCACCAGGATCATGTAATTAGACATCGTTAGACTATTTTCTTTGGGGTGATGTGAAAAGTCAGGTTTATAAAAACAATCCACAATCAATTCCTGCTTTGAAAGATGAAATTATTCGTGTCATTGGTGAGATTAGAGCCTCAATAATGTCAAAATGTCATTGAAAATTTTAATAAAAGAGTGGACGTCTGTGGAGCTGCAAGAGGAGGCCATTTGGCAGATATTATTTTTCGCATATAAATGTCATAACCGATACTTCAATTACCAATAAAAGGTTTATGAAAGTGAATGCAAATTATGTGTTTTATTTATTTTTTAAAAAAACCGCGAAATTTGAAACACCTTTAGTTCCGCTTCAAAACATCATTTGTAGAAACCGCGTTTTCCTCAATCTCTCGTATTGAAAAAAGTATGTAGATTCCGATTTCTTTTTCAACTTGAAGGCATTTATTTTGTATACAATATATATATATATATATATATATATATATATATATATATATAAGTATATATAATATATATAATAAACTATATATGATATATATATATCATATATTATTTATATGTTTATCGAGCTCACAATATACTGCTTTTAAACTCACTTGCAGATTTTCTGTTCCTACTCAATAGATACATTGTAAATTTGGGAGAATTCTCCTTAAGGAGTTGTTTTTCCTCTCTTTAAGATGGGGCAGTTCCTTTATCTTCCCCAACATCCATTTTCAGCCCACTTTTTTCAAGGTTGCTCTGATGCTTCTTTCTGCAATGCCTCAGGAGAGTTCCAGTCCTATAACAACTATAGACGAAGCTCTTCGAATCAGTTCGTCAAACTTTCTCATTAATCCTATAGCCTTAGTGCCCTGTAATAAGAATGCTATCATTTTTATTGAGTTTCTTCAGAACGCGTACATGATCCCATACAAGCTCATACCGGATTTGGTACCTATTGCGTTACTTGGCCATCGGAGAAAATATCTACCGTGCGACTTGCACAACCATGACTAATAATTTCTTAAACACAGTGATGCAATGTAGTCACTTCTGCATGAAATACCGTGGTATTATTTCTTAAACTTATTTGAATCGTCGTCGTTTCTTTAAATTCGTAAATTCTTTTCCCAACTCTTTATTCTATCTTGGAGTCATTGATTTTTTTTTTACTTTTGATGAAATGTTGATGCATATGTAATTCCAATGTATTTTCTACTACACTAGTTATGTACTCAGTATATTACTGGGAATCAATGACTACAAAAATGATTTTTCTGTAAGACAAACAGAAATTTATTAGAATGAACAATATATACAGTATAAATCACAAGAAAAACTATAACACTTTAGTATTCTATGACTATTACAGATAAGGTTAAAAGTAAAACGATGATCGATTATGGTTTTATGAGACTGAAGTATCTGTCATATAGCCCTAATACAATATCTATTGTCGGCTATCTTTTCCCTAAATTATGATCTAAAACTAAAAGTAAAAAAAATGGTTACCTTACGAAGTTATCTACAAAATTATTTGGAAGGTAAATCTTTATTGAATTTTCCTAAAAAATACAATGAGTACTTTCTTTCACGATTTGAAAGTAAACATTTACTTTATTTTACAGTAGATTTCTGTTGTTCCTAATTATTTACATTTATTAAAAAGAAATCTAGTTATTTGTTAGGAAAAGTAAACTAAACAACTATTTTAATCACAAATAACGTTAAACAATTTTTTCGTGTAAAAAAGAGAAACCTACTTTCGAAACAGAGTAAAGAAATGCAAAATTTAATTTCCACTTTCGTTTTATATTCTAGCGCAGTGTGTTAAAACGAAATTTGAATTTTATATATGTATGAAAATATATACATATCTTCTATTTTAAAATCCTTTCATATTATTCTATAGAATTATTATGAAATATTCTTTCCAAAAAATATCATGTACTTTCAAAATGTTATATTTATTTTTAATAAAAGTTATTTATTATTCATTATTTACATATAGTTAACGAAAGACTTCTTTTCCAATGTTAATTAAAACTTCCTTCCGTTATATATATATATATATATATATATATATATATATAACACATGGATCAATAAGTCCCGAGACTACCAATGAAAACAACATTTTTTTTGCAAAATTTTTTTTATTCATCAACATAATCACCTTTTAGGGTGATACAATGGTTCCAACGCTTTTCCAATTTTTCAATACCATGTTTATAAAAAAATTTATCTTTCGCTTCAAAATAAGCTTCAGTTTCAGCGATGACCTCCTCATTTAAGCCAAATCTTTTTCCCTGGAGCATTTTTTTAAGATCAGCAAAGAGCCAGTAGTCACTGGGGGCTAAATCTGGCGAATATGGGGGGTGGGGAAGCAGATCAAAACCCAATTCGTTCAATTTTGCCATTGTTTTCATCGACTTGTGGCAGGGTGCATTGTCTTGGTGAAAAAGGATTTTTTTTCTCTGCATGTGCGGTCGTTTTTTTGCGATTTCCTCCTTCAAACGCACCAGTAAGTCAATATAATAATCACTGTTGATCGATTTACCTTTTTCGAGGTAGTCAATGAAAATCACGCCATGTGTATCCCAAAAAACTGACGCCAGGACTTTGCCAGCTGACTGCTGCGTTTTCGGACGTTTCGGACGGCTTTCGCCAGCTGTGCGCCACTCAGATGACTGCCGCTTCGACTCTGGAGTGTAGTGATGTATCCATGTTTCGTCCATGGTCACGTAACGACGCAAGAAATCTTTTTTGTTGCGAGTAAATAGCGATAAACAGCTTTCTGAATCATCGACTCGTTGCTGTTTTTGTTTCATCGAGAGCAATCGCGGCACCCACTTGGAAAAAACCTTTTTCATACTCAATTTTTCATGAAGGATAGTAAATACACTTCCATATGATATCTGTGTCATCTCAGCAATCTCACGGAGCTTCACTTTACGATCTTTCATTATAATTTTTGTCACTTCACTCACATTTTCCGGTGTAACGGCTTCCACAGGTCTACCCGAGCGTTCCGCGTCATTTGTGTCGGTACGACCACGTTTAAACTCGGCAAACCACCGACAAATCGTTGCTTTTGATGGACAAGAGTCCGGGTAACATTTTTCAATCCATTGTTTTGCTTGCGTGGTGTTTTTCCCCATTAAAAAACAATGTTTTATCAGAACACGAAACTCGGTTTTTTCCATTGTTTAAACAAACTACAAAACGACTTTACTCCAACCTCGATAACTCAGCTGTTTCTGGTCCGATCGACTTAAAATTTTGACACGTTTCAAGCAAAGGTTAGTACTCTAGAAAGACGTGGTTACTGGTTTACTACGAGCGCCATCTATGAGTTAGTCTCGGGACTTATTGATCCATGTGTTATATATATATATATATATATATATATATATATATATATATAACTAAGTAAGGACTGTATAATCGACCGTACTCTTAATATTTTAAACATAACTATTATCAGGTGTATCGGTCTGTTGAACAAAGACTCAAAACAATTTTAGTTTTCAATACTCTATATTTCGCTGCCAAACCTTTGCAGCTTCCTCGGGAGTGTGAACTAAAAGGAGTCATACACTGGCTGATTCAAAATAATTGTATAAATAACTTTCAATTTTAATTTTAAAATACATTGTAAAATAGAATAAAACTCAACTCTGACTCAAAACTCAACTAGGAGTTGAGTTTTATTCTATTTTACAATGTATTTTAAAATTAAAATTGAAAGTTATTTAGACAATTATTTTGAATCAGCCAGTGTATGACTCCTTTTAGTTCACACTCCCGAGGAAGCTGCAAAGGTTTGGCAGCGAAATATAGAGTATTGAAAACTAAAATTGTTTTGAGTCTTTGTTCAACAGACCGATACACCTGACAATAGTTACGTTTAAGATATATATATATATATATATATATATATATATATATATATATATAACGTTATGAATACATTTGAAATTTAAAGAATACTCGAAATTGCAATTTTTTGTCACTTAGAATTTGTTTACATTTATCATTATAGTAATTCTAAATTCAATAATAATCAATTAAATCATATACATATTCATTCTGATTTAGTATATAAAAAACTTTGAAAGAACGACTCAGTCTTGCATCCGACAACATACCTGAATACTTTTCGAATATGTGTAGCTTAACAATCTTAATATCTTAGAGCCTTCGCTTCCTGTTAAAAACTAGCCTATATTTTTCAAATATATATTTAAATCTGAAAATCGATCTTTGGTAGACTATCATCAAATGTCTCAAAATCATCGAAACATGTCAGGTACGTAGACTTTCGCGGTCGTGGTACATACTATCTGGTTCTGGACTTCCGGGCTGGAACCGCGTCACTGGTATAACTGCCGACGTTTCGTACCTACTCATGTGGGTACGCTGCTGTCTGTCGCACTGAAACTCAATTTCAGTGCGACAGACAGCAGCAGTAGTTGAGCCCTGAAGATGTCCCCTGAAGATGAAGATGTTATGTATGATACGAGAAGTAGATAAACGAAATACATATATCGTTTTCAAATCAATTTTTAATACTTACAATTGGGTAACTGACTTAAATCAAGATGAGTTATTTTCGGGACTCTACACAAACAAGTTTATTACAATACTCTGATAATCAGTTATTCCCTAGAAACTGGGAAGCAGATGGAAGCACTTTAATTGTATTTTCGTAAGCTTTCGATCAGGTCGTTTATAGTCGGCTAATTAATAAATTCTCTTTAAAGAGATCAATGAAATATTGCTGTCATTTTCTTACTCTGAAAATGAAAAGAGTTCAATTTGCTTATCAAGTCATCTGGTGTTCCACAAAGCAGTCGTCTTGCACCAATTCTATTTTTACTTTTTATAAGTGATTTGTACTATTTCTTTATAAACTGTCATTTTCTTAATCTACGTGGACAGTTTGAAGCTATACCAGATTGTAGTAAGCTGTAAGCTGTTATTTTCTAAATTAATAATAAATGACAGAGACTTAAACGTAATGATTATCAAAAAGAATTAAAAACACAGTTATGGTTTAATGATTTAAAGTAAAGATATTTCTGGAGTTTTTACGATATGTATACGAAATATCATACTAAATAAATTTTATGACCTTTCAAAATATTGAGAATAAGCAAAACATACGTTTTATAAGTCACAGCGCATCGAGATCAGTATAATTTGATATAATATAATGTGGCTTAATATAAGGCGACTTAAATACCTTGAACATCTAACATCTGCTATAACAATAATAATATAAATCTAAACACATCTAAATGTCGCGTAATTAGTTTCTCTAAAGACGTTTCTTATATCATCTTCAATTATTACCTAGGTAATGCATCCTTACAGAGGCTTTTGTCATAACACTGATCTCGAAGTTATTTTTTATAATTTTATCAAACCACATATCCACAATTTACCAGTTAGATCAATAGTTGAATATAACTGTTATATTTGATCACCTTACCAGAAAACGTATATTAATAGAAATTATTATTTTTGTTTACTATTAAAATTCCATATTAATAAAGATCAACCAGATATACATGGAATGCAATATCGTCGTTATTTGCTTTAAAAACTGGATATGGATTTATTCGTAGTTATTTTGATTCCCTTCGACTGTCAGTATCCGTGTTACACCTTTCGCTTGTCTGGAAAATTTTATATGCAACTTCACAAGACAGCATGTCATGCACGTTCCTTTTGATCGACTTCCTGTACAACTAAATTCAATTTCATTATTATGTCTTAATGATCATATATATTGTAAGAATATTTTTTGTTTGTTTAATTATATTATTTAAATTGTACTACTTAGAAATATTTTCTGGGATGTACAAATGAATGTATAAATAAATAAATTTAAGGAAGCCACGAGAAATTTAAATATTCATTAAGTTTGATTGTAATTAAAGAAGCAACTGTAGATATCGAAACTCGATAAAAATTATGTAATGTCTCATAATGCAAGCTCTAGTAAACACTCAAGATAAATATCTTTCTTTCCATTATGAAATGTGAATGTATTATTGTGTTCACAACAGTTTTAATTTATTTTTGTAGTATATTTACTTTAAGATAACATATCTGTTACGTAAAATATTTAAGTTCAAAAATAGAAATTGCATATTTTTACTAAAGCGTTAAATAGAGATGTAAATTGGAGGTTAAACTAATTGTTTTTGTTTTGGTATATGACAAGAATAGAACCTTGTCAAATATTTGTGTGTGTGTTTTCCGTCCTCGTAGATAAACAAAAAGTTTGTATATAGACATGGCATAATGCTAAATTTATTAATTGTTTAAAAACCAATCCTTTTCCCAGATAAACTATAAATATCTGAAAAATATTATGTAATGTCGACTCGAAGTTTTTAGAGGCAAAGTCTGCAAAAAAGTAACCTTAAATTACTGAGAAAATCTTACCTTAATTTTATTGATGGCAATATGTGAAAATCATTTGATGATATTTGTAATCCACAAATATGTTTGTAACATGAGAATTAATGATTTTATTGTTTTAAAGCAAATTGTTTTATACTGATAACAGCCAAAATATACTACATTATGTGATAAAAAAACGAATCGCCCAATAAAAGTACATATTTTTAAATCAGAATTTATACAATTTGTTTCCTGTGTTGAGAATACTGAATAATTAAATTTTCAAATAGTTTATTGTTGAGGGCGTTAGTTTGTGAAATTTCATTACGCTAAGGAATAAATAAAACACGTTGTCTAAATTTCTAGAGTAAGTACAATACGAAATAATATTCTAACAGACGAACTAGCCAGGCAGTAAATATACTTAGAATATAGTGTGAAATTTAGACAAATTGTGTTATTTATTTCTTAGAGTTTCATCTGTTCCTTAGATTAAATTTTCATTAAAAAACTAAATTTATAAAGAAAATTTAATAACGAGTTGCCGTTCCACGTAAACGATTACGAATTTATAGGACGCCATGTAGATGTTGTAAAATCACTAGAGGATTAGAAAGTAATCCAACCCTTCGTTCTGTCATCCCAGACATATTTTATGGATGATAGATCTGGCGATCGCGCAATTCAATTGAGAATCTTGATGTTATTGGCCTGTTGCAGGAATCGTAATATAACAGTTACAACATGAAGACGGACATTGTCTTGCTGGAATGTGGCACTATGTAGCCTTTGGATATATAGTAAAGCGAATGATTCCAGATCTTGCATCGAGCATTTAAATGGCTTCGAACGAACACTAATGGAGCCCTACTTTCGATGCTAATTCCACCATAAACTATCAATCCCCTAGTATATGGGCCCACAAGCAAAAATGAGATTTGTCTGAAAAGACGATATTGTTCTCTCATTCTTCATCACAATCTACTCACGCATTACATATTGTAATCTAAGAGTAGGATGCCGACTAGTCACCCAATCAAATCAAACGATTAAATACGGCGATATATGGAACGTATTTTTATTCTATACATATATTGGGAAAAACAAGGGCAAGCAATCCTAGTCTCCTATCTTCTCATTCGGTTGTTCTTGTAGGTCTTCTAGAAAGGTACCATGAGATTAATGATTAGTAAAGTGGGTGATTTAACAGAGAAGCAAATGACACATGCCGTGAACCCATAGTTAAAGCGTGTAAACTCTTTATTTATTTTGCTTAAGATAATTACAATAATTATCTAAGTACCGGTAGCACCATATTGTAACCAAACCTCACTGTATATTAGTAAATCTAACTACTTATTACTACTACATAGTTTTAAAATGAATTAATACGAACCTAGTCTGTGGTCTACTTAAACTATGTAAATTCACGCTCCTGTCTAACAGATTTTTTTCATTCCTCCGATTAGATTATCGCTTTCAACCTTATTCCCTGGCGTCGTTCGTCCCAATGTCGCCCTCTACTATTCCGTCTAGGTTCCTGGTTCGGCCGTCCTCTGATCACTTCCGTACTGATGGTGGTAGTTGCTAGAAAAAAAAACATTAGCGACTTTTTTATACCTTTTGTATGATAATATTAATCAGCAGAGTTAAATCGGCTCTCGTCTTTCCACTCATACTTTGTGTGTGCGCAAAGTATTTCTGGTTTATGCGACATCGCTATATATAACCACACCCAATAACGTTTAAAAACAAACTACTTTTCAACCGGGTCACCGACATCGTCACTTGTATGACGCCCACTCTTCGCTTATTAATTTTCCAAGACCAAGTTTTCTTCTTTCTTTCTTTATATTGCAAGTTGTTTAATACGCGTCTACAACAATTAAGTTCAATATAAATTCATTGTTATGCACATAAAATTTATAGCCTCGTAAAGGTCGTGAGTTATTTAATAGATCCGCTGATAATAATTTCTCATGCTTTAACATCTCCCAATAACTTAATGCCAATTACAGGGAGCTTCGGCAGATCATGAGTTAGTTATTATTACGTCCGCGCTCCTGGGACGATTTTCCTGTCAGCATTCGCTTAAAGGGGAAAAGAAAACCATACAGCAGACCACTGGATCTCCGGTGTGATATGTCAGTGACTTACCAATAAGCTATTAGTCAGCTCTGATAATATAAGATTGGTGGTAATAAAATGAAATATTATCTTTTCCAGATAAATAGATGTTCTTACCCTCTAAACATTAAAAAATGTAGGTGACTTTCACATTGATCGAAAAGTTTTGTTATATTCAATATATTTACAATTACTTGGAATTTTTACAAGTTCTAAATACTACTACATGGGCTACTTATCCCAACAATTCAAATTTTTTCTGAAACTTTAGATTTGACTGCTTCCTTGTAAATAATTATAAATAGATAAATATTATTGTTTGAATTATGAAACGTGTACTAAGTTAAAAGAATATTTTTGTTCCAGTTTTCTTCGGGTACAAATTATACAGATCGCAGACAGAAAAAGAAAGGAAGAGAGAAGAAAAGAAAAAACAAAAACAACAAAAGAAGAAACATAAATGATGACTAGACAATATTATTTAATTAATTTCTTTTCGTTTTTTACATATCCCTTGGACATTGTTTTATATAAATATGTGATTTACATTAAAAAGTAAATAATTTTTATGTTACATTATGCTATAATGTTTATAAACGTTAATATTAAATATTTTGACTCTAATATAATAAATATTTTTAAGTAATATTTAGATTTTAATACTTTAATAAATTTGCTCTTGAGGCCATGTGGAAAAGGGAAAATTATAATTGATTGTCGATTTTGTTGGTGTACAGTAACATGTCCGGTATGAGTTAGGGAGGAGCTATACCGGTATGTGTTAGGGAGGAGCTATACCGCGCTATTAGAAAGGGTACTAGGAAAGTTTTGCAATATGACGCAACAATGAATCGTAGGAAGCTGCTTGTTGCTACATGTTGAGACATGTTCATACGTGCATAGTAGCCGCCGTCCCATGCCGATGGGCTCAGTTATTCATTAGCAGTGAGAGTGTAAAGTGCTTGCGATGGCATCGTGGTCACGAAATGAGATAAGGGCAGTTTTGCGTTATAATTTCGTGTGTGGTTTAAACATAGACCACTGCTTCGAAGAAAGGAATGACTCTTACACTAGGTGATGTTTGTCCACATCGCACAACGATATTCAGGTGATATAAAGAATTCCAAAGGGGAAATTTAACTGTGGCCGGGAAGGTCACGAACGTCAGTTACGGAGGAAAATGTTACTACTGTGAGGAAAATGCTTGGCGAGGACAGGCAAGTGACCTACCAACAAATAGAGGGTACTTCAGGCCTAAACGCATGGTCATTTGCACGTAAAGAAACTTTGTTCTCTCTGGGCGCCGCATCGACTGACTGACGAGCAGATGACACGATGTGTGACTTGTTGCCGGGAGATGCTAAAAAAGTTTAATAAGGGACAATCTCGTATGTGAACAACATTGTGACAGGTGACGAGACTTGGCTGTACCATTACGATATGCCCACCAAAGCTCAAAACAAAGTTTAGGTTTTTGATGATGAGGACACACCCGTAGTTGTCAGAAAATCCCGATCTGTAAAGAGCAAAATGATAGCTGTATTTTTCAAATCGAGTGTAATTGTGGAACGCGTCGTTTTCATCGTCATTGGATCTCTGAAGAACCTGCGGCCAAAGTTACGAATGGATACCTGATTCCTCCATCACGATAATGCTCCAGCTCACCGCGCCAAAGCCTGCATCGCATATTTGATCACGACAGGATCGAAACTTCTCAAGTACCCTCCCTACAGTCCAGATCTTGCTCCCTGCGACTTTTCATTGTTCCCGCATGTTAAAATGAAGCTAAAAGGGAGGCGGTTTTCCAGTGATGTGGACCTTCTGCGGGCTTGGGACAACGAGTGTGCTTTACTCCCTAGTGAAACTTGGCAGAACTGCTTTAAAGATTGGTTTCGGAGGATGGAGAGGTGTATTGGGTGTAGAGGACATTACTTTGAAAAAATTAAATAAACAAAGCTGTATTGCCAAACTTTCCTAGTATCCTTTGTACACATAGGTTCATTTGAGTCGCTTCTAGAATACGCATGGCAGGTTCAACCAACCATATACAGGTGAGTGAAAATATTTTGTAAACGAAAGCACAAGTTAAAAGTGATACGTCAAATTATTAAATACATAAATAATAATATAATAATAAATAAATATACCGTGGCAATTCCGTAAAATGTAATGCTTGCTATGTGAACTTAATGATTTGCTAATACAGATAAAATTAGAAAATTATATTACATATATCGTTTTAAAAAAATAATATATCATTTCATAAATTTTCTCTGAGAAAAAATATGAGCATCATATTTTGCGGAAGTGTTGATGGTATATCAAATCAGGATACTGATGCATATATTAAATAATTTGATATACTTATTCCTTCTGACCTGTACGTTATTTTCGTTTATATAATATTTTAGCTCACCGGTGTACGGTTGGTTGAATCAGCAGTACACATTCTAGAAGCAACTCGAGTGAAATAATATGTCCATAATAATGACTGTCTGATGTCTGATATTTAGAAAGGATTGCCATTATTGTTAAATAAAGGTGACAGAAGTAAGTGCATACATACGAGTTTTGTATATATGAAAAGAATATGTTATTCAAAACATCAAGAAAATTACTTTATTTTATTTTTGTCGAAGCACTAAAACGAATATATCGCGTTTGAGGTATATAATATATTATATGCTTTAAATTTATAGGTTTATCCTTTTATCAATATAAGCATAAACCTTGATATATGTACATATATCCGCATTATATTGCTGTGATTTGTCCAATTTTTAAAAATTCTTGAAAACTTGCTTTATTCATTCATGAGGAATATAATCAGGGAAAATGTATTTTAATATATTGCTAGAAAGCATTTTTAAATTACCAAACTGCAGTTATCTATGTATGTATGTGCGTTATGAAGTCTAGAGTGCAATTAAGACAACTAAAATATAAGGCTAACGCCCTGTTCTGTGTTTGTTTCGTTATACATTTTCAAACACATTATATCCAAAATTTGTTATGATAGAAATATATTATTCTGAAAGCATCGGCATATATCAATGGTGTACAGCATTAAAAATATACGTACGTAACTTAAGGAAGGCAAATAACATCGTTACATGATCGTTACTACCCATACGTCACAGAAGATAGAACTGCTTATTTGTACAGCCACACTTTTCAAATACATTTCCTTAAAAAGGTAAAATTTATAATCATGGATAAGTATTTATTATTGCTTTAACACGTGAAGCAGAACTTAAAAATATCTGTTTTAGATGAAATATTCGAATTCACAACAGGCGTATATGTTAAGAGATGGAAGTAATGCTTTTGAATCGTCAGAAAGAAATTTTATGCCTAATGTTCATGTAACTAGAAATATCGACAAATTTTGTGGTTATTTTATGATAGTAATATTCGATCTATAAATTTTATTCTTTCACGTTCAAGTATTTCGACCAATGGGAAATATTCGGTGACAATAAAGATACATTTTCGTTTATTTTTGCATATTCTTTTAATACATTTCCATTTTTGCGTATGGCAACTAATCATCTTCGTACGTATGATTTTATACTCTTAATCATATTTCGATGTCGTTAGTATAATACAATATAATTTACCAATACGTTGCGGCGATAACACCAAATCATATTACGAAAATACTTTTTGCATAACTAATTATAATGTAGTTTGGCCTATTCTAAATTTGAACTCCTGAACTTACTGTTTGAAATATTTCGGTATTCTAAAGCTTCATAAGAAATCACATATTTCATTGTATATATGAATTTCCACATAATATATATATATATATCATATATATATATATATATATATATATAATATGAAATGTTACTAACTTCGCTGGTATGCCACCAACGTAAATTTTAAATTCTGTGACTACAATATGTATAATTATAATATTTACAATACGAGCTAATTTTTGTTAACACCTATTTTTCTAGGGCCCTTCCAAATCAATATTAGTATCTGTCACATTCATTTGATGTCGCTAAAAACATTGGAATAATCTACTTATTGTTGAATATGTACTGAACGAACATAATTCATACAACGTGTTATCATAAAAACGTTGCTATATCAGTATTATCTGTTTCATAATTTTTTATAAGTTTATGCTGTTTATAAAAAAATAAAATGACTCAAAGATCTCTTTAATTATATATTTAAGTTTTATATATATTTTTGTTAACGAAAATTTACCAGATTGTACAAATTTCTATAATCGCCAATAATGAAATAAAACATTAAAACAAGAAATATAAATAATTTTCTTTAGCAATAATAATTACCCAATAAGACGTATTTATTGTGACGCCCATGACATTTGGTTTTTCTGTTAACTGAATAAATTACAAGTTGGTGGGAAATTCAACTTGTCTTTAGTATCTTTTCATATTGTATGTACCATAATTACTTTCATTCCTAATTTTAATTTTCGAAAACTGTGACTATAATTTTGTTAATATAAACAACGTAAATGACAATATATATATATAAATAAATTCATTTATTCAAATTTAATGAATTTTGTTTTTAGGGGCATTTCAGAAAACAAAAACACTTACAGGTTAAGGAAATGTCATGGTAGTACTGAGCGTAATATTTTTGTATTTTTGTTTTAGTTTCACTAGCTTTCAAATATAAGCAATTATAAATATGTCTTCTCAAGATTTAAAAGCTTTTGAAAATATGGATTTTAATTTCAACAGCTACAAAGATATTTTGATATCCTTTTCAATTTTTATTCATATGAATGAATATTTTTATAAGTGGTGTAAATTTTCTTAACAATAAATACATAGTTCTACAAGAAGAATGTACAATAATAAAGAAATTACAATATATGGAACATTTAGTCACGAATTACTTGCCAGTAGTTCCAGAAATAAATATCGAATCAGAAATATTATACTTGTTGATGCCACAAGCAAAAGAAGTACTGGAAAAGGTAGTGTTTATGTCAACAGATATATCTACATTTAATTTAGTTTTAATTAATTGTACCAAAAGTGAATAATTATTTTATTCAATAATGTATATTTCATTAGTTTTTGCCTGTGTAGATTTACGAAAGGTCAATCGATTTAGCATATGAAAATAATGAAGGAGAAATATGTTCACAAGTACTTAACACAATACAAGAATATTTACAGGTAACCAACTGTCTAATTAATTTACATATTACATATTTACATAATTTTAAAAAATTTTAGATGGTCGTTACTTTATTTGAAATTGTAAAGATTCTATTAAACTTTGTAATTGGAAAGAATAAAATTAATTTTTCTTATGTTAAAAGTTTACCTTCAGGTGTTGCTAAACTGTTATATACAACATTTTTGCATTGTAAAGAAAGGTAAGAAGTATTATATTTTAAAATTATCAAGTAAATAGATATCTACTTGAATTGGAGAGATACAATGCTGCCAGAAAATAAAGTTTCTGTTTTAAACATTTTTTTTTTAAACAAGGAACAAATGTTTTTCAGATTAACTTTAATTGAAAAAAATGAAACTCTAATATTTTAAATTATTTTATGAAAAACAAGAATGGTAATATGTAAAAAAATTTCTTTAAAATATGTGTGTCACGTGATTTTGTATTTACTATGGATGAAAAACTACTATATAGATTAGGAATAAATAGTTCTTCAAACAGTATTCTACAAAATACAGTAATTATTGTAGAAATAGACCTGGCCTTTCTTCACTATATTGCAACTTGAACATTAGTTGATCCACACAATAACTTTTACCTTGTCAAGTATTGTTTGCAACTGCAATTTCTTTAAAATTCTTTGTGTATTCCCAGACAAGATACATGGAAGTCCATGTGAAATATTAACAACTCGTAAATGTCAAAATATCCAGCATCCATGAATATTACTGTGTGTTCCAACTATACAAACTTTAGAATTGTATTCATGAAACAAAATTGAAAAGCATTTGATTATTGTATGATATGTACTAATGCTTCTGTTGTTCAAGACGGAAGTATAATGATTTTAACAATTGAACCAGTCCTGTGAAGTTTGTAATCGATGCCTAATAATTATTTTCATTTCAATAATGTGAAGAATAGCTTTAGGGGAAATTTTTACAGAATGATAACTCAATGCAGGTAGTTGCAATTACTAATTTTGTAAGTAATACTCTTGAAAATATAGAACTATTAGCCCAGTAGTAGAGCTGATAGGTGATTATATTGAAACAAAAAATAAATTTTTGAAATTTGATATTTCGTTTAAACTAATATAATTTCTAAACTTCGATTATATAAGTATATATTTTAAAAAGAAATTTTTTTAATTTAATTAATTGTTATTTGTACTTAATCAAAGTTAATTTTTAGTAATAACATTTATAAAGTATATTTTGATTCCCTAAGTGAAATATTAATGATGTTTAAAGCAGCACAAGAAGTTCATTCGAAATTATTAACTGTTCTGGAAAATTGTCTTGTTTTTAATACTTTATGTGAAGATGAAGTAATGTCATTAAATGATGGTAAATTTCGAAAATCGAAATAAATTTAACACATATGTTAATTATGCATTACATTAGTTTTAGATAATTTAACAGAAATTGGTGATGTTTTAACAACAATGAATGTTAAATCAATGGCTGATAATTGGAAGTCATATATGAATTTAACACAAAAATACGCCAAAGAACTAAAGAAATATATAAATATTAAACGACCTTTAATATATTTTACTTCAGAATTGGTTAAAAATTTGAATAATGTTATAAATACCGTACAAAAATGTACGTTGTTTGCCAACTTTTTACTAAATAAATTTGTTACAGGATTTGGATGATAATAAAAATATTTCACATATATTAAAAATCTCGAATTTTGTACTGAAGATTATGATAAAAATATGTGATATATTTAGGGAAAAGATTTCTTTGCATATGGATATTTTTTGGAATTTTTTATCCGATTTTTACGGGTTCGTTTATTTTGTTGTATTTTCAAAAATAAAATCTCCTTTTGTAGTATTTATACTCCTGCTCTTAAAAATAATCAGTTTTCCGATAACACAAGAACTTTATTGGAAAGTCTAATATGTACTGAGCTAGAACAATTCCTAAATAAATTGATCCATTTCAAAGAATTCTACGATGTAAGTAACTTGGAATGAGATTTATTATTTCAGATAGATAACTATCACTAATAAATTATTTCAGTTGCAGTTATTGGATTCACTGAATGCAAATGCCGATTGCTCCCTTGGTTTTATTTTAGTTTCTAACGTAGTGTTGCAAAAATTAGCTGCAGATGATAGTTATAATGTTTCCACAATACATTTTCCTCAGTATATAGGCTCTATTTTTATGGCTATAAGTAAATGTAAGAATATAATATTAACATAATTTATTTAATTTGTATTGGTGATTTTGGACAGTACATATTAACGAAAGTAATTTCACTATATATAAACTCAATTTAAATAATATAGACACCAATCATTATTCTACTATATTTTATTAGATTTGTGTGAAGTTTGTGGGGAAGGTAGATTTTTATGTTCCTCTTTGCCTGGAACGTATAGAGAGAGAGCGCTCTGAAAGTAAAATCAACTATTAAGAGTTCGCGGCGAAAGGCCTTCGTTTGGAAAAATACCTCCAAACGTAACCATAGTATAGCGATTTATTATTGTACGAGAGCAATCTAATAAGCCACCCTATGGAATCTTTAGATCTGCACCAATTTAATATCCTTAATATAAATATTAGGACACTCGATCTGGCTTTATCAAATTTTGTAAGTAACATTGAGATTTTACATGATTCATTACCGCTTATTGCTGAGGATGCTCATTACCTTGCTCTAGACATCACTGTACCTAAAACAAAGTCCTCCAAACTAACTATTTCCCCTTTCAGTAACAATATTAGATACAATTTTCACAAAGTCGACTATCATAAACTGTACTTTGATTTTTCTGCGATGGATTGGTCCCTTTTTAATAAGAAATGAAATTGAAATTTTATCACAAAAAAATGGCACTCTACACAATATAATGATTACAAACTTGAATTCCAGAGAGTACGATAATTGGTCTAGTTCTTCGCAGGACTGAAACCTCATCACTGATACACAATTCCTTTTGGCACAAGAATTCCTGTCAAACTTTACGACTTAAAGAGTACAGCGATCCAGCATGTATTGTTAACGCATTTGTCACAGCCTTTTCTAACGTTTTTTTTTATCAAAATCTGCTGATTCTGCCCTGCCAGACTTAGCTTCTGGTTTGCCACCTTTGTGTTTACTATCTGTTTCTCCGGCTGAGGTAATCCATGCAATTGGGAGGTTGAGGAATAGGTTAACTGCTGATGATGACATTCCTTGTTTCCTGATGAAGGACTCAATATATTTTGTCTGATCCCTTACGTAAGATTTTTAAATTAGCTATCCACACGTCCGTGTTCCATGACATCTGGAAGATTGGTAGAATATCATCAATTTTAAAAAAGACGATAGTTCCGATATTTCCGATCATAGACCTGTTGTCTCTATCTTCACTTTCACAAAAGAGTTTGAAATGCTGATGCTGATTTACAGGTGTGTCTCATATAGTACTAGGCCATATCTTTCTATTTCACAATATGGATTTATGTCACAAAGATCTATAACAACCAATTTTACATTGATACCGCAGGAAATAGCTCATTCTCTTGATACTGGTGGTCAATTGGACATTATTTACACGAGATTTTCCTATGGATTTGATTTGATCAATCATCGAATTCTGTTAAGAAAATTAAGTTCTTTTTGCATAGGTAGATCCTTGCTGAGACTGTTTCAGTCTTGTTTATCTAACAGTCAATTATGTAAACTATAGTAGGTTTAGGTCTTGGCTTTTCTGTTCCACTTCGGGAGTACCGCAGGGGTCAAACCTGCGACCACTTTTATTTAACATTTTCATAGATAACTTCACTAGGTCTATCGATTGCCCTATATTAACCTACGCCGATGACATTAAAATTTATCACAAAATTGACTCGTTTGATGTTAACTTATTGCAAACAAATGTTAACAAAATTTATAACTGGCGCTTGTGTAAAAACCTAAAGTTAAACAGATAAATGTTTCCTGGTGTTCTATTCTAGAAGGATTTCTAGAATTGAGTCTAGTTACGCTCAACTCGCTTAACAATGTTGGGATTTCTCGTAGCCACGATTAAAAACTTGGGTGACATTTGACAAAAAATTTACTTTTTGTGATGATGTCTTTGATGTGACAGCTGCGGCTTTCAGCTCTCTTGGATTTATTATTCGTATAGGCATATATTTTGATAATATTGATATCATTAAAACTTTTCTTTGCTCAGGTTATTTCCAAACTCGAATATGCATCCATAGCCTGGTATCCCTTCTATGGTGTTTGGACTAACCTCTTAGAGCGATCCAGTGTAAATTTTTGAAAAATGTTTTCTTTAAATGGCCTGTCCGTGGAACTGATTACAACGAGCTGGTTGAGCGACATGACATCGTCTCACTCTCTGAAAGGAGAAACACTATCAGCCTTCTATTTATGCTGTATTGTTACTTGTAGAGTTTATGCACCCGATATTTGCTGTCAAATGCTTTTCTCATACCACGCTTGGAAACAAGATTGAGTCAGTTGATTCATATCCCTACAGCTAGAAAAAACATATTATTAAATGAGCGTATGGTATGGAATTTCAACCTTCTTGGAATGGTTTTGCCTTGATATTGATATATGTCTTTTTTTAAGTGATGTAAGGTTTTATAGACTTATGTATGTATTAAGTATTGTAATTCTGTATTTTGTCCACTTCTGGATTTTTTCTGTTGGGTATTTAATAAATTATTATTATTGTAATATTATATAGAATTTCTTGTACATTATTTTACACTATTTACATTCCAGTCTTGAAAGAAAAATACACAAATTAACTATTTTTAATATACAGTCTATTCAAAAATGAATTTTTACTCTAGTTCTTACGTATTTGATTCATAAATTTTACCTTTTGTTTTTTAGGTTACATCCTGTTCATGAAGGAAGACAAATTATATGAAGAATTAGTTGTGTCGATTGTTTTTTTGACATCTCTTTCAAGTAATAAACAGTTCTCAGAAATAGAGCTCATCTTATATAAAAATATATTGTCACCTTCTATTTGGAATTCATTATTTGCTTTTGATACTTGGAGAATGATTTGCAGGTAATTTATTTTGTTAAACTAAATTATTTACAAAGCATTTTCTCACTTTCTTGCTTACTGCGAGTAATGGCGCTGCTTTTGTCTATTACCTCCTTCGTTCGGTAATAAATAATAAAGGATATTATTATTTAATCGTAAATATATTTATTTGCACGTGATTGATAGTAAATTTATTACGAACGCGTGACCGGCTAGCTGAAGCGCTGTAATAAATGCAAATAAAAACAGAAATAATTGCAAGGAGTTAATAATTAGTAATTGTGTACAATGAGCATCAACAGTTTAGGACATGTGCCAAGCTGAAAGAAAAATATTAGTGGAAATAAAGCAATAGGATTGCCCTTAAAATTTTATTCACTAATTTAATTTAATTCTTTAAACTTGAGTATATTAAATAAAGATAATTAATAAGATCGAGAACAATAAATAAATCTATATTAAGCGTAATGGCAAAGCTGTAATAAAAGTAAATGTAGAGATATGCAGCTGTTTGATAAAATATAAAAGAGTTAGATTAAAATATGTATCGGACGATACGCAAGGTATTTGCGGTTGATGTGTGTATATCCTGAGCCAGGATGTTATGTATATTTTGCGGTCTCAAAATAACCATGATGTGTGTAGTCTTGGGCATGGCCATGTTGGAACTTTCTCTCTTGTCTTACACGCGGGGGCTTTTAAGAACAGACCGGTAAGCTAAAGGGTAGGATACTGGTCATGTTTGAATCAACCAATAGCAGAAGAGAATAGGCACGCTTGAAATTGTCGCGCTAAAAGTATTGGCGTAAATTAAAATTGTGATATAAATATCAATATAAGTGGCAAGCAGGTAGATATCTAGACAGAATAATAGACATGTATTATGTGAGAGAAAGAAGGATTAATATTTGAATCTCTAATTCCATTTAGAAATCAATACAATAGGATTAATATTAAATGTTAGTCAATGGAAAGATTGCAAAACTTTCCAAGAAAAGGTTTGTAAAGTTCTAGGAAACGACAGTTTGTTTTATTACAGCCTGACCCTACGTGACGAAAACAAAAGATTCCCGCATTTGCATATAGTACAAAAGATCAAAATAAATAATAATTTATGAATTGAAAATCGAATTATTTTTAAATTAAATTAATTTAAAAAACATGATATAAAAAATTATTATGTATGCGGAGCGTAACATTTCTTAACTAAGGCAGTTAATCCTAAAGTTTTTATTGTAATTAAATAAAGTAGATAGTCAGATTCTTTAATTCAATATTTTACATAAAATACTTTCTTTTTCGAGTCCAACCAGTTCACTTAAAAATGTGTATTTAATAATGAACATAATTTTGCACAATTATTTAAGAGTATTGTTTTTATTGGGCAATGAGTGGGTGAAAAGCTTATTGGAATTCTAGAAAGGTAATAGTAAACTCCAGCAAAAGGTGTGGAAAAGCGCGTGAAAAGAATAACCATCACGTCTACGATAATAAGAACCTATAGATTACATTCCAGTCACATTATCATATTAGGCTCTTATAAGGTTCAAGAGTGTATCATAAACCTACTGCAACCCTAAATATCTTCATGCCATAATTTTAAATAAGCCATATTGACTTTGTCTTCGCAATGTCTTTTTCATACCATTGTTCGTAATATTAGAAACCGAAGCAGGTGTTGAAGGTCTGTCGGTAAAAGGACAAGTCAATTATGTTTACAGCCGCTTGATGCACTAGGATGGTAAAATGGCTAGCGCTATACATAGGAATCTATCGCCAACTTATTTTATAGGCTTAACTAAACTCAGAAACAAAATGTCTGGTGGAACGAAGAATGCAATACAATGGTAGATAACAAAACAAAAGCAAGAAATAAATGGTTAGAATCCAAGAACAATAAAGAAAAAAATATGGTACCAATAAGAAAGAAAGTAACAAAGCTATAAAGCGGGCAAAATAGAAATGGATGCAAACAAATGGAAAAAAACAGAACGAGAGAGTAATTGATGTAAAGAAATTGATCAAAAAATAAATTAAAACAGAAAAACAGTGAAACAGAGAATAAAAAGCCTGACATTTGAAAATGGTTAAATGGCTGAGAGCCCTGAGGAAATAAAGTTAATACGGAAAGAGCGCTTTAACAATTTATTGCTCGATGATAACATTAAATATGACGCGGAACTAGAAGAAATCGAAAATAATGTTCAAGAACCAACTTGAGAGGAACTTTAAAAAAATTATTACAAAAATTAAAAATGGAAAATCATCAGGTTAAGATAACATTAATATAGAAATGGTAAAATATGAAGCAGATGCACTTAAAGAAAAATGTATAAATTAGAAAAATTTGGAAGTATGAAGAAATGCCAACAGAATGGCAAAATGACTATATATAAGAATGGAGATCAAAATCTGAGCACAAATTACAGATATCACACTACTAAACAATACATATAGAATTTTGTCCATTCCAATACAAAAAAGATTGGACAACTTCACAACAAAAAACATGAGATGTGGGTTTGTGCAAGGTATATCAATAGATGATGCAATACTCACAGTAAAACAAATAGCAGACAAAAATACAAATACAACATAAATGTGGAAATGCTGTTCGTTGATTTTAAACAGGAATTCGATTCAATCAAAATAAATTGCCTAATAAAAGGGTTGCAAGAACTAAACATATCAGTTAAGCTAAGGAGACTTATAATTATGACAGTGTAAAATAGAAAATGTACGAATAGAATATGGGAAAACGGAAAAATCAGAGGAATTGGCAAAGGTAATGTGATGTTAGCCATATTGTTCAATTTACCCCTGGACTACCTATTAAGAAAAATAGACAAAAAGGTACACTAAGAACAAGGAAAAAGTGATAGTCTATGCAGATGATATCGTAATTATAACAAAGCAAAGACAATTAATGGAGAAAATACTTAGTTACTATGGAAAGAAAGAAAATTCTAAAGAATAAATCAACAAACAAAAAGAAAAATTAAAATATACAAAGCTTTAATTAGATCGATTATTAGGTACAGTAGGTACCCCAAAAAGATGTACACAAAATATATCTGCCGTATTCATGTAGAATAGTATTTACACGATGTAAACAAAATATTGGCAGTCCGAGCATGTCTGTGATTTATAATATAATAGTGATTTGTATTCGAGTAAATATAGTAAGGCGCGTAATATACGAATAATTCTTTTGTTCGATTTTATTTATTCCTTGTATATAATGCATAATCATCATATCGAGAGATCGAATGAACATTAATAAAATACTGAAAATGAGATTCATTATATAAATATTATTCATAAAGTTGTATTATCAGAATAGTTATAAATCAATTCCATATTTTATTTAATTATTAATGAATACAATTGTTATGAAATATTATATATATATATATATATATATATATATATATATATATATATATATATATATAAACACAAACAAAATAAAAAGTTTTGCACCAAATCATCACATTACCTAAGGCTTTGAAATTTTAAATTAGTAATTTTAAAAATTTATTAAATTTAAAAACTTCATCTTTATCAAGCATTCTAAACTGGCATTAACTTAAAAAAATCAAAAAGTGTGTCGCCGAAACTTTTACTTTAAATACTAAATTTCGGAATTGAATATTCTATGGAAAACAGTACGCCTCGCGTTCCACAATTCTTCGCTATTTTGCGGATTGGCATTAGTATATTCATTTTTTTAAATATTGCCGAAACAACAAAAGAGAGAATGCAGTTATTTAAAGCTTTTTGTTATCAGGTCGAAAATGTAAATAAACTCGTGTGCTATTTGAATTGCGGCTCGAACTAAAAATATAGTGCAACAATTGCGATTTAGATCCTAAACCTTTCTGTGGCAATGATTGTAATTATGCAGCCGAGACTATGTCGTTTTCGCAAAAGAATAACACAAAATAACCAAGAACGAAAAATATTGAAAAAACACCTGTGCGATTGGAAGGTAGCTAAGAAGAACAAACGTAAAAATAGCTGAAGAATTGGAACATGAAGCTATTTTATCCCATATGAAGTAAATGGGGATAAAATAGTTGGGACATGTTTGGAGAGCAGGCACAAAAGGCAACATACGATAGACACCACTATGCGGAAGAAGAAGAGGTATATCTAAATTCAATTGCCAAGAGAGAATGATCTTCGATGCTTGAAGATGACTAAATGGAAGAGAAAGGTTGAGAATGGACGTGAATAGAGAAATATAGCAAAGAGCATAGGAATTAATTGAGAGATTACTTTCAAAAAGTTGGCATCAAAGGGAATTACTACACCCTATAAATGGGATTCACGGGGCTTCGAGGAAAGAACAGCGAAATGTAATGTAAGTTGATTCACTTACGACCGTTTGTTAAATTTTGTGTTTGTTATGGATATGAAGAGAAAATGGCTCTGTAGCAAACGGCGTTCGTGATTTTCTTGAAAAATGTAAAAAAAATATTATAGGTCTAATACCTTTATTTAAACTTTGCAGAGAAAAGCCGAATTCACATTTGGGGTCTCTATCCATACACCAAAAATTTTATGAGACACTTCGTTTCTTACAGGACATTAATAATTCTCTTGCTTGCCAAAAGGCATATTTTCTTCCGATTTCATCCATGTATAAATATGTTGATGAAAGTTTTTTAAATTAGGCGTTAATTTTCGAAGTAATTTTCACATATGAAATGAATATTACAATTACGGTCGTGAAACTTAAAACTGTCAAATACTTCAATCATATTTCATTAGTAATATAAAAATGTATACCAACGAAGAAAAACGCGAAATGTTAAATATTTTCTATTCATCATATCGAAATAAAACAATAGAAAAGACAAGATATTTACAAATGTATCAAACACGATAACAGTCACATTGTATAATCTTTCTAGATCTTGACAGAAGTTTAGTCAGCAAGGAATTGTTTACCAGACGATGTGTATGTTAACAGGAATTTCTATGATAATTAATGGGATATTTTATAAATGGTATATATGTATATAAATTAAACTGTATATATGGCGCTTCAAGACAAGAGAACCGGAATCTTCGAAATTGCAGTCTAGACACCTACCAACTAGACCAGCACAGCCTTCATAGTAATGATTTGCTGTGGAAAATTTTTCACAATATTTACAAAATCACTTCTTTTTAACTTGCGACAGTATTCTTGTATATACTACGAGGGATGGTTTGGAATGTCCCCAGCCTAAAGAAAACAAGATTTTTAAGAATTTTTTAATTTTTCAACTTAATCACCTTGCAATGCATTTGACTTGACAGTTTAGCTAGTAATTTCTTCAGATTTGGCAAGACATAGTACATTGAATATGTGGAAGCACTTCAAAACGTAGATCATGGAGTTTTGTAAGAATAATCCAAGAGTTGTGCGCTGGCGCATTCTTGTGGTGAAAGCACATTTTTTGAGATTTTGATAAACCGTGACCATCTGTCGAAATCTTTGTAATGTTATCAAGATAACGTATCTTTAGTCCGCGGTATGTGGAAGCATACCGAAGCGTTGCTCATGGAGTTTTACATCATTTCCAATGGATGTACGACCACGATTAAGGAAAGAATCATTTAAAGTTAAATCTAACTCTTTTTTATATCCTCCGGAATTAAACCTTTTAAAACAAGGTAGACTAAAATAGAATAGAGAAAGAGACTCTGACGTAATGAACACATGCAAGAAATGTGACGTATCAATTACGCTTGAAGAAATATTTACCGTACCAGTGGTATAATGTTTCGCATCATCGATATAAACTGATGAACACACGTCTCTGCTCTCTGCTACTGACAATTCTAAACGGGTGAACCAATACTCGTTCATTGTGCTACTATCAGAGTATTTTTCTCTATTCTATTATAATATAATTTATAACAGCTTCATCAATTTTTCACAAAATGTTAAAACTTGTTTGTTTTACTTGATCGCCACGAATAAGTAATTAAATGTAAGCACGTGAAACTTCGCAGCATGTCGACTAAGAATTATACTGGATGAGTATTGTGGTCCTCTTCGTATTACTAAAATAATAATGTTCTGAGATCAGTAAATTATTGATAGAGAGTATTTGTACATCACAAAAGTTTTCATAGATCAAAGCCTTTCTTCAGGTGATTAAAGCAATTACTAGGCTTGAGGTACCATTAAGTACTTCAAATCATAAAATACTGTTTAAAAAAAACAGTTATCCATTATATTATGTAATTTATGTAATATACTCCTCTTTTAGAACGTGTCATAGTCAATATTCATTTGATACACTGTCGTGGTTAATTGAAAATTTCCAAGAAGTATTAAGAACACAATATACGTCAAGACCGCAGTTTGTAATTTTAAGCAATTTCCTTGCTGAATTATATGGAATATTAAATAATAATTACAAGTCGCTATTTTTGAAGAAATTTCCTCTCAACTCCTCCTCGCATATTTGGAAACATATTGGATTAAAAGATTTTCCTAATTCCTGTTTGGTTCAAGTATCTAATTTTCTAGTTTATATGTCGGAAACAATGGAAAAATTTGATTTTGGTAAATGCAAATATGACGAATTCCTTACAATGGTATTTATTCCTTGCTTATACATTCCGTATTATTTCTAAATATATTTTTTTAGGTTGATGCAATGAATATTTTCGGAACAGTCCCTTTCGAAGAAGTTTATTTTGATTTGAATAAAATAAATCCATTATTATTAAAGTTATGGGATTTTGATGCTACAGATAGGAATTTACTAAATTCTAAAATATTTAAATTATATTTAGATAATTTGTGTAAATTAACAGCGAATTTAATGTGGAGATTAAATAATACACAAATTATTCAAGTAAGTATAGAATAAATTCATTTAAGCCTAAAATAATTTTATTAAATAATTTCTATAGTATTCAGCAAATAAGTTGTAAAAACATTTTACGTAACAATTGTAAAAGGTTGACTTGGTGCGAAGTAAAATTTGACTACTAGTACATCTGAGAAATTTAGCATTATATTCTAGTGCTACCATTTTTAAGGTGGTATAGTGACAGGTGACATTTGATGTTAAAGTTATAGCGATAGAAATAGTCTAAGCAGAAAATCCTAAAATACATAAACTCACAATTCGTGGTGCAATCCATATCTATTCTTTAAAAGTCTAAATGCATCCGAAACGTTGATCGACGTTTAACAAATTTTGAGTGACGATGCTCCTTCAAAGTTACAATTTGTTATTGCCACAAACATCGAACAAAATCTGTAAGAATTATTAAAATTAATGGTATTGTTTTGAACTACCGAAGAATTGATGTTAAGAGGCATAATAAACATATCGATTGAATGCATACCTGAATTTTACACCTAGAATTGGGCTTGTCCAAGTTATCAACAAAATGAATGTCGCAAATCTTGAATTGTGATAAAAATGTCACAAAATGGGAAGTCAAGCTGATTTTTGCGATTGACGAAACTCGGCCTTACCACTAAATTTCCGAATCTAAACAGACGAAGACATTTCCACCTATGGGTAAGGTAATAACCACAATTTTTTGGAATTTTCGTAGTAAACTTATGCAAAGCACCAAACTATTAAGAAACCGTACTATGCCGCTCTACTAAACAAATTGAAGAGAGCAATTTCTGAGAAACGAACTGGAATATCCTATTACAGTGGCAGCGCGCCTTGGTCGTTAAATAAGTCTTAGTGGCTAATTTTCACTTCTTTCCCAAATTCAAACTTTTCTTTGTAGAAAGAAGTTTCAGTCAGATGAAAAACATTGCAACAATGGGGTATTATTTTGAAGATCTTAATAAAGATCATTATAAAAATGTCATTTCAGTAGTTTTCAAAAACATTTAATCAAAAAAAATGATTACATACATTGAAAGTGTTGTTAGGAATTACATACGATTATGCAAATTTTCGAAGTGTTAATTCTAGACTCGATATTACACAGCGAAATATGGAAATGAATTATAAAGATTTAGAAAATAATAGAACGTAATTTTAGTTTGATATGCAATACTTGTAAGAGAACCAAGAGCGTTGAATATATGTATGTGCAATTTGTCCATCTGCTACTCAGAGTTACGTAGCACTATAGAGCGTTTCACTTTGAGTATGAAATACAACGTTTTATAAGTAGTATGTTTCTCACAATAGTAGAATGTAGTTTTAATTCGGTGCAAGGGAAAAGAGAACATTGAATATATGTGCAATATATTCGTCTGTTAGTCAGAGTTATATAGCATAGAATAGCGTTCCTCGTACAGTGTTTTATGGGTAATATGTTTCTCACTGTATCCCAACAAATTTGTGTAAATATATCTTCTATATTATATACAGACTTGTTCATTCTAGAATTAGATATGCGCTGTCCATAAGTGGCCATGTTGCATTTTATTAAAAGATTCAAATAAAATGCATTAAATAATTTATACAATTCAAAAATGTAGGTACGTATTGTCAATGCACGCGAGAAAGTAGGGGAAGTTGTTTGCAATACAAAAGTGGGAGAAAACGAAACTGCCAGTGAGAGATATTCTATCCTCCTTTCTCGCGCGCTTTAACCTAACTGCACTCTTTCCACTTGTGGACAGCGCATATCTAATTCTAGAATGAACAAGTCTGTATGTTGTAGTAGTAATCGTTTTAATATATAGTGATAACGATGACATATGATTTATTTCCACGTTATCAACTGTCATATGCCGTATATAAATGTTAGAGATCAAAGACCCCTAGAAATGAAGATTTGGCAACGATGTAGTTATTTCTCATAAATTGTATTTTTTTTTCAACGTAAAAGGATCAGAAAAATGTGAATATTTTAAAAGTATTCAGTGTCAAATATAGAATTGATAGCGATTTTTTCAAATACTTCAAAGATTCTACAGGTCACATTTTATTCAAGTAATTAATTTCTATTTGTTAGTAATATGCTTCCGTTTTTTTGGATGATCGTAACAAATCGTCGACAAATTTTTGTCATTGTTTTTTGAAAACGAAGCTTATATTTTTTACAGAACATTTAGCAGTCACTGTACACGCTAACGTACATGGGAGAGAATACCAGAAAGAAAGCTTTGAGAATGCGTCCGTTTCGGAAATAGACAATTTTAAATAATATAGATCTATATAAGCGGCAGGGATCGTACGTCGGGGATTATTCGTAAGACTGGTATTGTCCCATAGAGCTCGGCATTAATGATATATGTACATAAGTAATTAGCACTTTGATATTGTAAAAAGAGTTTATATAATTAGTAATTAATAAATTTATGTAATAATTGTTTCTGTTAAACTTGCCAAATATTCTAATGTGTCTACACAAAGTGGGGTAACTTCATACGTGAATTCTATGTCATTTAAAGAAAAAAAATCATGTGAATGTGGAAATTGCGCAGTTTGGTTTTCCAGATACATCATATATTAACTTCTTTCTTAAAATGTTCTAAACTGCTACTAGTTTGTTTCATTCTTGGACTACGTATCATAGAGATCTCAAGGGACGATTGTTATTTCCATTTTGCAGTGCGCTTTAGCATGCAGACATGTTCTGGTTCACATTTTAAATACTTGATAAATTAGAGAATTAGTATTTCTATTAATATAAAATCTTGATAAGTGAAAATATGTACCTGCTCCATTGCTACGTTCATATGACGTTTTTTCTTTAAGTAACCCATAGAATCCACAGATGAAGTTACCGTATTTTGTATCTGGCCTCTTATATACCAGGTGTACCGATTTTTTCGTAAGAAACTATTAATTTTCAAGAAAGTGAAAAAAGATATTTATTCAAAGTATTGGCCATTTGATTCTACACATCTTGCCCATCTTTCAGGCAATTTATGGATGCCATCCCAAAAAAACTGTTTATCCTTTGAGTAAAACCATTTATCGAGCCATTTTCTAACATCTTCAAAATGGACGAACTGCTGCTTGCTGCTCTGAAAGCGCGTGTCCTATTGATGCGAAAAGCTGATATTCGGACGGGGCAAGGTCTGGAGAGTACGGCGGGTACGATACTATGTCCCATCCAAGTGCTTTCAACGCTTCCTTGACCGGTTTTACTGTATGAGAGGACGCTATCGTGCTGTAAAATCACTTTACCGTGTCTTCGGGTTTAAATCGATAATTGGTTGTCGGTAGCGATCAGTATTAACTGTTTTACCAGGTTTCAACAGTTCGTAATACACCACGCCACTCTGGTTTCACCAAACACAGAGCATTGTCTTGCGACCAAAACGATTTGGCCTTGGAGTCGATGGGCCGGCTTCGCCAGGGATGACCATGATTTTTTGAAACCATTTTTCATCACCTATCAGTATTCGATGCAGAAATGACTTCCGATTATGCCTTTGAAGCAGCATTTCGCAGACGATTTTTCGATTTTCCATTTGCCTCTCATTTAATTAATGTGGTACTCATTTTCCCATCTTCGATTTTTCCCATTACTCGTAATCGGTTGCTAATCGTTTCTTAGGCCACATTTAACGTTTTTGCCAATTGTTTTTGAGTTTGGGTTGGGTTTTAATCCAATAAGTCCTGCAATTTCGCATCTTCAAACTTTTTCGATCTACCAGAACGTTCTTTGCCTTGCACGTCGAAATTACCACTTTTGAATTGTTGAAACCACGCCTCACACAAATATTCTCTCGTAAATGTCTTGCGGTTATTTTCGAAATATTTGTGGGTAGTGTGAATGAATAGTTGTTTGAATGTTTCTTTAAAAAATGTAAATATACGAGTATATGCAAAAATAATTTTAATATTTGTTTTAGGTTCTGAATCAGCTAAAACTAATAGGTAATAATGATATATCATTACAACCAATGCTTTTACTTATAATTAACTCAGTATTAAATCGATCATCTGATTTGTCTCAAGAACAACAAATTATCTTTCAAGTAACTTCAGAATTACTTACATTACTTATAAAAGAGAATCCTGTAATACGTGTATGCGCCTTAGAATTAGTTCAAATAGCATTAAGCAATACCACGTGGAACGAAGTAATTCTTAACAAATTAGTGAATAAAAACGTTTCCTTAAAAAGGCTGGTGTCTATTTTTTCGAATAAAATAACGACCAACACCATGAATACCTTCCAAGCATACATGTCTTTGGAACAAGCTGAGTTTCAACACGAATGTTTAGAAACTTTATCACTAGAACCGGTGCTGAAGAAAAGAAAATCAAGATTAGAAAATCCACTTGTAATAGAAGTAGTAACAAAAAGCATAAGTGATAATCCCGAAACTTCACGTGTAATACAAAAGATTAAAAAGGATGTACAATATTTAGGAAATTTAGCTGGAAGAGATGATTTAACGCAGCAAAATGTAAAGGATATTAATTTTATATTAAAAGAATTACAACATTATGTGTAGTATTTATACCAGTTGTCTGTTATTTTTATAAGAAATTAAATGTTTTCTAAGAAAAAAATTGTTTTTCTTTTACACCAATGAAAAATAAATGTTGACAAATGATTCTTAAAATTAAATCAAAGTTTGTTGACAAGGATTTTTTAATGTAAAGCTTATTTAGTTTTTGTAAATTTCACCTGACCCAATATTGTTATATCTTTCGACAATCTTCAAGTCTTCATCTTTTTGTAAACGTTGTTTCCATGGTGTATATAATTGTGGCCTTACAATAATTTTATAAAGTTTTAATTTACTCTATTTGATAATTAACCTACTTTTTGGAATTTTTGTTTGCCCGGAAGTTCCTATCCACTGTTATTACTTTTTATTTTATTCTTTTCTGTCACTTATATTTGAAACCACTTGATCTCATATCTTTCGACCTTTTAATTCTTCGGCTTTTCAGGTTTTTTTTCAAATTTCAATATTTTTCTTTCGTTTGAGTTTATTTTAAACCTGTCTTTCCTTTTTCTCTTACTATTTCTTCCAACATGCTTATGTTGTACTTCGTATATATAATAATTTTTTATCATGTTTTTAAATTATTTTATTTAATTTAAATATCATTCGATTTTAAATACGAAGTTGTTATTAATATAAAATTTCTGAGGAAATATTCGGATTTTGAATCTTTTTATCGTCTTGTAGCCATTGCTCGGATAATTACTGCCATCGCAATTACTCAATCCGCAGAGTGAAACAACAGTCATCGTTGAATTATATAAAATATAACTAAGAAAATTCCATATATGCCTAAACGTCACAGAACACTCTTCTAGATACCGCGCGGTCAATAAATTTTTAACAAAAGAAAGGCATACACATAATCACATTAAATAACATTTAGACGGCGTTTATGGTGATTTATCTGCTTCATATTCTACTGTGGATAAAATATGTTCGTTTGGGGCAAGGATCCCTTGAAGATGTTGAGCTAATCGGCTAATTGAAGTGATAACGCCTCAATAAAATTCAATTGAAGAAATGGTATTTGAAAGTGAAGAAATTAGCAAAGATATCTAACATTTCTGAAACCAGTGTTCGCCGAATTTTCCATAACCATCTGGTTATGAATAAAATGATGGGCGTCGTGTCGATTATGCGCGCTTGTTTTTAAACATGTATGGAGACGACTTAAAATTCATTTTGTAGTTCATTGTCACAGAAGATGAAACAATTCTTATTCTGTTTTATTCTCTACTCAAAAGAGAATCGATGGAATGGCGTGACCTAATAAACTTTGTTCCAGAAAGGCAAAAGTTGTTCAATGAAGAAGGTGATGATCATAATATTTCGGGATTTGGTGGGCATTTTGCTCATTGACTTTAAAGAGAGTAATACAACTGTTAAGAGCATATATATGAGACTTTGTTGTTAAAATTGGAGACAATATTCGTGCAAAACGTTGAAGAAAATTGACAAAAGGTGTTCAATTACTTCATGACAATGCACCTGCTCATAATGCAGTCATGTCATAATCTGCCATCCGCAAACGTGGTTTTCGGGAATTGAAGCATCCACCGTATAGTCCAGACATGGGTTCTAGTGCTTATTTTTTATTTTCTAATTTATAAGAAGACCTTAGGAGATATCGCGCGAAAAAAGATAGTGAGTCAGGCAGCTGTAATAGCATATTTTGACACAAAAGCTTTAGATTATGTTTACAAGAATGTAGAATTATTAATTGATAGTTGTAATAAATGTATTGTAGTTAGAGATCTTTTTCAAAAATAAAAATTATTATATTTTACCAAGTTTTTTTTTTATATCAGTTCAAGAATTTATGACGCCTTCCTTGTATATTGGTATTTATTCATTTGATTTCATGACATTCGTATTTCATATTATTAGCTTCAATAATTATTTATCTATTTATAATGTTCTTAATAATTAATAATAAATAAAATCGTTTACTCAATTCATAATATGGCGAAATTTTGCTTTAACAATGTGTGTTCTGTTATAATAATGAAACAAAATAATATATGTAGGTGTCATTCCGTCAGTGAATGTTAACGGCATTGGTGATTATAAATAGAGAATGTATATAGGCGACAAAACTACAATAATCTATAAAGTCGAGATTTAAATTAAGTATGTATTGCGAAATCGACTGGAATTACTTGGCGATATAAAATTATGTAGCCTGTAACTTTTAGCTATATGCAGACACATAGGTTAGTTTGAAATAATCTAATTGCAATCTATTAATAGGAATGGTAATTACAATGTGTCGATTGACATTTTGGAATATAAATTTTCATACGACACTGATGCTCATATCAATTATAAAATGGTTCTTAGTTATTCTTTCTGTGTTAGATATGTTGCTTGTCTTAATTAACATTCTAACGTTTCAGATATTCTTTCCATTTTTCATGTGCTTTGAATTTTTTATTTCTTTTTGTGAATTTCATTAATTTTAAATGTTATTACATGTCGACTAATCCATGTTTATGCGTAGAATCGTACCTATATGTATATAAAAAAGATTAGTCAATTACACTATCTGCTATAAATGAGGGATCACATACTATCGATAGAATCCCTCTGTCTTTATACTTGGGTTTTGGTAGGGACAATTGAAATAACAATTGTGAGTACGTTTCTGGAAAGTTTACCAATAATATTCGGATCATTATGTAAATTATACAATCATATTTGTTATACCTTGTCTCAGAATAAAAAGCAGTGATTCAAATATTCCGCTAAAACTCGGAACACAGCTTAAAAATATAACTTACCATAAAAATGAAACATAAGCAGTTGTGAATGTAGTAGTTTGTCAACAATATTAATTTTTTTCTTTATTATATAGAAATAAATGAAAAAAATTCATTTTAATGGAAGTATGATTGTACAAACGTTACTTTTTGGATTAATATGTACGATCTATACAAAATTAAGATTAAATATTATTAAAATAAATATTCCATGAAACTTTCTTTTAATAGAAAAGTAATATATATATTTGTAAGTCATAAATTATTGATATTCATATCAAATTTATTTGTGAAATTCAAGGTAAAATGTAAACTACTGTTAAAATTTATTATAAAACTCCATCAAAAATACAACAAATTATTACATATATGAAACATTAGCAATACGACTAATCGGATTCACTTGTGCTTGTCAATAAATCATTTTCACTGGCACCGTTTCCAACACAAATAATAAATGGTTCTACAATATCATCCATTAACCCATCTAAGTCCCACATTCTTTTTTCTACTTTAATCACATGGTTTATTCAATTCTTCCAATTATCCATTGTAACATTTGTAATTACATCCATCAAAAGTTCTCGTACATGTGACATTTTGAATGTAGTATTTTTTTAAGTAACTTCATTTTTTATTTGTGCTCAAATCATTTCAATGGATTGAGTTCACAATGATATGGTGGTAACCTCAACACAGTTTTATTTGCAGCAACTGTCATTTGATCAGTTACATATATATTATATTGTTCCTTATGAAGATGTACTAAATGCAATAATTCAGCACGTAACATTTCTGTTATACTTGTATCAATCCAAACTTTTTCCTTCGTGTGTCCCTCATTTAACCATGATTCGTCTAGGTAAAATATTGGGCGACCCTCATCGCTGTAATGTCAGATATTTTTTTCTCCACCTGATAACTTCATCCCTTTCTATTAGCATATTCTTGTTACGTTTTACATATCTGAAATATAAATTAAATATGAATATGTTATAACATGAACAATTTTTCATAAACACTTACTTGAAATTAATGAGTTTCAAGAATCTGTGTAGAGTTGCTCGACTCATTTTTGGTATGGACTTATCTCTAGTTATTTCTCCCAATATTTTATTAAGTGTTGGAAGATCGTGTTTAAAAAAGAAACCATGCACCGTATGCCGTACAGTACTTTTGACAGATTCATCAAATTCTAGAAGCCATCAATGCTTGTCTACTCGTTCTTTAGGAAGGCTAACTTCATCTGTCTGTTTATATTCTTGGATAACTCGATATACATACAGTTGATTTGACCAGCTCTTCAATACATTCCTTATAATACACTCTAATGTATTGTTATAGAAGTAATACTTACAACTTACTTAGCGTCTCAGAGATGTTCGTTACAATTGCTGTAGTTCCCGTTGGTGGAGTTTGAAGCGTTATCATTATATTATATTCAAAACTATTTGTTTTTCATGCGTCAGGTGTTCCAGCCGTTCACGCTTTCTGGGTGGTTTGCTAGAACCTTGGTGATCACTCATTTTATTTTTGTACTTAAAAGTACAGATTTTATTAAATAATACAGAAAAGTATATTGAAAGATTGCAAAAATGTAATTAAACGTTTACAGTTCGTTTACAGGACGACGTCTTAAATAAGTTCTGAGCCTTTGCGCTTCCAATGGTGCTTTTGCAAGACGGAGAGTCTTCAACGATAATCTTATCATCCAGGGTGCGTATATAACAAATAAGATGTGCGTCTTTGCTACTGTCTGTAGCTTCATCAAGTTGCAGACCGACTTTCATTTTCTCGATTAATTGATCATTGAGATTCTCAACTATATGATGGATTCTTAAACTAATAATGTTGTTAGACAAAGTACCTTCGAAATTAATTTTCGCGACTATTCTCCCAGCATAATATTAACCACGTCAAGAGCAGCCGGCATAATAAGCTCTTCTGCGATGGTATGAGGTTTTTTGCTCTTCACCGCTCTGTATATGACCTTAAAATATGCTAACAGTGCGTTGCTTGGTACTGAGGCTTGTAAATATGCTTTCCCTGCTTTGGTAACTCTTGTAATTTCCTACTAAAGATTTCATGAGATTTTTCGACCACGTTAAAGTGATTGTTCTCGAGATGTCAATTTACCTTACTTGGGAGCATATACTTGGGCGTTAGAATTTTTAAACAGAGCACATATAACGATCTCTCATCATTGTTTTCTTCTACTGAAATAAAGTCAAACTTCAAATAGTTATCTTCTTATTAACGATATTTTTGTTTCTTTGCTATCCCACTGCTTAATCAATGTCACTTGAAGTGTCAAATGGCTTGTTTAATAAAAATCTTTCCAGTACTTCTTTCTACGAATTTATGAATACACAAAGCGACACATTGAAGCAAAGCTGGTATTACTCTAGTAGCGTGTGTCTTAAAACCGTTTAACGTTTCTCATTCTTCTCAGATGTTTACTCTTCGATTGTTATTTACGATCTGGACTGGTTGGCCGAAGTGGTACCATGTTTATACTAACCGCCCTACTTACTTAGAACTTTCGTGAAACTTTAACAATGTCAAATAATGTGCTATATAAGTTTACTAGAAAGTTCCATAAACTTCACGTATAAACAACAAAGTTCAAGTTTTTCTGGAATGTCGTTGCTTTGAGAATGTTCCATACTTTTCTAAAAAGTTCTACAAGCTATGAAAACTACACATCTAGTCTAGAAAGTTCCATTAGCTTCGAAGCTATTTCGAAATGGTCATTTTAGAATATTCCAGTACGTTATGTCTGTCCGTGTTCGAAGGTGTGCCTCGTGGTAGCCCTATTTACTCTCTACGGTGCCACGGGCGCCGCGACACACTTAGGGAACCCCTGGACTAGAAAGTTGATACGTTTTCCTTTCACAAAGAAACACTATTTGAACGATTACTCTTTTATAAATATTTATATATTAAATATATATATATATATATTTTTATATATATTTATATATAAATTTATTAATTAATCTAAAAACAATTTTACTCCGAATTCACATAAGTATCCATATCTTACCATAATAAAGTAAGCGTATAAAATTATAAAGCTAAGAATGAAGAAACTTGCAAGACAACCTTTCCATTTAATATTCAATAAATTCAATAAAATGTCAGCGAAAATAAATATCAAAATTCTTTATAAATTAGTACATCTACCCAAGATTTGCATAGAATTGAAAGCAGCTGCCGATAGCTGTTAACAAATTATCTAACGTCTATGTAAATACGTTTAATCTCAGTAGAAGAAATGGCTACGAGATTTAACGATTTTGTAGTATGGGGAACCTATTTATCGTAATGCGATTTTGTGCGTTCTATTTCGAATTTTCATATAACAATTTAAAAGTCAGGGATGATCGATAATAAAATATTTTGATTGCTTTTAAATTTAACCGTGACAGTGACCTAGTAATACAAGATACAAGGATAATGAAATGTTATTTAAATTTTATAAATATTCAGAAGTTATAGAAACGTTTTGCCAAAAATAACGTTATTGTAAACTTGTTTTAAGAATTAAGAGAAATACTGTACCTGGAAATAGACACATTCATATAAAATTATTCGCAGTTAAAATTTCCCATGTTTTACCTGGAAATTGATCTTTAATTTATTAGGAAAACATTTAGCAAGCCATTAGAAGATAATTGTTATTTTTATGTTTTTAAATTTAAAGTATGTAAATATTATTCTTAAAAAAATATTTTAATAAAATATTATAAAAATATTTGTAGTATGAAACTCGCTATGCAGGGATCATATGGATTCATCCGATATTAATTTTCTAAGAATGGCTAATGAGCTTTCACCCTCGCAGATGTGAGGGATATTAATTAAAACAAAGCAGGTGTAACTATTAACATATATTGATATAAAAAAAAACAATGCAAATTAAAATGAGGACATTAGAGTTTTGATAAGTAATATTCGAATAGAAAGTGCACTTATTAGCAATACTTAATAGTGCTGTTAGATGGATTACAACTTCCGAAAGAAATGAGGTAATTTTAATTTAAATGATTCTATAAATAGGCTAAATTCTGAAGTACAACTAAAAGACACTGATTTAATACATTAGTCTTCTAATACAGTAACGATTTAATCATCTAAGGTTGATATATAACCACTTTCCACATTAATTTTCGTATTCTGTATACGTATTTCGACAACTAAGTTGTCATCATCAGCAGATAATTAAACAGTGTCGCACCTGGAAAGCTATGGCAAAAACTCGCACGATCTGTACCCTGGAAAGTAATTTCAACAGAAACTGTATTCTAGTCTTAAACTGTCCTAAAAGAATAGTGCCTGCATGCGTTTGTTGCACCCTCCCTTATATATCGTATAACAGGTCAAACAAAGATGAGAAATGGCTAGAACCCACGTCAGTGTTCAACACGTGTCCTTTTTTCTTCAAAAGGTACATGTTTTCATACGTATCTACTTCGCGATAATTACACACATTCTTTACCAAATGCAAACAATTTGCTGTTACACTACGATTACTTCTCAATACATGTTTTGCTAAACCCCAATTTTCTGGCTGATTGAATTTTATGTGCTTAATATGTTCTTTATACCGGCTTTCTATCGATCGTTTTATTTGTCCGATGTATTGTTTACTGCAATCTGTCTGAAATGTATTTTGCATTTCCTAAAAGGGATTTGATGGAGTTAGTATACCGAAATGTAACTTTAAAACTCCGTTCTTTAAAAACACTATTCAAATTTTTCGTCAAACGATGAGGAGGTAAACATATAAATTGCTTGTCTCGATTACTTCGAGGTGACAGACATGTGGTATCCTGGATTGACATTAACGATTAACCATCATTTAGAAGCAAAATGGTGATTACGACTGAGACAATAGAAGTTAAATGAAATGTAAAACGAATTAGCAAGTGAAGATTGATATGCCAAACAAATTAACTATTAAGCGTTTATAACAAAAGAAATTTAATAAATGCCCATCCTGATCATTGCGTTATAACGTGGCCGATCGAACTAGGTTTCGCCCTTCCAGGTGATGATTAAAGAAAGGAATACTTCGTTCACCAAGAACTGGATCTACTAACTTGAATCGTACTACGGCAATGTTTCTCGAATCCACTAAGTAACTTAATAAATAAAGCCCTCGACGTCGTGTACATCACCGTGGAAAAAAGGTACTTACGTTATTCTTTAGGGTATTTGCTCAGTAGATTCCATACAGACATGACTAAGAAAGTGTCGCAACCCTTCGTAAGTCGAAAAGACGCGCTTAAGGGTGGGACCCGTATTTGGTGGTAAATGATGTCGGCTCTACACGCTACATGTACTTTGGGCAAATCACCATATACAATAGGTAACGCAGTAACGTTCTTATTAATCAAACACCAGAATTGTTAAAATATGAACTCTTATGTCTTTTCGATAGTTAATTGACTGAAAATAATATAAAAATTAAACGAATTTGAAAATAGGCATCATAGCAAAATAATGCAACTAGAAAAAATTAAATTTTTCACATAAATACAAAGTACATCAATAGTGATAACATATTGCAGTATAAAATTTATAGACATGTTCAGTCGTATAAAATGTGCGATATCTACAAAGGGTACTAGGAAAGTTTTGCAATACAGCTTTGTTTCTTTAATTTTTACAAAGTAATTTCCTCTACATTCAATACACCTTTTCGTCCTCCGAAACCAATCTTTAAACCAGTTCTGCCAAGTTTCACTAGGGAGTAAAACACACTCGTTGTCCCAACCCTGCAAAAGGTCCTCATCACTGGAAAACCGCCTCCCTTTTAGCTTCATTTTCACATGGGGGAACAGTGCAAAGTCGCAGCGAGCAAGATCTGCAATGTAGGGAGGGTGCTCGAAAAGCTTCAATTCTGTCGTCGTCAAGTATTCGGTGCAGGCTTTGGCGCGGTGAGCTGGAAAATTATCATGATGGAAGGACCAATTCCACTCGATTTGAAAAATACAGCTATCATTTTCTTCTTTACAGATCGGGATTTCCTGACAACTACGGGTGTGTCCTCATCAACAAAGAGCCAAACTTTGTTTTGAGCTTTGGTCGGCACATCGTAATAGTACAGCCAAGTCTTGTCACCTGTCACGATGTTGTTCACATACCGAGATTATCCATTATTAAACTTTTCCCGGCACCAAGTCACGCGTCACGTGTCATCTGCTCATGGTCAACGAATGGTCATTGAATGACTATTCGTTGATGTGATCACAGATTTACTGATATACTTAATTTATGAAACCCGTTTCAATCAAGATCTCATCAACGGAATTATTCCTTACCCACTAATTGGCTTATGCCGTGTTTTAAAGTGCTTATCCATTTATGTATTGTAGCAACATAGTCGTTCATGGGCACGAACAATTATATGTTTATTTCCCTTGCCTAGTTTCATTTCTGTTCGTGAGATGGAAGTATAGTTTTAGAAATATAGTATATTTTCTTCACAGATCACCTTCCTGACAGACATAACTTAAAATGTTTTAAACATTGTGCAGAAGTGTGTGCTGTATAAGATAATGGTCAAATTGACTCATCTAAGACAAACAAAGGAACATTGTGTGCATATATATTTTTTAACATAAATATTAACGGCGTGTATAATCAAATTGTGATAGAAAAACAAATTGTGATAGTTTATAGGTTTAACATGATCGGTTTATGTTTATTTATATCCATAAGTTTAGTAATTTAAATTGCCGCTATTTTTTATCTTATATAAGATTGTTGTTCTTTCATTATAGTTATTTATTGCTTCGTTGTACCACGAAGTTGTAAATATTTTAAGGAGATAGGGCCGAATGTACAATATCAGCTTGCAATATTACAAAACTATATTTTTTTAAATCTTAAGATTCGTCTAATACGAAGTAACCGTGAATGATCCTGTGTAGATATTCAAGTATATGTATTTTAAAGTTTAATGCTAATTTTACGTACAAGGTCAAGGAATAGTGTTATTTATAGCAACTTACTTTATAAGTTTTATTGTTTTAATTGGGTTTCTTTTAAAAAGTATTGAAATAAATTTAAAAGTCTAATTTGTAGTTTCATCACATAAATATATATACAAATACAATATATGTATAGTGTGTGTATTTAAATAAAAATACACGCACTCTGTCTATAAAGTAATATTGAGGACTGAATTTCAAAGATAACTGTAATCTTACGATTGGTAAATTTGAAGGTGGTAGGTATATCAGGAGACAATTATGTTTTTCGCAAATATTCCTTATTAGAATATATCGCGACAAAGATTCAAGAAAGTGATAATACAATTGGCATATGTGAAAACGATTTTTACAACGTTTTATATCTGTTGATGAAACGTAGATGCATCATTACATATTTGAGACCAAAGAAGAGTCAAAATAATTTTTATTGATTGCTTGCAATACAAGCGGGTACTATATGTCATTTTTAGATAGATTGACCGAACAAATCAACTTTACTTTCTAAGCAGATACGAGAGAATATATCAGCGAAGGCATCCACTATCAGAAAACTCTTCAGAGCCATCACTAAATTTATTAAGTATTCTTGTTACATTCATCCTTTCATTTAAAAATTACCAAAAAGTGGTTGGATTAGACTTTACGAGGATAGTTTGACAAGTAGTGAGAATGACACATAGGTGGTGCTCTAATTGGTAAAACAAATGCACTGTATTTTGGGTTGCCTATTTATATGTTTACATTCCGATATTTAGATAAATCGGTTGATTAGTTTATTTTTGACAGCTGATTGAAAAAGGAGCAACACGTTGTTTTGTTGAAATGGAAAAAGCAGAGTATCGTGCGGTGATTAAATACTTCGTAATTAAGGGTATGAAAGCTACCGAAATAAAAGATGAGTTACGGGAAACATTAGGTGAATCTGCTCCATCATCCGCCACAATAAGTAGATGGGTAAATGAATTTAAACGTGGTAGAACAAGCTGTGTTGATGAAGCGCGCTCTGGAGCACCCAAAATCGTCACTTCTAAGGAAATGATTATAAAAATCCATAATACAATATTATTACGCAAGATCGACGATTCAAAGTGAGAGAGATAGCAGACATGGTAAACATTTCAACAGAACGCGTACACCA
Organism: Dermolepida albohirtum; assembly: GCA_031893035.1. Lineage (NCBI taxonomy): Eukaryota > Metazoa > Arthropoda > Insecta > Coleoptera > Scarabaeidae > Dermolepida > Dermolepida albohirtum. Next base: position 220,622 of record JAVIWB010003179.1, on the reverse strand, counting down.
TATTTTAACGGAAGAATTTGGCGTTTCCAAGCTTTCCGCAAAATGGGTGCCGCGATTGCTTACGACTGATCAAAAGTTCACTCGTTTGCGCATTTCCTATGAGCGTTTGGACCTTTATAAGCGGAATCCGGTTCATTTTTGTAGGCGATTTGTTATTTGCGATGAAACTTGAATACACTACAGTACACCCGAAACTGGTTTTGCACCTCCAAAGAAAGCGAAAACCACTTTATCGGCAAACAAGGTGATGGCATCAATTTTCTACAAAAATTAAATGTTGAAATTCGTGCTAAACAGCCAGGAATGGCAAAGAAAAAGATTCTCTTTCACCAAGACAACGCTCCCTCGCATACCAGCTCAGTTGCGATGTCCAAAATCCACGAGTTGCATTTCCAATTAGTACCGCATGCGCCTTATTCGCCGGATCTAGCCCCTTCCGACTTCCACCTTTTTCCAAAATTGAAAACGGCACTAGGTGGAATGAAATTTTCGTCTAACGACGAGCTTATCATCTTCGTAAATGAGTATTTTGCAAGCCTTCCGGAATCGCATTTTAGAGATGGCATAAGGGCATTGGAGCACCGTTGGAATAAATGTATTGCTCTTTTAAGAGAATATATTGAAAAATAAAAATTATTTTGTATTTAAAAAATTCGTTTTTCTTTTCCATTCTCACTGCTTGTCAAACTACACTCGTACATTAGCCTAAATACTAGTAAGTTTGACATATATGCGAAGCAGAACTTTTATTATAGATCTCAGCCTTTTAAATTCATTGTAATAAAGTATATTCCCACTAGCTATCCATTTTTGATGATAATATGCCTTTGTTTTAATATCCGCTATGATCTGTTTTGTGTACCATAACGGATATGTTGAGGTTGTCGCAATTTTAGACGGTGCATACATATCGAGAACAGTATATCTTCTCATGAAAAGCAGTCACTGGTTCATTAACATTGGAGTAGTGCTCAAAAAATGAGTAATTTAATATACATTGACTGGCATAGAGAGAGAAGTAATCTACTTTGGAAAAGTTATATTGAAATTTATACGTTACAGCTAAAGTGGCATGATATTTTTTCTTGGGAACCATAGGGTTACCAGCGCAATTAACAGTAATGTTCGAATGAACACATATATTAGAAATAATTAAATCTAAAATGGTATCCATCGAACTTCGCACATTATTTAATTCTTGCGATTATGTGTTTAACAAATCTTAATTAACTTTGTTACAAGTTGAATCATCGGCATTAATAACATTTAACGTATTAAAATCTCCAATGAAAATAAATTTCTCATTTAAAAGGTTGGCACTAAGCACGTGAGAAAAGTCTTCAATTCAGTACCATCAATATCAGACGGAATATAAATAACAGCCATGAGATATTGGTAGTATTTAAATGACATTTGCATAAAACGAAATCAATCAGTGGCACAAGATTACTAATGCAAAGGGTACTAGGAAAGTTTTGCAATATGACGCAACAATGAATCGAAGGAAGCTGCTTGTTGAGACATGTTTATACGTGCATAGTAACCATCGCGTCATATCGATGAGCTCAGTTATTCATTAGCAGTGAGAGTGTAAAATGCTTGCGATGACATCGTGGTCACGAAATGAGATATGGGCAGTTTTGCGTTATAATTTCGTGCGTGGTTTAAACATAGACCAGTGCTTCCAAGAAATGACTCTTGCACTAGGTGATGTTTGTCCACATCGCACAACGATATTCAGGTGGTATAGAGAATTCCAAAGGGGAAATTTAACTGTGCAGGATGCTGAGAGACCGGGGAAGCCACGGACGTCAGTTACGGAGGAAAACGTTACTACTGCGAGAAAAATGCTTGACGAGGACAGGCGAGTAACCTACCAACAGATCAACAGATAGAGGGTACTTCAGGCCTAAACACATGATCATTTGCACGTAAAGAAACTTTGTTCTCTTTGGGTATTCTATATATATGTATATATAGTATATGTGAACATAATCTGTCATACCTCAGCCTCCTTTTCTAAATGTAGTAATTCGTTCTACTCATGAATTTAGATAAACATAAGCTATTTTATTAGTCTTCCTTTACTAAGACCACTTAATTATTCCAAAAGAGTACGTGGACACTAGTATTGTGTACATATTAATTGATCTAAATATATTTTGTTAAGTTTTGACTTCATTATAGTTTTTTTGTTCATATTTTCTTTTAATTTGTTATTTTTCATATGAATGCTATCCTATTTTTGTATTTTGTTCAAACCCCAAGTATTTATAAGTTTTTCCCGGTTGCATATTTGTGAGAATTCCGTTATTAAGTGTTTCTTTACTTTCAGGAGTCTTAAATTTTCATCTTTCAATATAAAACATTTGGCATTTGTGTTTTATTCAAGACAAATAGTTTTATATGGTCCATATAGAGAAGATGGTTTATTATATTCTTCTGGGCTTCCGGGCTGGAACCGCGTCACTGGTATAACTGGCGACGTTTCGTACTCACTGGTATGGGACATCTTCAGGGCTCAACTACTGCACTGAAACGTCGGCAGTTATACCAGTGACGCGGTTCCAGCGCGGAAGCCCAGAAGAATATAGTATGGACCACGATCGCGGAAGTCTACGTATCAGATTAAGATGGTTTCTTGTGTGTAATAGGATATTTTAATGCTTAATTTGAATCCATATATTGTGTTATTTAATATATTTGACAGTGGATTAAGTCCTTAGTAAAACCATAAAGCAATAAAGGGACCTCCATGAAATATTAACTTAAATTCGATCTACTATCATGTGATTTTATTATTAGATAATTTCAGGTTCACCAGGATTGCAAATTGTGTTGTGTATACATATATGCTTGTTTCATAAATTTCCAGTGTTTTCATTAGCCAATTGTGTGGCATGGAATCAAATGCTTTCATATAGTCGATGTAACGTGTAATTAAATTTCTGTTATTTTCTGTTTATATCATTATTGCACTGTAAATTATAATTTGCTCTTTCTACACTTAATTGAGATTTCCGCATCCATTTTGTTCCTCTGTTAATAATGTGTTTTGTTTTAGATACTTATGTACTTTTATGTTATAATGGTTGTTAGTATATTATATAATGTAGGTAAGCATACAACCGGTATATATTTAGTTTGTTTCTGTAAATGTTTTATCTTGTATTAAATATTTTGGCATTTATAGTCGGGTTATTTATTTTTATATATTTTATTTAGTTGTTCGATAGTTCTGTAGGTAGTGATGTAAAGTGTTTGTTAGAAACTATGTGAGCTACACGTGGCGCTTTTCAATAAAAAAATGTATTACTCTTAAATTATTTTTTTCTTATCTATGAATAATATCGTAGTTGTAGATACGAAAAATAATTTCGCAATATTTGAAATCTCTTAGGATGTTTATGGTGACTCATTTGCTAGAAATAAATAACTTTAGGAAGAATTTCAACAGTTATTTTACTTTTTCGATAAAAACAAATATTTGAGAGCTTCAAACTATTGCAAGAACGTATTTTCTTGATTAAATAAGTCACCTCCACATAATCCATTGTAGGTCATACATACATAATTACCAACAGTATATCAAAAACGTTAACTCATGGGAAATCACATTTGCGTTACCGGTTAGTATTTTAAATAAATTATGCGAATGATATCGATACTAAGAATATAGATTTTTTCATGTTATTTTATTAACTAATTAAAGTATTTTCGTTTTTGTTTTTCTTTGGAAATGTATATATGTACATTACCGGAAATTTTCTAGGCGAATAGTGTTTTTCCATTAATATTTAAAACGGTTATGTTTAATAATAAATATAATAAATCTCTCCATTATCATACTTTGTGGTAGATTACATACATATGTATGGATATTTGCGCCTTATATTTTAAAAGAAAATACACATACATAATTGCAGATGTAACGCTTCCACAACTTTAATAATCAAAATGTTTTTGTAAAATGAAAAATCCTACAATGTGATACAAATTATGTCTCTGGTCACAAAATAATGTTAAACACCAATGACGCTTTGAAAAGTATTATACAGTGCACTCGCGAAAATATTAACACCCTAATAAATGAACACCCCAAAATATGAACACTTTTTCTCTGCCATTGACTACTCCAAAATATGAACTTTGTACAAAAGCTTTAAAATATGAACATTTATTTTTTTTATTTTGAAACGGATTTCAGTTACATAATATGTATAAAAATTAGAGGAAACCCCGAGTTATTAACATTTGAATGCCATGTGTCAAGGTCAAACAAACAAGTGCACTTTTTAGTTAGTTTTTACATGTACGCAGACGCAAACGCATGTGTTAAAATAAAAGTGAATAATTTGTAAAATATGCATACAAAAAAACATAAATTTCTAACTTTAAAGGAAAAATATGAAATTTTGGAGTATTTACAAAAAGGTGCAAGTGTTACTAATTTAGCGAAGAAATATGGAGTGACAAAGTCCACAGTATCTGGAATAAAAAAGAATAAAAATGCAATTTCAAAATATGTTAACAATACATTCATCGGACCTGGAAAAAGAAATACTATGCGACCGTCGGAGTAGCCAAAAATGAAAAATCATTGAATAAATGGTTTATGCGTATGAGGGATAAGAAATTCCCCATCAGTGGACTAATGTTGAAAGAAAAGGCTAAGGAGCTTCATTATAATATTAAGGAAAATAACTCTGACTTCAACGAGAGTGACGGATGGCTGCAGAATTTCAAAAAGAAGATTCGGCGTAAGATTGCTCCAAATTTCTGGAGAGAAACTTTCTTCTCAACCCCAGTTGGTTGAACCATTTAGAGTGGCACTTAGATTGAAGATTGAAGAGCTTGGATTAAGTAATGATCAACTTTATAACGCCGATGAATCGGGTTTATTTTGGAAAATTTTACCAACAAAAACATACGTGTCGTCTCAGGAAAAATCAGCCGCAGGTACAAAGACTGAAACACAAAGAGTTACTTTCCTGTGCTGTGCAAATGCTACGGGATTTCATCAGCTCAAACTGCTTGTTGTCGGAAACTCAAAAAACCCCGTTGTTTCCAGAATTTTGATTGCCCTGTTCACTATTGTCATTCTAAATCAGCGTGGATGACTGGTAACATTTTTAAAGACTGGTTTCATCGCTCATTTGTTCCAGAGGTAAAAGTTTTTATATTGACATTAATCGACACATACCTATTCATTTTAAAATATTTTTTACATAATTCAGGTGGAACAATTTTTAACCAAAAAAGGGCTTCCAGTGAAAGCTATTCTCTTAACAGATAATGCCCCATCTCACCCACCTGAGCACGAATTAAAATCTGAAAACGGCTCTATTTTTGTGATGTTTATGCCACCGAACGTGACCCCACCCATCTAGGCTATGGACAAAAATGCTATAAGGATCACAAAACTGTATTACAGAAATAGCCTTTTGGCTTCCATTGCTGCTAAAGGGGGTGGTTTGATAGAAACTATGAAGCAGACTACATTAAAGGAAGCTATCATTATTTTGGAATCAGCTTGGAGAAGAGTAGATTCAGCTATGTTATCCAAATGCTGGAACAACAATTTAAATATGGTAGTGAATCAAGATGATCCCGAAGATGAAATCCCTCTAAGTGTTGTTAGAGAAAATTTGCAAATGAATTTACGTGAATTGGAAGAAAGCGCCGCCAATGTTTTATGCGCCTTACTACCCGAGGTTTGTATTCTCTGAAATGTACTAAAAATTGTGTATTATTCTATATTTTTTCATAGGTTGAATATACGGCCTCGAACGTTAAAGAATGGAATAAGGATGCTATTGAATATGAAGATAATGAAGTAGAAGCCATATCCGATGAAGATGATTGTGTGGAGGAACCAAAGAGGACGTTTAAAGCCGGGGAGGCTGTCGATATTTTCAATAAGGCGTTGGATTGCGCTGAAGGTGAAATGATTGAACAGCGAGTTTCAAATGTTTTAAGAGACTTGCGTGAGAAGGCACTTTTAACAGTTCTTGACCAAAAGAAACGGCAAAAGAAGATAACCGACTTTTTTGAACATTAGCTTTATATTTCTAGCATTTATGTTTATGAATATGTATAGAAATAAGTATATTTTTGTTTGCTGCAAACAAACTTAATGAAAAAGTTCCTTTTATGTTTTAAAATAAAACAAAAATTTTAAACTATTTAAATTAAACTTTCATTTATACAGGAAAGAACTTTAGGTATTAAGTAAATGACTTGGTTTTATTAAAATTTTGTGCCATTTGTAAATATGAACAATCCCAAAAATTTGAACTGCCCTTGTTTTCATTAGTTCACATTATCGCGAGTGCACTGTATTACTAGCAGTCATGAATGCAATGTACATATACAGATGTTCCAGAAAATGTGGGAAATCTTTCGAAAATGCAAAGTTTATGTTAAAATGTATACAGTGCTATAATTCTAAATTCATACCTGCTGATATATTCTATTTATAAAGTATAGTGACTTATTTCGGACACTATGAAAAATTTACTACTTCAATATTTAATAAATACGTGGATATACATTTAATATACGGCCTATCTCTTTTAATAATAGCTTTTATTGCTATTACTAATAAGAAAAAATAGATATAACCCTAATAATAGTATTAATAACTAAATAATAATTGAAAATAGTAACTAAAAAGTAATAACTTAAAAAAACTTAAATACAAAAAGAAGTAATATAAATTAAGAGCATTCAACAAATCATTGAGCGAATAATTGAAAATATTGCAAAGGTTGTTTTACTGTTTATAAGAATCACACAGAAATGCAATCAGGGACTTAAATAACAAATGCAAGTTGGAAAGCGTGAACGTTAAATGCTGCAGGGCGAGATACATAGAAGTTAAGTTTTCCCAGAAGGTAGAAGCAATTAATGTAATTACGAATTGTTAAGCCTACCATAACTCGTCTGGTCTCCACTGAAGGTATAGAGAAAGCATGTGGTAATGTTTCATAAGGAACTTTCCTGTCAGGATGAACAGTGAAGCTTTTATACCTGAGTTACTGTACAAAGTGTCACTGTACAAATGCAATTGTTTTTTTATGAATATCGGAGAAGGACCTACACACCACTGAGGCTTGATCAAATCAAAACAAATACAGCGTCTTCAACGACGAAACATTGGTAAAATGTTTGGAATTACGCAGAATAAAGCCCATAAATTTATTCGCCGATGAAAGTATACTATTAATATGGTTATTAAAAGACAGTTCATTACCGGATAGGATTCCCAGGTTTTTTTGTGGAGTTACATCGTTGAAGCGACACAGACGCGATGTCATAATTGTATATGAACGGTGTCTATTTTCGAGTCCATGTCATAACTTTACATTTAGACGTGTTTAATGTTAGCTTGATGTAAATAATGCTTTATACGCTAAGAGGTCATGAGCAGTACGGTTTTCAAACCGTAGAAATCCGGATAGGAAAGCTTTTGAACGGGGTGATGTTTAACGGAAACTGATAAGAGTTATTTATGGTAGCTATATGTTTAAAACGTTGACTGCATTATTTTAGGTAAATTGAGAAACTTTCTGCTAATAGTGATGCGTAAAGAAGGACCCGCACTGTTCTTTTAAAGGAAAATGTTTTAGATGCAATGACTGCAGATCCTGCCACTAACATTCGAAAAGTTGCAGCTCAGTATGATTGTTCCACAGCTAGTATTGTAACTCCCCTCTGTAGGTAGAACGCAAAAGCCCGTATTACTTGCTTTGAAAAACTAACAGTCCTTCGTTATTCTAGGAAAGGAACTAGCCAGTTAACTCGGAAAGTAGGGGGGGGGGGCTCCTCTATAAAAGTCCTTAGGATGTGCCACAGCATTAATCCTTAGAAGTATCCTTGCTAATGCTGAAGCACATGGATTCTTAAATACAATAGCAAAATTTAGGGCAATACAAAATAAAACACTAAAAGCAATAATGGAAGAAAACTCAAAATGAATTTTAAACTCTCGGTTCATTTATTAGCATGACATCGAGGATTAAATAATTAACCCTAATATATGTATGTATAAGGCTGTAACGTCCCGTCTTGCGTTTAGTATGACAATAAATAAACGCTCATATTTTCACTTAAAATGATCCTTTTGCATACCGCTGCATCAGAGCAATATTTTTCCATTGTTAGATACATAAAAACATTTTGAAGAAATAATATGAACAAAGAACTCCTTAATGCCGAAACACTTTAAGAATACTCTATTTCTTAAAAGGATAGAGGAAATTATGTATAAACTATTTCTTATTTCATTATTACAATTTTATTGTTTTTACTTGTGAACTTTTATTATGGATTTATTATTTTATGTATAATATGTTACCCTTTCTACTAAAGCATTTTCATCAGTTTGTAATACGTTTTTTTTATTTATTTTCCTCGATAATCTTTGATTAAACATTAATGCCCATAATCACTAAAGTTGATATATAACCCCTTTCCACATTAACGTTTGTAATTCTCTATACGCATTTCGACAACTAAGTTGTCATCATCAGCAGATAATTGAAAAGTGTCGCACCTGGTAAACCACGGCGAAAAATGCTTGTACGAAAACCAACTCCGTACGCGATCAGTGTACATCTTGGTTCTCAGCGGTATAGATCGCGTACGGAGTTTGTTTTCGTACAGGTATTTTTCGCCGTGGTTTACCAGGTGCGACACTTTGCAATTATCTGCTGATGATGACAACTTAGTTGTCGAAATGCGTATACAGAATTACAAAAGTTAATGTGGCAAGGGGTTATATATCAATCTTAGTGGTTAAGTTAATCAAGCACAGGCTCCACCAAATTCAAATTAATGCCCAGTTGCATCGATCCTTGTTAAGCCTATGCTAAATAAAGTTTGTTTGTTAATGCTGAAATAGTGAATGTTTGGTTCCCACGATTATCTTCAGTGCTAACTTCATGTTAGATAATAGGGGTTTGTTAATTTCGAAACGGCTTCGATTAAGTTACTAACCTTATAATTTCTGGCAAATCTGTAGAATAACAGAAAGTAGTTGTGCTTTTTGTGTTTTATTTATTTGTCTGTTCAATTGTTTATTATTCATATTATTAATAATTTTATAAATAAAGTATCTAATACAATACGAATACAGTTGAAAACCAATGATAATTTAACTATATCTCGATTTTATTATCTTTGCATTTGTCAGTATAGCGTGCATTTGGCAACGTTTCCATGTTTCGTTGTTGATATTTGCTGACTGAATTTTATTCTGATCAATGTGAGTATACACCAGAGATAATGTTGTACGTTCTACACATCAACATTGCAATTTAACCAATCGGGAATATGCAACGTCACACACTTCGAGTGACGTAATGAGGGCTGCGAGGGTAGTTTGACAAGTAGTGAGAATGGAAAAGAAAAACGAATTCTTTAAATACAAAATAATTTTTATTTTTCAATATATTCATTCATTCTCCTAAAAAAGCAATACATATATTCCAACGGTGCTCCAATGCCCTTATGCCATCTCTAAAATGCGATTCCGGAAGGCTTGCAAAATACTCATTTATGAAGATGATAAGCTCATCGTTAGACGAAAATTTCTTTCCACCTAGTGCCGTTTTCATTTTTGGAAAAAAGGTGGAAGTCGGAAGAGGCTAAATCCGGCGAATAAGGCGCATGCGGTACTAGTTGGAAATGCAACTCGTGGATTTTAGACATCGCAACTGTGCTGGTATGCGAGGGAGCGTTGTCTTGGTGAAACAGAATCTTTTTCTTTGTCTTTCCTGGCCGTTTAGCACTAATCTTAACATTTAATTTTTGTCGAAGTTCTGCATAATATTGTCCGTTTATTGTGGCACCTTTCTGAAGGTAATCAATGAGCAAAATGCCCTTGGAATACCAAAAAATTGATGCCATCACCTTTTTTGCCGATAAAGTGGTTATCGCTTTCTTTGGAGGTGCAGAACCACGTTCTAACCATTGTTTCGACTGTTCTTTAGTTTCGGGTGTACTGTAGTGTATCCAAGTGTCATTGCAAGTAACAAATCGCCTACAAAAATCAACCGGATTCTGCTTATAAAGGTTCAAACACTCATTGGAAATGCGCAAACGAGTGAACTTTTGATCAGTCGTAAGTAATCGCGGCACCCATCTTGCTGAAAGCTTGGAAAGGCCCAATTCTTTCGTTAAAATGTAGTGTATGCGTTCTGTTGAAATGTTTACCATGTCCGCTATCTCTCTCACTTTGAGTCGTCGATCTTGCGTAATAATATTATGGATTTTTATAATCATTTCCTTAGAAGTCACGATTTTGGGTGCTCCAGAGCGCGCTTCATCAACACAGCTTGTTCTACCACGTTTAAATGCATTTACCCATCTACTTATTGTGGCTGATGATGGAGCAGATTCACCTAATGTTTCCCGTAACTCATCTTTTATTTCGGTGGCCTTCATACCCTTAATTACGAAGCATTTAATCACCGCACGATACTCTGCTTTTTCCATTTCAACAAAACGACATGTTGCTTCTTTTTCAATCAGCTGTCAAAAATAAACTAATCAACCGATTTATCTAAATATCGGACTGTAAACATATAAATAGACAACCTAAATTACAGTGCCTTTGTTTTACCAATTAGAGCGCCACCTATGTGTCATTCTAACTACTTGTCAAATTATCTTCGTATGTTAGCTAATCAATGTTAATTTTTTGTTTGTGAAACATAAACTAAATTTAACACCGATTAATTTTAACAAGACTTTATTTATTCCACATTAACTGATTTAATCACTAATATTGGTGCAAACGGTCGTAGGAGCTTCCTAAAGATTATAATTCCGAGCCGCCACTGATTTCGATGCTTATCCAAATTGTATATCTTAAAAATAAGAAATATTTTGAAGTAAAAAATATTTGATCCATAATTTTATTTATTGGATTATAATAAACTTGTACAGTGTATTTCTTCTTTGATAAATGTTGTTTTTGAATATATGATTATAATTAACGGAAAAAAAATACAGAATTTTAAAAATTTGTTCGATGCTATAGCTCTAGTAGTAAGAATTTTAGCACACTCTACTGTTTGGAAATAAAACAAGAACTTTATTTAAAATACATATTTTATTATAAATTATAATTTCTACAAATAAAATATTATACTTTATGTACAAAAGTTTAAAACGTAAGAACTAGTAATATTTAAAATATTATGAATAGGAATCTGTTAAAAAAAAACGTATATTATTCCAACATCAAAGGTAAAGTAAGTTGTATAAAGACATTAAAAAAATTGTTGCAAAGTTGGTAGTGATTTTTTAAAACAATAAGAAGGAAGTGATAACCTTGAATTTCTAGCAGCGACAATACAAATTAAGATCAACAATTAGAATCCTTTAAGATATTTATTATCGCAATGTAATAATGCGTCTTAAAAATATCGGCTCAGATGGCATCATACATACATGTTTTACAAAGATTCGTCCTACAAACGATACATACATATGTAGTTCATAGAAAACTTGTAGGTAACATAAAAGTGACATTTTATTATATTAAACAATAATATAAATAAAAAATATGTTGTAGATCTGCTTTCGTCGCAAGAAGTAATTTAATACATTGAAATGTTTTATATTTCACTTTCCATAAGAGCAAGTATTGAAATTAATTTAATAAATTATACAATACAATGTGTTAAACATTAAATCGATTATAATAAATAATATCTTAAAAGAGTATACTGCATTTGCGTATGTGTTACAAAATTCAAAATAAGTTGAAAAGAAACCACTTTTTCCATTTCGAAACATGGTGTTTAGCGAAATTCCTTGTGATAAAGAACGAAATATTATTTCAATTAAATTTTTTGACACAACATCGATTGTTATGGCAAATTACTGCTCCGCGAGGTCGAAGGTCGATGTTGTGTCAAAAAATTTAATTGAAATAATATTTCGTCCTTTATCACAAGAAATTTCGTGGACAACGGTGATAAGTGATAAGTAGCAAATAGCTAATTTTATTTAATTATAAAATAATGCAGTCCAAAGAGTGTACTATATCGACTAAATATTATCGTGCATATGCATATTGGGTTAATAATTTTTTAATCGATAGTTGGAATATAAACAGATGTTCAATATTAAATTTTTTAAACATACTAAAAATAAAAAAAATTACAAAACATTCGTACATACACTGCAAAATATTCTGTAAAAATACACTCTATATGATAAAGTAAAAAAAAACTCAAATTAGTATGTAGAAATTTAAAATTGTAGCGGTATTTTTGCAGTAACGTTTCACAGTATATATAAGGCACATTTTCGCTAATGACGTAGAGTAATTAATCAATTTTGTTACAAAGTTTGAGATTGCATTTAAAAAATTATAAATAACAATTAATTTGTTACAGACCTTAAAGATTAATACAATATCTGTAAATTAAATCTTTCATTATTTTTGGAAATAATTCTAAACTCAAAATAAATAAATGCCATAAAAATTATAGAAAATAAAACGAAAGCTTTATAATTTTCTATAATTTTCGGTTTTAAAATTTTCGAGATATACTCCTTATATTCATGGCTTTATGAGAAATTATTGAATCTTGATGCTTAGTGTCAGTACATGTACATTTCTTTTCCTACTGTTGTGTAATTCATATCTGTATTTAATCCAAATATTTTTTACTAATTATGTTTTACATTAACCAGCATTTATAGCCACTTCATTTTGAGAGATACTAAAACCACTTTTACTATATGCTCCTACATTGACTAGGAAATTATATACAAAAGAAATAGAATTTTAACTGATCAATAAAGCCATTTCGCAATGTAATATTTGCTTTACAACTCTCACTTACAGAAACTTGGTAACTTTCACATAGGTTTACTTAAATGGATATAATCCTATATACTTTACAAATACTGTGCTTGTTTTCATATGCTTTAGGCTAATACCATAGATAAAAAGTACTTAGTAACATTTTAAAAACTAAAATGTAAGCTCTTATGTTGATAAATTTAAGTAAGCTTAACAGATGGTACACAATAAAGCTTCGTTGCTTTCACGTAATTTAATCACACTTTCGTTTATACGACACGTCGTTTCGTCGAGGCACGAAACTGTGGTATATGAAAACAACAGCTCCGTTAAATTAACAAGTATTCACAAATCACAAATTGTTTAATCTTATAAAGCCAAAATTAGAAACCGAATCTACATACCAGGATACTTATAGGTATGACAAAACCTCCTCGTAATATGTTCGATGAGTTTGGCTTCTCCGTTGGGCTTGGATGATCAGTATTTTTGCTGGCAACGTTGACGGTCGTTCCTTGCGAAACATGATTTTTTTCAGTAACACTGGGTACTGTTGTAAGCGCTGCAGAAGTAGTAGTTGGAATAGAAGCCGATTCTGGCGATGGGTTGTGTATTAGTGGTGGAAAAGTGGAGGTTTTATAATCTATTTTCGTATTACTATCATCTATCCTAAGTGACGATTCTGTTACATTTGAAGATAGAGAAAACTGCGTGTTATTTTCTGCAGATGATTCTGCAAATATCGGTGGAGATACTTCGCTTTGTGATAAAACGTCGAAAAAGCATAACGCGATGGCGGTTAAAATAACGGTCCACTTCGCCATCGTAACGTTTCGCAAAGAATGGCGATAGGAAAGCAACACCGACCGACTGTGTATATTACTGGGAGAGTAACACGACTTATTCGCACGAGGACTAACAACCGAATGCGCACACCTGGACTTCAACGTTCGAAAGTTAAATGCAACCGGTATATATTGAGTACAATGCTTGTTTATCGTAACAATAAATACTTAAAGCAGGGACGGATTATTCATAAACACTATTAGGAATTTTTCATTTGGCGACGGTGGTTTTAAAATGACTATAAAAAATGTATGACGCCAAGAAGATGACGTCATATTAACAGAATATTGACGGCTTTTTCTGTACTAATACATAATTTTTATTTAGTCTTTAATGTCTTCGTTTGAAAACTTACAACCACATTATTGATTTCTATTTTTTCGAAAAGATAAATCAATTAATAGAAATCTAAATTAAAATCTGCAACTTTGATATTTTATTACCAACTCTTCGATGTTTGGAAATTGGTATTTACTGCTTATAATATGTATACTGTCACGTACACGAAAATAGCGGAAAGGTCATAAATTTATTAATGCCTAAAATTCATTACGCCATTAGATTGTTTATTTTAGAAATAAAGCGATGCTTAGTGTTCAGTGTCTATTTTATATATTTAATTAAAACAGGGGATTTACACTTTGTTATTTTTCTTTCCTAGAAAACAAGAATGAAGTTTTCGAGATTAAAATATTTCTAACCAACTGTAGTAGAATTAAAATTATGTGTTTTTGCACTTACAATTATCACTAAATTCATAATTCGACATTTAACGCGCGGGCGAACTGAAGAAAAAGCTAATCCAAGAGAGGTTTTCCAATATATTCATGGTAAATAAAGCACAACCTGTATACTTAAAACTTTATTATATAATGAAGCCTTTCTTTAATCTCCTCAGAGTATAGTTGATGGTTTTACCCATTTTCTCTATCACATACCTTTCTAGCGCTACCTAACTCTTTTTCATATGCTCAACACTCTAACCATTTGCCCTTTACATTACTCCTGTTCACTGAAGAGGAGTTAATTCCAAAAATAAATTGTAGATGATGATTATGTCCCCAATTTTTTTACATATTGCGAGACTTACTTTAGGTAAACTCTACAAATTAATTATTACTCAGACAGATCACGAATTGTTGCAAAATGATAAATTTTTCACAGTTCTGACCTGGTGTCCCTATTATCAAATAGGGAACAATTTACCAAAACAATGAATCGAGTCTCACTCACAGTAGCACAAAAAAATTAAAATAGTATATTTGGTATAGAATGGACGCACTTTTGTATTTGCTACATCCTCATCGTCTTTGAGGCAATCACTTGCATAATTCTTTCATTGAACCAAAATTACCTTATTCGTAAACGTAACAAACTATCTTCCGCGAAAAACAAAGATCACGCTTTAAGTCCACTTTACGAACAGCTTCTTTGTTTGCAAGAAGATGTATAACTAAATTTTGACCAGTAGTTTTAAATGTTTCTAGTTGATTTACATTCTACAGCTGATTGCTTCAGTAGTATTGCTTCCACATTTTGCTTCTAATTTTTACTGAACACAGAATAGAGGCACATTCAAACCTTCTATAACTATTTTTTCTTCCGAAATAAATATCACCCACTTCTAAATCAAACAAATTCTCGATTATTTCTAAAAGTTTTTCTCGAATTAGTGGTCTAGAAGAACTATATGCCATGATAACTTAGAAAGCCATCTTAACTATATAAAATGTTATGTAATATTAGATAAGCACTTGATCAGACAAAAATATGTATTTGTCATTAATTCTACGCATGTGTACACGTATATTCCAACCAATTTTTACACAAAATATAAACTACAAATTAACTGACATGTGCACGTAACAGATTACCGGGAACGATAATTTTGTGCTGCCAACTTTTTAAAAATTGCAAAAGTTTCAAGAAAACCTGGGGTACACCTGCATCTCGGGTAGTATTCCAGAGTTAAAGCCGAACTTTGGATATTAAGTTTTTCCGAAAGAAAATGGTAGTAATCGAGTCTCACTTACCGTTAGAATCATTCTCGTATATAGACAGTTAGGATATAACGTTAAGATTATTAATAGTGTCAAGGATCAACATCAATATGTAAATACTTTAAAAAAAATGCAAAAAAAATACAACTTTGTAGGAATCGGATCAACGATTCAACACACACCTGGGTTAACAAGAAGAAGATAGTCGCACGGTGGCCATTTTCTCCGACACCAAGCAATGCTAAAGGTACTAGATTTAGTGCAAATGAGTTCTATGTTTGAACGGAATTGTGTGCACATTCTGAATGAACACGGTAATCACAAAAAGGTGACAGTAGCCTTGTTCCCGGGGATGACTAATAAAAAATACGACGCACCGACCCGACAAGTTTTATTGAAAGTTTTCATAATACCGAAATCTTCCTACAGCATTGCAAAATGACGAACTTACAAGGGATCTACTGTGTAGGGATAGAAAGTCTCTCAGGTTATTAATGTACTTATGATAAGGACCCTATAATCTTAGTGAGTATATGAACCTTATGAGCTTGTCAAAAAGGACCATGCGTAGGTAGATTCTTCTAAGTAGAAGACGAAACCGCTATCTATGCAAAGGGTTTAACAATAAAGTTGTTTCTACAAATGGAAGATGAATACTCCAATGGGGAAATCTGTAGAGAAAAACCGCTTTCGATACTATTAAGTCTAGATCATAAAAGATCTGTTAAAGTCCCAGTGGAATAAGCTTTATGACCATTTTAAGAAATCTAATTTCGTATAATATAGCAAAGGTATGGATGCTATACAATCTATCTACCTACGTTTTGAATCGTATTAAGTTGTTTATTTATTAAGTACATAGTCATCTACAATAGATTATATTCACTTATTATTATTTGTTCAATATAACAACTTCATTACATTGATCTTTTAAATATGAATATTTGCATAATTAGCTGTGATTTATGGCGCACGTAAACTTTCATAACAGTTTGCGTATACATACGTACAGTGAATCACAGTCAAAATGATGCAGTACTGTAAAAATTATATATTGTTGAAATAATATAACAAGAAACCGTTTTTGAAAAATAATTAAACACTGCGGTTTTGCAAGAATATTATATATTGTTATAACAAAATTGAAAGACAATTCATTAAACACAACACAATTAATAACAAGAACTATATCAAAAGCTCATAAATCAATGTCATAGTGAAAATTATGTAACCAGATATACAGTGAAAAATACACATGTTGGTAGTTCCCCTTTCTTGAAAAGTGCAATTCCAGTCGAGCGACAGTTAGTTAGCATTAACATTAGTTCAAGTCAGATGGGTCGACAAACAACAGTAGAGGAGCGAAGTATTTTTCACTTTAACAATAAAAAAAGCCAAAGAGAAATAACCAAAATCTTAAGCAAAGTCCACCTACCATTCAGTACATCATTGAATGTTATGTCCGAAACAACAGAATAAAGAACAAAGACAGAGTAAATACAAGAAAAATATTTAACGAACACGATGAGCGATGGATTGTACGAACTTCAAAATAGAATCCGTTTTTGAGCGCCTCAAAGTTGACTACTGAAGTAGAAAAGGCAAAGAAGTTAATACGGAAACGGTTCAAAGAGTCTTGCGAAATGCCGATTTGTACGGCAGAACAGCTCATAGAAAACCATTTGTTAGTAAAAGAAATAAAAATTTTCCTTAACAGTTTACTTCAGAACCTCAAAACAAAGGTTTCAGCTTTTGGTTTTATTTTTGGACGAAAGCAAATATAATATTTTTGGATCGGATGGCAAAATCACAGTATGGAGAAAAAGGAATGAAGCAATGAATTTCAAGAATTTGAGTGTTAAGCATTGAGATAGATATGAGCATGTGGGGTTGTATGCAGCAGGGGTAGGAAATTGGCACTTCATTGAAGGAATTATGAACAAATTTATGTATTTGGACAATCAGAAATAAAATCTGAAAGTTAGTGCCCAAGAACTGGAATTGGAAATAATTTTCAATTTCATCAAGACAACAATCCGAAGCACACACTATATTGTAAAATAGCGGTTGTTTTACAACTGCCCAAATGTCTCTAAACCACCCCAGTCTTCAAATATAAATAAATTGAAAATTTATGGCACGTGTTAAAGATAGGCATATGCAGTCACGAAATATCAAACAGAAAAGATCTAAAACAAGCTGTATTAGAAGAATGGTAAAAAATTTTACCAGATTATGCGAAAAAATTAGTGGAATCTCTTCCAAATAGACTAAAGGCAAATATCCAAGCAAAGGGCAATCCTACGAAATATTAAAGAAATAATATGTTAAGTTCACTAATATATTTCAATAAATGCCTAATTTTCACTGTGATATTGATTTATGAGCTTTTAACATAGTTCTTGTTATTGATTGTGATGTGTTCAATGAATTGTTTTTAATTTTGTTATAACAAAATATAATATCCTTGCAAAACCGCAATGTGTTTAACTCTTTTTCAAAAACGATTTCTTGTTATATAATTTCATCAATATATAATCGTCATAGCACTGCATCATTTTGATTGTGAGCTACTGTATATGTATGTAATTTGATATAATCGAAACTTGGGATTAGTGTCTTTATCGACAAAGTTATTAATATCAAGTTGGGTATATCTACACATGCTCCCTTTCAATTAAATACTACTAAAGTATTTTTAAAAATTCAAGTTTACATCATAGAAAAGTATAAATTTAAATATACTTAGGAAATATGTAGGCAAATGCCTAAAAATTTTGTTTCCAAACCAGTTACGCAATGACGCTTAGATTGTAAGTTAATATGCTTTCGTTCGGCGGAAGTTTACAAAATATCTGTGTTATATAAATATTATAAAAAAAATTCGCATCACACAATTATTGTTTAGATTTCTTGTGAAGGAATTTCAATTTTATCTTGCTGCGTGTCCGTAAATTCATGTATCAAATAGTCTCTATTTTTAAATTAATCGCAGGCAAATCGTTCATTCCTGATTCATCAAATATTTTGAATGTATGCGGATTGAATAATTATAGTAATTTTTTAATCTCTTGAAGAAATCCGTTCCACTACTCAGCCACTGGTAACATCGCTATGTACTTAAGAAGTTAGTATTTATAATGAAAATATACTTAAGGTCAAGTTGAATTCGTTAAAATAGCTTTGTTTAAACAAAATTTCGAACATTCGAACACGTTAATGATATATTTTGGGGTTTCGATCGACATATGTACATATTTCATTTATATCCTGCAATAACTGAGGATTCTACACTGTTCAAAACAATTAACAGATATTTTATAAAAATCATAATAAATTTAAAGAGAAAGATAACTTACCATCATTTCTTTGGTTTCGGTATATTTGTAAGCAAGTATCTGAACACATTATTGTATTTTAATTTGTTTGGGACAAATTTTAATGCGATCTTGGTGGTATAGTATAAAATGTTACATTTTTAATGTAGAAAAATATCGAAATATTCAATTTTACAGAAGTTTTACTGTTCCGATTACAAAAAAATAAAAGAAATTAATAATGTTTACTACCTTCATGAACTTCTAGAAACGTTTGGCAACTCAATGAACCGAATTAGGATGTCGAACATACCTTGGGGAATTATATTCCATTCCTCTCAATGCCCGAAGCGTTTTTGTTGAACCATTTCATGTAGTAAAGTATAACATTCCAAGCTCATCAATTGATAACCATTTGACAAATTGGCTGGGTACTCTATTCTCTCTGTACTAATTTCACAAATGTAGTTCTTCACTGTTGCTGTTTCTAGGTAGTGAGAGCTCAATTTTCAGTACTTATTTCGCCTCATGCTATTACACAATCACCTTGTTGTGATCTTTCGCGTAGAGGTTATTGTGGGTGCCGAGTACCAAATCCGAATACGATTATTATCTGACTAATTTGTCACTGAATAGTAGTTATTCCAATCATTATGAATCCAATTGATATGCTTATTTACCCACATTTTCATGTATTCTTTTATGCTCTGCAGAAACAGGAAGGCAAGTCAAGTGTCTTCCGAAATATAAGTATGTCTGACTTACATATATCCCAGATCAAAACGATTTCTTATTGTTTACATTATAATATAGCCTTTCGGTGGCAGCAGAAATCTTATTTCGAATTTGGATTACATTAAGTGTTGAATTTCTATTTGATATTGTCCGATGTCGCTGACATTGATCAGCCTTGGCCTTATGTTCGTCAAGCATCACCAGTAAATCAAAACCTAGAAATTAGGCTTTAATTCACTCTAAACACTTCACCAAGACTTTGTTATGTTCTTTTACTTTTAAATTAATCAACGATCCTCTCAGTCTCTACTTTTAACATATCGGAATGTGTTTCTATTTCGGACGATACGTAAAAGTATTCACTATTAATCACAGAGATTATCTTTTAAGTACTGATTGAGCAACGCGTTGAAACTTTTAAATACTGATAGATACGTTTGTGTATTCGTTTTTTGTTTAAAAAGTCTATAGAAATATTTGTAGGTGTTTCTTTATTAATTAGCACCACTTTTTATTATCAATCAATATCAGTTAAATCTTTCGAGCAGTATATTTGATAACCAATTGTTCACCCCCTGTAAACACACTATCGGTATTTATATTCAGTTATATATAGGTCATAGTTTTATTTTATTATACGCTGATAGTTAGGATACACGACGGCTTAATACGTTTAACCCTTCAGTGGACAGGTGATTCGAAAGTCATACAAATTGGGATCTACTTCGACCACCATTTAAAATATTTAAACAAAATTAAAATACTTTTTTTTTAATTATTTTTTGTAGATGAACCCTTTCTTTGATTGTTTTAAATAGTATGTGCCTACATTTGAAGGAAATTATTGGTGGACATATATGTTGACTCACAATCAATAATCAAAAACGAGATTTTTTACATGGTGTATTAGTGGAGTGAGGAATATGGTCGGCACACCATAGACGTGCGCTCAATTGTAGGTAGATGAAATAAAGTAAATAGTTATATAATTTATAAAAGGTGAAACACCCTTTTAAGCAGCGTCGCCAGTGTAATTTCAAACAGGATAAGTTCAGTTAAATATTCGAAACATCAGATATGTTTAAACAGTTGTTTCAGCTAATAGAATTCGCCGTGAGGAAAAATATTCTTATACAAGACAACCACCGTTGAGCATCTAGTAACCGTAATATTTGCATAGTTAAAGTAATGTTTGTCGATATTTAACGGATCTGTGCACTCACTATCACTAGGAATTTGTTTTAATGCGGTAAAATCTTTCTTTAGTACACTCTCTAGTTTGGCTATAACATTAGTATTTTATCGTCGTTAATTGAAAAGTGGAAGAGCGCAACAAAGTGTCACTGCAGTGTTGGGAGTGAATCAAAGCGTAATTTCAAGGCGTCAATTCACTAGAAGTGATTGACGAACGTAAGGCTAAGGCTGACCAATATCAGCGACACCAAAAGATGATTAATACTCGCCACAATTGGCAAGTAGAAATTGAGCACTTAATGTAATCCAAATTCGAAATAAGTTTGCTGCTGACATCAGAAGGCTACTATCAATGTAAAAAATAAGGAATCGTTGGCATTTGGGATATACTTATATCCCAGAAGATACTTGGCTTACTGCAAGGCATCAGCGAAAATAAGCATATCAATTGAAGTCATAATGAATGGGGATGAGTATTATTCAGTACCAAAGCAAAATTTTCATATAACTGTTTGTACAGTACCGTTGTAACTCCTAATTTGGCATTGAATAATATTGTCCAGTACAAATACTTGACATTGTATAAACAGTCAGACGTAAATCGTAATTTGGCACTGAATAATACTCATCTTCATTCATTATGACTTCAATTGATATGCTTACTATCCCTTATGTCTTGCAGTAACAGAAGCGTAAGCCAAGTGTTTTCTGGGATACAAGTATATTTGATTTATATCCCAGATGCCAACGATTCCTATTGTTTACATTGATAGTAGCCTTCTGCTTCTGCTTCAATTTCAACATTTTGGAATTTCTTTTCATGTTCGTTTATAGCAGTTGCGTCTTTAAGACCAAATTGTTAACCTACAGACTTCATTTTTGGCAAACGCGGAAAATAAAAAAACGTTGCCTTTAATCATATTCCCCGGCGTGTAGGAATCAGTTAGGGGATTTGAGGAACATTGTTTTTGTGTATGGTATCAAACCATTTATATTTGGATTACAGAGTCGAACCGTTTCTGTCAAAAGATGTAAAGCATTGATTTTACACGTGAGGTGTATGAAGTTATTACAGTCGTCTTTAAGAGACCGATGTACAGAACGCATAGTTGGGGCGACATCAGTCATAAACATTAAGAGTTGGTCTCCTGAAAGTTCAAGTTTTTCTAATATCTTTAACACCACTTTTGAAATGACTTCGGTATTACATTCTTACATCCTTCTGAAAACTAGTAAAATTGAAGATGACGGTCTAAGTGGTTTCGCCGTGCGTTCAATACATTCAATACATTCGCGAGTAGATGGTACACAATTTTGTAACGTTTTTGAGCAAGGTACTTTATAGTTCGCATATTTTTCTAGAATAAATGGAACGATTCTAATAAGCGAAATGGTAGATTGTACATTATCAGGTTTGAACAGTAATCGAATAGAAATTGCTTATTCGGTTGTATGCTAACCTTTTGTGCTATCCACTATCCACATGTTTTTCCAATCATATTTCGTTCAGCACATGGGAGGTTTATCGCAAACTAACCATTTCACGTATGAGTCATTGTACATTAGATTCGGCAATTTACAAATAATCTTAATCTTGTTAGATAATGGTCGTTTTTTCGACATACGCATTGCGACGTTAGTCTATACAACGTAAAAAACTCTGTGATACAAGAGAACGCCTCCGAACAAAGATGCACAGTCCATTACGTACATACATACATATAAATGACGAAACTCCTTTTATGTCGATGCACGCCTAATGAAGCGCCGACCGAACTGTCGCAGTATATATATTAGACTATTTAGACTTTTCGTGTCATGTAAAAGTAAAGACATCGGTTTAGTAAAAAAGGCTATAATTAATAAATTTTTAAAAACGTATATATATATATAAAACATACTTATTTGACGGGGGTGGAGTCTGTTCTAAAAGGACTATTCCAAAGAGGCGACTAGCTGTTTCCCTTACTTACTACTTTTAGAGAATAATGATTTATCTTATTGCATTATTCATCATAGGTAAACCGACTATATCAGAATACACATCCGTATGATTTGTTTCTATAAACAAGAAATCTCATTTTCAAATTTCAAGAAAAATTACTTGGGCGCGAAATGTCTATCAGAACATTTTATTTTTATCAAATTATGACATATATTTCTTTAAATTCGATAATACGTATTTTCGCATTTTTAAATAACACTTTTACTTGTATAACTTCTTTTCTTAAAATTATAGCTATTTTTGAACTCATAGTCATGTCCGCCCACTGGTGGGTTAACCACGAAATAACGTATCGGAGATGTGGTCGGAAAATCTCGTGGCATTAATCATTTTAGAAAAACTTTGAACGCGATATTTAATAGTTACGGCAACAATCAAAAATCAATTATTGAAACTGAATGGTCGGCGATGCTCAACGTGACGATAACTGAAGAAACAATTTGTAGTAACATTTTTCTGCCACTATAAGTGAGTACTGTCGATCGACATTAATGAAAGAAGGAAAAAGATAAATGGCCAATAATGCGTTACACTTTTACGTAATTACAAGAAATAAAAACAGTCTGTGATTTATTCACTCTAGCGCATCTGTTCATACGACGAATTATTGAAGACTATTGTAATGTAGTTATGATCAGATAGACTACTTAATCATAACATAGCTCTAAGTGATTTTTCTTATTCACTAGAAACAAAACACTAGTAGGTCACCGTTTAGCATAGATAATGAAATTAAATCAACTGTGACTTCTTTTCTGCCTAAAGATGATTTTCATAAAAGTATTGAAATGAAACCAAGCTCATTGAAGTCAGATGAAGTAGGATGAGATTATACTGAAAAGTAGTAAATAGTTGTGTTCCAATTTACTTTCTATATTGGTTAGGCTGAGATTTATGGCCCAAGCTATATCAAAATGGTCTAATGGTCTAATTTTGAAGTAAGTTAGTTATGTATATCGCTATCATTTCCAGTGGCGTTTAGTTATTATTAGTATATTCAATATTCGCGCACATTTAAGAAGCTTGTCAACAAAAATTGCAGTCCAATGATGTAACTGTTAGTGATGATTATTATTTTGGTCTTTCGAAGCGTTTAGTATGGCGTGTTCGTCGTGTTTGCCCTGAATATCACGAAACAAGCAGTCGGTGATTATTATACAATAATAGACCTAATTGTTCAATTGTCTCTGATTTTTGTCCAAACATAAAATGTTTTGCTTCTATATACATCCTTCATATTTACCCGATTTTGCTCAGTAGGATTATGTAAGGAAAAGTTTCGCATCACCTCGATCAGATGGTCGATAACGATTAAACTTAATGTCATCGTAATCTGCGCCTAGAAAGTCATTTGATGTAGTTCCGGTTATTTTTGCGATCGAAGGTGTAATATAAAATAAATATTAATAATAAAATATCGAAAACCATGTATACCATATAACCAAGAAAATCGATTAATCCAGTAGATGTATTTTTAAATCAAATTTTGTTCAAATGTTCACTGTATTGAGAATAATAAACAAATTTTCTTTGACAAATTAATACCCTTTATAGAGAACATTTAATAATTAGTTGCCGCTTAATGTAAACGAATATATTCTGCTATTCCCGGACATGCTTCTACAAAGGGTACTAGGAAAGTTTTGCAATACAACTTTGTTTATTTAATTTTTTCAAAGTAATTTTCTCTACACTCAATACACCTCGCCATCCTCCGAAATCAATCTTTAAACCAGTTCTGCTAAGTTTCACTAGGGAGTAAAGCACACTCGTTGTCCCAAGCCCGCAGAAGTTCCTCATTACTGGAAAGCCGCCTCCTTTTAGCTTCATTTTCACATGTGGGGACAGTGCAAAGTCGCAGGGAGCAAGATCTGGACTCTAGGGAGGGTGCTCGAGAAGTTTCAATCCTGTCGTGGTCAAATATTCGGTGCAGGCTTTGGAGCGGTGAACTGGAGCATTATCGTGATGGAGTAATCAGGCGCCCATTCTTGACTTTGGCTGCAGGTTCTTCATAGATCCAATGACTTTAGGAGGGCACTGTTCAGTATACCACTTAGCTGTGACTGTCTTCTGTGTGTCTAAGACGACGCGATCTACAATTCCACTCGATTTGAGAAATACAGATTTTCTTCTTTACAGATCGGGATTTTCTGACAACTACGGGTGTGTCCCCTGTCACGATGTTGTTCACATACCGAGATTGTCCCTTATTAAACTTTTTAGCATCTCATGACACCAAGTCACACGTCGTGTCATCTGCTCTTCAGTCAGTCGACGCGACACTCAGAGAGAACAATGAATTACCATCAATCTGTTGGTAGGTCACTCGCCTATCCCCGCCAAGCATTTTCATCACAGTAGTAACGTTTTCCTCCGTAACTAACGTTCGTGGCCTTCCCGGCCTCTCAGCATCCTCCACAGTTAAATTTGCCCTTTGGAATTCTCTATACCACCTGAATATCGTTGTGCAATGTGGACAAACATCACCTAGGGTAAGAGTCATTTTTTCGAAGCACTGGTCTATGTTTAAACCACACACGAAATTATAACGCAAAACTGCCCTTATCTCATTTCGTGACCACGATACTATCGCAAGCACTTTACACTCTCACTGCTAATGAATAACTGAGCCCATCGACATGGGGCGGCGGCTACTATGCACGTATGAACATGTCTCAACATGTAGCAACAAGCAGCTTCCTATATTGCAAAACTTTCCTAGTACCCTTTATAATAACAAGCCTGTGCTGTAAATTAGTGTATTAAAATGCCGAGAGTTTGAAGGCAAACAAATTATCTCCAGTCGAATGATTTTAAAAGAGGTCGGATCGCTGTATTACATTTCCTGAAATCGCTAGGCGGATACAAAGAAATATTGTTATAGTCATTCGTTGGAGAGATTGGTGTCAAGACATCGTAAGGGAGATTCTGAACGACCTAGAAGAATCACTGAACGATAAGATGGGTGACTAAGATTCCTCGTCCTTACGGCTCGACATATTCTTCGAGGACTGAGAGAAATGTTTTTTTTTGGGCAGAAATAGGCTACAGACTAACAATGCGTTCTATATATCGCCGTGTTCATTTGTTTGGGTCGACCTCCTATTATTCAAGGCTACTATTGCCTCTAACTACTTGGTATCGTGACCTTAGATTGGAATTGTGTAATCTAGGGGCAGATTGGGATGAAAAGTAGAACAATATGTTTTTTTCAGAAGAATCTCGTTTTTGTTTGTGGACTTGCGATGGATGTAGACAAGTCCGTCGTCGAAGAAGGTGAGACTGTACTTACTTTACTAGGATTGATAGTTTGGAGTGGAAATAGAATACGAAGTAGGACGCCTTTAATATTCTTTCGAGGCTATTAAAATGCTCAAAGATCCGTGTATATAGTTCGCTTTACCACATATTTAAAGACTAAATAATGGTGTATTCCAGCTCATCTTCATACTACAACTGATACTTTACCATTCCTATAGAAAGCCAACATCAATAACGACAAACGTCTTGTGCAGTCGTCAAACCCATCGCCCATAGAATATGTATGGGGTATGGTAGATCGAAGGATTGCTTCCTAACTCTCCAATGAACTTATAATAACTACGTGATATTTTAAAATGGATTGAATTTCCATTTAAGTCCATAGAATACCTTATTAGAAACATATTCCAGAGAATACAAGCATGTATTCGATTACGTGAAGTGACAATTCATTATTACATTTTCTCTATAAAGCATGCGAACTTTTCAATGAAAATTTACTCATTTATTACGTTCGACAAAGTAAACAACTTGGTTTAAAAATATATACTTTTTTTTATCATATAATGTAATATATAATAATGATATGTACAATTATTATATATTCTTTTTCTATGACTGTTTTCAAAAATATATACTATTATCAATCAATCTAATTGTTGAGCTTTTTGTTCCAGTATATTTTATGCTTGTCCATTAACGTTATTACTAATAACCTAAGATTAAGTTATTTTTTTTCTGTTAATCATTTCTCTTAGTCATCTTGTTCTACAAATAATGAATTGCGATATATTATAAATCTATTCCTCTTATTTTAAATGTTAAAAGTAATTAAAAGTGAAACGGAGGTGTTTATGAGCTTTTAATGTTTATTTACTTAAAAATTATTCCCTCATAAATTTATATATGTAATTTGAGAGTAGTTAGTTAGAAGAGATAAATAAAATATATTCTTTTAGAGGTTCTGAAATGTATTATAAAAATAAAAAAACATCCATAATAATTATTAAAAGATTACTAATACTAATAATGATGCACTTATAATAACGAAACAAATTTCTAGGTATAAGAATATGTAACATACTCTTTAATATTTAGTCCAAAAATTTCTAATAACGAACCTCTAAAGTAAAAAACAAACAGAT
Organism: Dermolepida albohirtum; assembly: GCA_031893035.1. Classification (NCBI taxonomy): domain Eukaryota; kingdom Metazoa; phylum Arthropoda; class Insecta; order Coleoptera; family Scarabaeidae; genus Dermolepida; species Dermolepida albohirtum. Next base: position 193,293 of record JAVIWB010003179.1, on the reverse strand, counting down.
GATTCCATCCACCTATTTTTTGTATCGGGCTATCACGTCCGTGATGGCAGAGCAAACCCACCCATCCCAGATGTATGTAATTAGTGGTGGTCTTGCGACTGCCGATACTTACCGCCATTAGTACGATTCTTAAAAAATTCTGCAGTTGATCTAGAAGATGGCACTCTTCTTTTATAACGATATTAGTTCTCGATATGATCTAAAGAAAAATTTGTCTCGCCAAGGTTCCAAATCTAGCGGGGTTTATTTTCGAGTTGAAGATTACCTAAATTCCTGAAAGTTAGAAGACGCAAACAGCTGAGCCAGCTAGTCCATAAAATGTTATCTAACAGGGCTATTTAAATATCCATGCGAGGGATACTATGTACCACTAAGCTACTGAATGACTGACTTTCACAGGGCTTCGTATTAACCCCATTTCTTTTTAATATATACATATATGATATGCCACAGACAACGTCTCACAAATTTACCTATGCGGATGATATTGACATAGCAACATGGATGTCCTTGAAGTCATTTTCGCTGATGATCTGCAAAAACTGAGCGTTTAATTCAAACGATGGTGTCTCACATCAAGCATTACTAAAACTGAAACGTGTTGCTTTCATTTGAATAACAAATTAACCCACAAAACACAACGAGTAACCTTCAGTGGCACTATTCTGCCCCACAATCTGTAGCCTAAATGTCTTGGGGTAACACTAGATAAAACACTTTCGTACAGGAAGTACTTGTCCAATGTCGCTGCGAAATTACAAACGAGGAAAAGCATTCTTTACAAACTTACTAGGACATCATTAGGAGCACAGGCAGCTACTCTGTGTACCTCTACACTAAGTCTCGTAGAATACTGCACGTCCACCTGGCTAAACAGCTCTTATACGATAGTTATAGTTATTTGTTTAGAAGTTGAAAATAGTTGTAGGATTGCGGTTTTTTAATTGACAATTTATATATCTTGACAAACCCATTTTTCCGAAATGTTAATGTATTCAGCTAGTTTTGCTCCTTCTTTCAAAGCAATGGATTTCTAACCATATATTTACTTTTACCACTTCTAATTCCTTCTATGATGGTAACAAAAGGAATGTTATACTTTTAGGATGTGTTATATTGAGCGATTACACTTTTTCGAAAAAAAAAACAAACCAAAAAGGTTTAAAAGTGTGTATGTTGCTACATATTTGCCTTTTCAAATTATGATGCACTTGTCCCTGTTGTTTATTTTTAAGTGGTAAGTGTTTAACACACAATAAAACTAGTCTCTATCAAAACTGATGAAAAATGGAATGGAAGTTAAAAAAACGAGTTATCTTGAAAGTATTACACAACTACCAAAGTTTATTAACTAGCTTGTTTGATTTTCATTAGAATAGATTAAAATAAGAATCACCAATTATTATTGGAGATAGACAACATGTATTTAATTCTAAATAAACTTTCCAATGAATGAGAGAAATCAGTTTTGTATGTTATTTAATGCAAATTTATACATAAAAAGGAGTCGAACAGAGCTACACTACATGGTGGCGGTCCAGCTCGAGGAAGTTTCACTTACGAAAGATGGGTTGAACTTTGGCTGCTTTGTGAATTCGCGCATTGTGATGAATAAGAAAGACTTCCTTGTGACGAACACCTGAATATTTTTGGTTAACAGCCGTATGTAATTTTAACGTATTACCGTTTGTAACTGTTATTAACAAACTTCCTTTTGGCATCTATTCTACAAGAATAACTCCTGCTTGGGCCTAAAGTACGGTGGCCATGACTTTCCCAACTAAACATTGTGTGCTAGGCTATATTAGAGACGAAGAACCCTTATGGATACATTGGAAACTTTACTTTTGGATTTCAGAGCTCATCGCCTGTCAACAGAGAAAAACTCAGTCTTTGCATTCAAAAACACCAAACGATTTTGAGAAATTTGTTACTTAAACAGTTATCGTTTAGGAGTCAACAATCTTAAAACCTATGTTATTGATACAGATATATTTAATGCCTATGCAAATGGTAGAAACTTTCAAACGACGATCTTCGAGAACCATTGTTTCAACTTTCATGTAAACATCAAGGATGGTTGAGTTTACATGTTTTCCGCGTCTTGAATCATCTGCAATGGATTAACGATGATCAATCATTTACAATAAGACGGAACCTATACACTGCAATCATTCGTTCGTGACTAGTTCTAAAGAATTATGTTCTTTTGTTGACAGTTTAAAGACGATAATCTAATTTCTTTCACAAATTTCTTTTTTTGTCGCGAAGCACTTTATAAAACATAAAATAATGGTCTGGTACGTAGACTTCCGCGGTCGTGGTCCATACTATCTGCTTCTGGGCTTCCGGGCTGGAACCGCATCACTGGAATAACTGCCGACATTTCTACTGTCTGTCGCACTGAAACTGAGTTTAAGTGCGACAGATAGTAGCAGTAGTTGAGCTCTGAAGATGTCCCATATGAGCGGGTACGAAACGTCGGCAGTTATACTAGTACCGCGGTTCCAGCCCGGAAGCCCAGAAGAAGACACAAAATAATGAATTTATTGAAGTCAAATTTGACATGTAAGTAGAAAAGTGTTACTATGGAAAGTTACAAGACAACGCACCATGAGTTGTTTCTATCGTGACTAGGTAGAGTAGATTTTTTTCTAGTTCCAGTCGTATATCATTATAGTAAATCTTGTTTACTTACTAAGTTTATTTCATAATTTATTTGTGGATTGTATCCTTATTTTTCTTAAAACAAACTATTGCAGTAAACACAGAGAAAAAATATTGCATAATGTGAGCAAACAATATAGTTCTTTTTATTCGATTAAATAGACGTACATCAATAAGTCAATTCATTTACGTCTTGTGATTTTAAATTAGTTATTTCTTTTTATTTCACCTTCATGAATAATTCTCACATGAATGGTTTTAAGTAAACAAATAAGTAATTAAATTACTCTGTTTATTGTTAGAATATAGTACATAATATTATTACATACAGAGAAATAGTCTAAGGTTACAGAAGAACAACAATTATTATGAATATATTGTACATATACAAATGCATATATGATTATGATATTAATTAACTTTAATTCAGAATACAATTATAATTGATGAAATATATTAAAGTACGGTCCTGAACGGTTGAAAACGTAGGTTTAGTTGGTTTTGTAGGAACAATGACTCAGAATTCTTGCTAGCGCGGGGGACGGGGACCCGGAGACAAAAGGGACGACAAATTTTGCCAATACATATTTAGACTGTAGACAATCAAGTGATGATGAGCTATCCAATATACATTTGATGATCGCAATTTCACAATGAAAATGTATTGTTCTTTGTTTATTGTTGTACATATCTATCCAGCGATTTGTAATAAATTCGAGACTTATGCAAAACGCCAAAGGCGTACACTTTCTATCACTAGTTGCTTGTATTTATTATTACGTTTGAATGCGTGCGAGTAATTTCATAATTGCTCGCTTACGAAATGTAGAATTGTAGTGTATAGATACACTACCTGCCATAAGTGTTTGCCCACCCGGAAAATAAGAAATAGAAAAACAAGTGCAGTACTTACTCCAAAATTAAAATTTTATTATATAATTATACAAATTGTTTATTATTTCAAATAATTTGAATAAATATTTTTTTTTTTAAATTTTATGACCACCTTTAGCTTTTATTACTACCTCGCGCAATCTCGACATTCTCTAGTAATTTTGCCAAGGTTTCTAGTTCTATTTTTGACTATGCATCCCATAGTAGCGTCCATAGTATTTTTGTGGATGTTGGAGCTGATTTTCGCAGTTGTATATCTAGTTCATTCCATAACATCCCATTCAAGTCAGGACTCTGAGCAGGTCATTTCAAAATAACAATTATTCCTTCCAGTTCTTATTTCTCTAAATATCCCCGACACAATTTTAACGTGTGTTTAATTGTTTTGCTGGAACATAAAGTTTCTAATTAGTCCTGTTTCAGAGGCTACGGTATTCTGTCCCAAAATTTCTTAGTATTGTTTTTTTCGTAGAACAGCCTAATAAGATCGCCTAGAGATGTTCCAGAAAAACAACCCCGAACTATTACCGATCTTCTTCCAAGCTTGATGGTGGATGCGATACAGGACAAATATTCTTCTTTTCGAAGCGAATATCTCGAATTTGGATTCGTCCAGACCACTTTTTTCCAGTATCTAATCCTTGTGTTGTTTTGCCTGAGCTAACCGTTTTATTTTATTTTGCTTGCTCCATAGCGCAATACCTTTTCACCGTTGTGACGCTAACTTGTTTCTGGTGCAATTTCCGGTCTAGATGTTCATCTATTTTTTTATTCAATTCTTTTTATTTAGTAAGCTACCAGTTTTTACATATTTTTCTAATATTATAGTCCACACCTCTGCGGCTTAAGTTCAATAATATCGTAATTTCTCTATCGCTTTTGCCGATATCATGATGAGGCACTACAAGAGCCCATATTTGAACTGATAGTTCTTTCTTACGTGACATTATGCAAAATATCGATTTTATTTTAAAATAATACACGAACACTATGACACGTATTCTTTACACGCCGAAAGTTGAATGAAAACTAAAATTTGTTTACGAATACGATACCACTCGTTACTGGATTTAAGGTCTAATGTAATCGTATTTAAAATTTCCACGAAAAAGGTCTTTGTTAAATCGTTTTACCTTGGTTGCAAAATGGTTATTATCGATGATTTAGTTTTAAACTACTGAAATATATAAATATCGAAAAATGTGCATGTATTAATGTATTATGTTCATCGTTTAATTAAAATTTAATAACAAATTGGTTTTTAGTTTGACTATAATATTGAATAATATGAAAATATACACTTGAGAGGTAGTGTATAACATGTATATTATGTATGTATGTTTGCATTAACAACAAATACGAGTGTAACGGTATGAATATGTGTCTACAGAACTGTGCAAAAGAAAGAAGCACCTTGAATTTTACAAGAAACTATTATAAAGGGATAAATAATAATCTTACATAAGTTGAAATTTTCTTCAATGTATAAAAACTAACACATATCTATATTTAAAAGTAAACAACTTAAATTTTCAATATTTTATATGACCACCTTTATTTTTTATGGTATCCTGCATTCTTCTTCGTAGGCTTTCCATTAACGAATTAATAAAATTTTTAGGAATATTGTACCACTCTTCCCGTAGTATGTTCCACAGTTCATTTTTGTTCTTTGGCCCGCTTTTACACTTTTTTCTGTCTAGATAATCCCACACATGCTCAGGACTCTGCGGTGGCCATATCATAGTTTGCAATACCTTATTTGCTTTCTGCTGTGTTAAATAAGTTTTCACAAGTTTTGAGGTATGCTTAGGATCATTATCTTGCTGTAGAATGAAATTACTACCAATAAGGCGCTGCCTTGAAGGTATGGCATGTTCTTCTAATAGGGTTCTGTATTTCTCACAAGTTAATTTACCTTCCATTTTTACAATTTCGCCTACACTTGCTGCCGAAAATACAACAACAAACTTGGATATTGCCTTCTCCATGTTTTATGGTAGTGTGTAAACATGGTTCAAATAACGATTCACCAGCGCGTTGTCTAACATACTGACGTCTGTTCATTCCAAATAATTGATATTTAGATTCGTCAGTCCATAGTACTTGTCGTCACTCATTATATCCCAAAGTTTCGTGGTCTCTGGCATATTTTAATCGTTTTCCTCTATTACCTCGTCACAGTAAGGGTTTTCTCACGGTCACGCATCCCCTCAAGCCTGATCTGAGCAAGTATCGCCTTGCTGTTGAAGCCTGTACCGAAGTACCAGATGTTCGCGCAAGATTTTGAGCTAGTTCTGCGCTAACTTTGTTAAGGAATTAACTTTTAAAAACAGCGCATCAACTTTACTGAGCTTTTTTGGACGTCCACTCTTTGGTCTATCACTTACTCTGCCGGTTTCAGTCATTCTTTTTATTGTTTGCTGCACGGCATACCGGGAACATTTCACTATCTTTGATATTTTCACTTGACTATAACCCTCTTGGTGTAAAACAATAATTTTGTTTCTGTCTAGTAATGCTATTCTAGGCATTTGTAGGCAAAAAGGTTTTAGTAAATAAGTTTTGGAAAATATTGTTAGGTGCTTCTTTCTTTTGCATAGTACTGTATATGTATAATCTGAAAATGCTACTTACAGCAAAGGTAATCATGCAATTTTAATTTTTAAAATCACGACGTACTTAATAATAAAAGAAGTGCATATGAAAAGACTAAAGAGATATTTTATTCATTGTAAACATTGTAAACTGTAGGAGATAACTAATTGTGCCAGGTTATATGTACTTTCTTTTATAAAACGAGTTCCCTGTAACAGGCTTTGAAAGCGCAAAGGGTATCACAATGTGTGTGTCATGGCAACGAGTTTTTCGGTACAGTAGCGCTGTAGCGTGGCAAGTGCTAAGAATTATAATTATCTCAAAGTTTGACATCCTGGAACTAGTTTTTAAAAAATTTATTCAAGTTTGGAGCTGAAAAAATGCCATCGGTTGTATCAGTCGCACCAGGCATCGAGCTTGATAGGAGATGATGTTAGTAAACTAGTCACTAACTCACTAAACCACTACGGCCTTATGTACGTTCTTTTGGAATACTCAGTCTTAAAAGTAGTGTAAAAGTTCAGCAAACGAACTGACGCCCTTATAATACACTTAATATTTAAATTTGAAAGTATTCTATTGTAAATGGTACTGCAAAAGAGATTAGTAATTTTGATCATTACATCGTTTGTCTGTACAGACAAGTCTCATATAATGCACTTTTATATAACGCGGTTAGTTACGTATACGAAATTCTGATATCAAGTTTTTATTTACGCGTTGCGATATAAGATACGTGCTTACCTATTACAACTGGTATAAGCTACGCATATATATATACATGGTTATGTTAAACGAAGTTGTATACTTACTTAGATTAGAAAAACTTAAACAAGACCCGATATTCTTTCTTTGAGGTAACCTATATCTGGTGACTTAGAAAGTCAACTGTTCAGAAAATGCCAACTAATGACACAATCTCCAACTTTTGCATAGTATCCATATTCCATTATTGTCTATTTGAGTTAAAGTACCGTCATTAAAAAAATATTGTTGGTATAATGATTCTGTAATGCTAATAGTACAAAGCCTTGTAACATTCGAAAATATTGCTGCCTATTTATCGTTATCATTTTCGTTTGTCCATGTTCCATTTCTTCATATTCTATTAGAAAGCTTGATATAAAGTCAAACCAGATAGTAACCATGATATCATATAATCCTCGCTGGTCAGTCGTATTTGGATTATATTCTATCCATAGCCAAAATGTTCCTATTCATCCAATATATAGTATACTTATTTAGTATTATTCTCCTAACATTTGAAAAATGAAAGTGACTTAAATTTGCATATCTTGTTTTTTCTATTCACAACGGATCTTTTCTTTATAGGAATACTTGAATGTACGAAAACTTTTGGGATTGACTGTATGTATATATGTATGTATATTCTCGTAGAAGGAAATAATATAAACACTTGAATATATATACAACCAATTATGAATTTTCAGACAGGAAACATATTGTGCAAATTGAGCGGGAACCTTAAGAATGTTGTGTCTATTGAGATAAGATTAGGTTTTCGTATGAAAGCCTGAAACAAAAACAAAAGTATTTTATTTATTTATCTGGAGGCATATTATAAAGGAAGGTAATGAAACATTTAATTTAAACGTAATCACTGGGTTTTACCGGTTTTATTTAGTGTGTGTAAAGATGATTCATCGGGCCTTTTGGCGCCTAAAAGCTTCTCGTGTAAAACTTTCCGTTAAAAAGAATAATACAAATAAATTACTTTTAACAAATTTACATAATATTTATTCTAGATTTTCTAGAAGAATAATGATAAAATTTGTTTAGTATGTATATAACATACGTATGTAATAAAAATAACTATTTATGCGTCTATGTGCTTATGTGTGTGCACTACAGTCCACGCAAGTTTGGCCCAAGGAAAAAGTTTTACAATATCTTAATTGAATAAGCTCTATTGCATTCAACGATGGTATATTTGTCTTAAACACATCTGAAATTGAAATAACGCAAGTATTACGAACAGAAGATAATTTAGCATTTTATAACCTGGATTATCCAAACGCATTTGCACCGAATCATTCTAATCTACGTGGGCAGGGTGAAAAGTTCTCGGTCTGACAATGAAAGACTGCGATTGAAATTTAAAAAATGATTTTATTTTTCTACATAATCTCCCTTGAGTTCAACACACTTGGTACAACGTTTTTCTAATATCAATATTCCTTCCCGGAAGTGAGAGTTTAGAAGGCTGTCAAAATATTCTTCTACGGTCCTTTTAACTTCTTCGTTGGATGTGAATCGCTTTTCAGAAACAAATTTTTTCAAATTTGGCAATAGATGGAAGTCTGAGGGTGCCAAATCAGGAGAATAGGGAGGATGGCCGAGCAAATCGTACCCCAAATCTCGCAATGTTTCCATCGCCAACGCACCCTTGTGTGCGGGTGCGTTGTCCTGATGAAAAATGATTTTTTTCTTCTTCAAACCAGGCCTCTTTTCGCGAATTTTGGCATCCAGCTGGTCAAGAAGGTTAGAGTAATATGCGCCTGTAATTATTCTGCCTTTTTCAAGGTAATCAATTAACAAGATTCCTTTTGCATCCCAAAACACGCTGGCCATGACTTTTCCGGCAGATGCGATCGACTTCGCTTTCTTTGGCGCTGAACCACCGACTTCCACTCACTGCTTCGACTGCTGTTTCGTTTCTAGCGTGTAGTGGTGGACCCATGTCTCATCCATGGTGACAAATCGCCGCACAAAATCGGTCAGATTCTTGTTAAATCGGTCCAAAGAATGCTCCGAAAATCGTTTGCGCATTTGCTTTTGATCGACATTCAGCAAATGCGGCACCCATCTCGCGCATAGCTTTCTCATCTCTTATTCTTTGTGCAAAATGTTTCGCACCCTTTCTTCCGATATCCCCACAGCCTCAGCTATCTCACTCACTTTCACCCGCCTATCGTCCAACACAATATCATGTACTTTTTCGATGATTTCTGGTGTGGTTGCGGTTTTTGGCCGTTCTTCACGTGGGTCATCTTCGAGGGAGGTACGACCACGTTTAAATTCAGCTGCTCACTTCTTAACGGGTGACATCGAAAGAGCGGAGTCCTCGTACACTTTTTTCAACTTCGGATGAATTTCCATAGGGGTTAAACCATCCAAAACAAAGAATTTTATAACAGCACGATATTCAAGTTTATCCATTTAAAAAAATAACACGCACGACGTTTACTACAAAAATTCTTGCAAACAAACTACTTGAGAGAACAAGTTGAAAGTTTTCATATGAACTAAAGACACATGCAGTCACGCAGGAAACATAAATTTCTGTTAATTGTAACGCCATCTCTGTGTCAGGCCGAGAACTTTTCACCTTGCCCACGTATATATTAGACACGTCTTATCGATGAGACTAAGCAGGTAAAGATTTTATTATATCCTCTCTCTCTCTCTCTCTTAGGGGCTAGACCCATCCGGCTTGATCATTTGGAGAATTTTTATTTTATTTCAATTTTAGTTCTTGTTTGAATATTATTGTGGTGATACAGTAAGTAAATAACAGTGTTGGGAATGTCCATACCATATTGTGGTGATATAGTAAGTAAATAACAGTGTTGGGAATGTCCTGGTGTTGGATCAATAGGTATTGCTAAACGATCCAGTATAATAACTTAATAACAAGGTATGCTCGTAGACAAATCAGTGAAAAATTCAATTTAAGTCTACCGGCAGTAAAATACAACATTCGCCGATATCAAGAAACAGCGATCTAAGTCTCCTGTTTCTTGATATCTGTAACCGTCCAGGTCCGTCACGAATAACTACCACAGCAAATGATCGTCTACTACAACTAATAAGTAAACGAAATCGCAAAAAAATATCAGAAGTAGCGAGCGAATTCAATTGCAAATGTCAGCATCCAGTTTCATTTACCACCGTCAAACGCCGACTGACGGAAGGAAATTTACACAGTTGCGTGGCAGCTCGTAAACCATTGCCATGCCAGGTTAACCGATTGAAAAGGTTACAGTGGAACCGAGAACATTGGAATGGCACAGTATAACAATGGAAAAGTGTTTTATGGACTGACAAATCAATATTTAAAGTGTTTGGTCAAATCGAGGAAATATTTATCAATGCTTCCCGAAGGTGTTACGTCAACGATAAAACATGGTGGCGGTTTAGTTACAGTTTGGGGTTGCCTTTTTTACTCAGGAATAAGGACGTTACACCGAATCGAAGGAATAATACGGAAAGAGCACTACCACGAAATATTAGAATCCTATGCCATTCCTTCTGGGCTGCAAGTAACTGGCGACAATTTTACTTTTATGTACGACAGCGATCCGAAGCATATAGCTCGAATATGCAAACAGTATCTGAATGAGTAAAACCAAGCAAATATTGTACAAGTTACGATATGGCCACCGCAGAGTCCAGATCTCAATTCTTTTGAGGTACTGTGGTGTGACCTTGACAGATGAGATTGTCGGTCCTGCTTCCAAGGAACAGTTCTGGGATAATTCCCAACAAGAATGGAACAACATTGAGGCGACACACTGAGAAAATTAATCAAAAGGATGCCGCAAGTTGTTCAAACAGTTATCAATACAAAAGGCGTATTTTTGGCGGAAAAGGTATTTCAGAATTTTATTAATAATAAATAGTAAAAAATAAAATTGTCTTTAGAATTTGATAGTTGTTATTCTTTAGAGTAATAAATTTATTTCTTCAGTATTAGTTGTCTTTTATTTTTTGATTTTTGAAAACTTTCGTCACTTGGTCAAACTTCAATGAACGGTAGTGTACATAGAAAGTATCCATATTTAAAAAAAATATACATACATACGTGTGCATTTATTGAAAATATTTTCAATCACATTCTTCTTCGATTATTAATATGGTGTATATATGTATGTACCAAGGAGAATGATTGAGCGGGAAATGTGGTTCTACTACCAATGGCAGATGGAATTTGGTTAATTTGATTTTGTTGTTTAGTTATTTGATAGTTATAGAAGGGTTTAAATAGAAAATCCTTGCATATACTAATAATTTGTGGTGCAATCGAATATTTTCTTCTTAAAAAACGCATCTAAAATTTCGGATACACGCAACAAACTTTTTGGTATTGAAGGGATAACACTCCTTTGAAAACCATAATTTGTTGCTAGGCCACACAATCTAAACAGTCAGTATCGAAGTAAATGTGTGACCAGAATCATAAAAACTACTTCAGAAGCTCAACAAAATTAAAACCTTATACTGTTTTACAAAAGACACCATACTTTCATATCATAAAGCCGAACAAAGTTGCGATTCTTTTATCTACAATGCACCATATCGAATCCAATGATTCGCAAACTGGAAAGCTAGAAAATTACGGGTACTACAACAACCAAGACAGTAGTACACGGCTTGGATGAATAATGTGCTAAATTTTCATTCACTAGACACACTTGTAGACGACTAATGGCTATATTCTACAGATTACTAGTATAAGTGCTGTCAAATAATATATTGTCTATAGCGTTTACAAAGACAATGTCAGCATTTTCAAGTCTGAATTCTTGAAGCGCCCCTCCCCTCGCGGTTTTTTTTATAATAATAATAAATAAAACACATAATTTGCATTCACTTTCAAAAACTTTTTAGTGGTAATTGAAGTATTAGTTATGACATTTATATGCGAAAAATAATATCTGCCAAATGGCCTCCTCTTGCAGCTCGACAGCGTCCACTCTTTTGTTAAAATTTTCAATGACATTTTGACATAATTGAGGCTCTATCTCACCAATGACACGAATAATTTCATCTTTCGAGGCAGGAATTGATTGTGGATTGTTTTTATAAACCTGACTTTTCACGTAACCCGAAAGAAAATAGTCTAACAGTGTCAAATCAAATCATCTTGGTGGCCAATTAACATCACCGTTTCTTGAGATTACACGTTCAGGAAATTTTTCTCTCAATAAATCAATTGATTCGTGTGCGGTGTAGCGCCAGCCTGTCGAAACCACATATCTTCTAGATCAATATTCACTAATTCAGGTCACAAAAATTCGGTTGTCATCCGACGATATTGATCACTATCGACAGTTACTGCTTCACCAGCAGCATTTTCAAAGAAGTAAGGTCCAATTACACCACCTGACCACAATGCACACCAAACGGTAACTCGTTTAGGATGCATAAGTTTCTCATGAATAATTCGTGGATTTTAAATTGACATATGAACGACGTTTTAAATGATCTAATGGCTTCAGTTCCAGTGTTATTTGAACCTTATATGCCTTCAGGGCTAAATCCTTGCGCAAAATACACCATGTTGTTGATCCACTAAGTCCAAGTTGTTGTGAACGTCGTCTAATGGATATTTCAGGATCTTCATCAACACTTTCACGAACCAAACCAATATTTCCTTGTGAACGACCACTACGACTATATTTTTCACTTTTTTGATCTTCCACGGAACCGGTCTCTTGAAATTTTTTAATAATTTGACCAGGGTGCTTTCAGATGGACGATTATGTAAACCAAAAATTCACATAATTTTTTAAAAACTCTTTTCACAGAACGTTGATTTTCATAAAATAATTCAACAATTTGAACGCGTTATTGTACCGTGTAAGAAGCCATTTTTATAAATGTCATACATCACACTTTTTAAATGCCCACATAGTCAGACAAATTCAGTGCGCCAACTATATTTTATTTATTCTTTAAAAAGCTGCGCAATTTGAAACACTCTTTACTTTTAAATGTTGTTACTTTAATTTTCTTTCCGAGATATTCCCGTATCCATTTGAAAGTAGTGCTTGTTATTTCATAACTGCATAGGTTTCTAAATAATTGGTTTAAATCAATTGAATCAATAGTCCTCTGTAAATTAATAAAAAACTGGTGTAATTTTATTTTCGTTCTCCAACTGCTCTTTTACAAGTACTAAATTTAAAAATATCTCACAGCAATGTTCTCACCTGAAACCTCATTAAATATCAGTTAATAGTCTGTTGTTTTCAGTGAAATGATCTAACTGCTCTTCTGGGACCTGTTCTAAAACTTTTTCCGTATTTACTATAAGCCTTATAGTCTTCCATACTTCTGAAAAAATATCCCTTATTAAAAATTCGTTAACTAAATATGTATACCTTTCATGTCAATGTAAAAGGAAATAAAAACTAGATGGAATATTTTTAAAGTTTATGTATGTATATAAACAAGCGTAATTAAATTAACTAAATTATTTCTTGCAAGGATGACTTTTGACGATTCAAGTATTAGAATGCTATTATTTAAGTATAATCTATTTGCTCAATATCAAAATCAAAAATTGCCATTTACGGTCCAAAATAGAATACGATTTAGTTGAGAAATGAATAAACTTGCCAATGTCATGATATTTACTTGGGGAAATAATGTTCTAAACTTACTCCTCTGTCAACACCCATGAGGATACATACTGCCTTTTTTGTAAATTAAATCCGCGCTCTGCTTCTGATGAAACTCTCCAAGCCATTAGACCCTTAGACCTAAGGGAATGAAATGCGCAAAGTAATACATTTTAGTATATCAAAACATAACTCTTCTTTAAGACGTGACAACACATAGTAATTCTTAGCTAACTTGCCATTAATAGTATAAACGGTTTTTCCAAATACGAAGATAGTTTCACAAGTAGTGAGAATGACACATATGTGGCGCTCTAATTGGTAAAACAAATGCACTGTAATTTAGGGTGCTTATTTATATGTTTACATTCCGATATTTAGATAAATCGGTTGATTAGTTTATTTTTGACAGCTGATTGAAAAAGAAGCAACACGTCGTTTTGTTAAAATGGAAAAAGCAGAGTATCGTGCGGTGATTAAATACTTCGTAATTAAGGGTACGAAAGCTACCGAAATAAAACATGAGTTACGGGAAACATTAGGTGAATCTGCTCCATCATCTGCCACAATAAGTAGATGGGTAAATGAATTTAAACGTGGTAGAACGAGCTGTGTTGATAAAGCGCGCTCTGGAACACCCAAAATCGTGACTTCTAAGGAAATACTTATAAAAATCCATAATATTATTACGCAAGATCGACGACTCAAAATGAGAGGTAGGCAGCATAGTAAACATTTCAACAGAACGCGTACACCACATTTTAACGAAAGAATTGGGCCTTTCTAAGCTTTCGACAAGATGGGTGCCGCGATTGCTTACGACTGATCAAAAGTTCACTCGTTTGCGCATTTCCAATGAGTGTTTGGATCTTTATAAGCGGAATCCCGTTGATTTTTGTAGGCGATTTGTTACTTGCGATGAAACTTGGATACACTGCAGCAACCCGAAACTAAACAACAGTCGAAACAATGGTTAGAACGTGGTTCTGCACCTCCAAAGAAAGCGAAAACCACTTTATCGGTAAACAAAGTGATGGCATTAATTTTTTGGAATTCAAAGGGCATTTTGCTCATTGATTACCTTCAGAAAGGTGACACAATAAACGGATAATATTATGCAGAACTTCTACAAAAATTAAATGTTGAGATTCGTGCTAAACGGCCAGAAATGGCAAAGAAAAAGATTCTGTTTCACCAAGACAGCGCTCCCTCGCATACCAGCATAGTTGCGATGTCCAAAATCCACGAGTTGCATTTCCAATTAGTACCGCATGCGCCTTATTCGCCGGATCTAGCACCTTCCGACTTCCACCTTTTACCAAAATTGAAAACGGCACTAGGTGGAAAGAAATTTTCGTGTAACGACGAGCTTATCATCTTCGTAAATGAGTATTTTGCAAGCCTTCCGGAATCGCATTTTAGAGATGGCATAAGGGCATTGGAGCACCGTTGGAATAAATGTATTGCTCTTTTAGGAGAATATATTGAAAAATAAAAATTATTTTGTGTTCAAAAAATTCGTCAAACTTGTCAAACTACCCTCGTACATCTAGAGTCAATTATCACCCCTAAAAACTTGGTGAGTCTACTTATTTTATACTATTACCATTGACTTTTATATTTGTATAATGTGAATATTTTCTTTCAGTATGTGTTGTTTTAAATTCTATAAAAATTGTTTTTTTTACTATTTAAGTACAAAGCATTTTGCTTTTTTTGTTATTATTTATACAAGTTAATTTGGTATTTCCTTCATGAGTAATAAAACTTAAACCCTTAACACCGACAATGAACATTACGGTCTCAGAGTCGTTGACATATAAAATATAAAGTAATGGACCAAGTGCCCTATCCCAGGAAACACCACCTCTTACTAGCAGACAATAATAACTCCCTGACGCTCTACAGAAGCCCATCGTCAAGTTGCCGAAAACTTGTAAAGAAATAATTAAATGCAAAGGTAGAATTTTCCAGAAAATTATTAAAATAAATAATGTTTATTTTGTTTATAGTCGCACAAATTGTTATATTCTATAATAATTTAAATTTGTTTTTGTTAGAATTACATTTTCATTTGAACATATATTTTCTTTTCCTAAATGTGTCACACTTTCCTTAAAGTTGGTAATGCATATGTGCATATTTGTGTTTGTTATAATTAATAATAAAAGTAATAAGTATATCGACGTATTTGCATTTCAATCAATTAATGACGTAAAAATGATGGAAGTTATTTCCAGGGTAACGCATATTCAGTTACCCATTTAAATTCGAGAAGGTATTACTATATACGTACTTGATGAGTTGCACAGGATTGGTCGTTATATAACGATAAAAAAATTCTACAAGCCTTGGCACAATCATTTGACATGGATGTCATTTTAATCACTAAGGTTGATATATAACCCCTTTCCACATTAACTTTCGTAATTCTGTATATGCATTTCGACAACTAAGTTGTCATCATAAGCAGATAATTGCAAAGTGTCGCACCCGGTAAACCACAGCGAAAAAATACCTGTACGAAAACAAACTCCGTACGCGATCTGTGCCGTTGAGAACCAAAATGTATGTCTCAACGGTACAGATCGCGTACGGAGTTTGTTTTCGTACAGGTATTTTTTCGCCGTGGTTTACCGGGTGCGACACTTTGCAATTATCTGCTTATGATGATAACTTAGTTGTCGAAATGCGTATACAGAATTACGAAAGCTAATGTGGAAAGGGGTTATATATCAACCTTAGTGATTAAGTTACTCAACCACAGGCTCCATCAAATTCAACCTCAATGGATGTTATTGAACGTTTGTGGGATTTATCTATATCTATATATCAGCAAGTACCACATTTTTATATAAATTATTCAAGAATGCTTTGCAGGTGGAGAGAAAAGAATATAAGCTAAACTAAATAATAAGAGATACCCAAAATATTAAAACAGTGAAATAAAAAATTGCTGATTAACTTGGCATTTCGGGATTCAAAAATTTTCGGTTACTGCACTGTGAAAATTCATTTTATGATTGACATTGGCGGGTGAATGTTTATGAGAATTTATTCGTGTTATTAATTTTCGTTTCTTAATTTCGTATTGTTACTATTCCTAAATATTTCACATTCTGGTAAATATGAATAAAATAAATTATAAACAATAAATAAATTTGAATTAATTTTTTTTACTACCCCAAAATCTACGATCGCCATATATAACTACAAAGCTGACAAATCACAGCTAAATATAAAGTTAAAACATTTTAATATCAATTTTTAGAGCGCACCAACGATTTTGCCATTTTTAATCACACTGTGCATTAAACAGTACAATGAATTGAACAAAACAATTTTACGAACTTAGTTGTACAGTTTTTGACTTTTGCAGACTTAAATTTATTACTAACTTTCGTATTTTTTGCTTAATATTCTATTTATTCTCTTTTAATACAAATATATAAGTATGTATATTTTAATATATGTATTTACAAATTTTTATATCAATCAATGTCTTTATTACATACATTCCGATTTTAAGAGCAACTGTAAAATTTGGACTGTGAACTGCATTTACCTGTTTTTGTGGTCTCTTATATTGGTTGCAAAAGTTTTAAGAATTTAAAAATATTATGAACAAAATGCTTTTAATTTTAATTTTTGCAAATAAATATAAATTTGAGAAAATAGATTTCATCCAATATTGTTTTCGAAAGAGATTATTATTATTAGCAAGTGTCCAGGTTTTATTTCGTATATATATGCAAATACAGAGTGTACACAGATTTCATTCGCAGAGCAATACATTATGTAAACATAATTAGTAACTGGAAGCTAAGAAAATGCAATGACTATTATCATTAGCAAGTGTCCAGGTTTTATTTCATACATATATGCAAATACAGAGTATACATAGATTTCATTCGCATGGCAATATATTACATAAACAAAATTAGTAATTGGAAGCTAAGAAAATACAAAACTCTCTTTTGCTGATATCTTCATTCTAATAAATGTATCAGGTTTTAAAAATATGAAAGGCATAATACTAATATGTTTCTATTCAATTTATTTTAAATAGTAATATATGTAAGCAGTGACAAAAAGTTTTGAGGGGTCCTCAAACCAATAAAAGTACTAAGTATACCTTATACGAGGATAGTTTGACAAGTAGTGAGAATGACACATAGGTGGCACTCTAATTGGTAAAACAAATGCACTGTAATTTAGGTTGCCTATTTATATGTTTACATTCCGATATTTAGATAAATCGGTTGATTAGTTTATTTTTGACAGCTGATTGAAAAAGAAACAACACGTCGTTTTGTTAAAATGGAAAAAGCAGAGTATCGTGCTGTGATTAAATACTTCGTAATTAAGGGTATGAAAGCTACCGAAATAAAAGATGAGTTACGGGAAACATTAGGTGAATCTGCTCCATCATCCGCCACAATACGTAGATGGGTAAATGAATTTAAACGTGGTAGAACAAGCTGTGTTGACGAAGCGCGCTCTGGAGCACCCAAAATCGTGACTTCTAAGGAAATGATTATAAAAATCCATAATATTATTACGCAAGATCGACGAATCAAAGTGAGAGAGATAGCAGACGTGCTAAACATTTCAACAGAACGCGTACACTACATTTTAACGAAAGAATTGGGCCTTTCCAAGCTTTCGGCAAGACGGGTGCCGCGATTGCTTGCGACTAATCAAAAGTTCACCCGTTTGCGCATTTCCAATGAGTGTTTGGACCTTTATAAGCGGAATCCGGTTGATTTTGGTAGGCGATTTGTTACTTGCGATGAAACTTAGATACACTACAAGTCGAAACAATGGTTAGAAAGCGAAGACCACTTTATCGGCAAACAAGGTGATGGCATCAATTTTTTGGCATTCAAAAGGCATTTTGCTTATTGATTACCTTCAGAAAGGACCACAATAAACGGACAATATTATGTAGAACTTCTACAAAAATTAAATGTTGAGATTCGTGCTAAACGGCTAAGAATTGCAAAGAAAAAGATTCTGTTTCACCAAGACCACTAGTATTTTGCAAGCCTTCCGGAATCGCATTTTAGAGATGGCATAAGGGTATTGGAGCACCGTTGGAATAAATGTATTGCTCTTTTAGGAGGAAAAAATTCGTTTTTCTTTTCCATTCTCACTACTTGTCAAACTACCCTCGTACTTAGTCAACTGTAGTAATTCCCAGAAATAATTAGCCAGGTAAGCTTGGAATATGCACAAAAAATTTGCTTGTATTAAATTTTATGGCTTGGTCATTATTATTTTTTCTTTATTATTTTTTGCATTTTCTATTAAACCGATGCTTTGAATGTTTTAACATTAGCAGAATTAGAAAAAAAAAGAATAGTGTTGGTTATTTTTTAATATACTATTATCTCTTGCACGTGTGTAGATTTGATATTTTATAAGAGCATCCTTTTATACTTATTTCAAGGTAAAGTTTCTAGATTTTTATGATAATTTGATTGATTATTTATTACGTATAATTAATAATAAAAATGATATAAAAACAAAAGCAAGAGTAATTAAGAAAGAAACTTAAAATCATTTACGGACTACGATATAAAATTAAAAAATGAAAACGAGAAATGTATTACAAAATAAAAGAAAAATTAAGCTACTTAAAAAATATACATGAGAAAGTCGAAACAAAAGAACAAAAAATTATTTAATTAATTTGGTAACCGCTATTGTCTATTACCATTTGTAGGTACTGTGTCATAGAATTTACCAATGTATTCATTTTTACTTGAGTACAAATGATGTCGCAAAGTGTTCTCTGTTCTTAAATGAGTACGTCCCTCTCCTACATCCCAGTTATGAATTAATAGATTCCGCAAATTTTCTATTGGGTTCGAATCCGGAAACTTTGTAAGCCAATTCAGTAATTCTATGTTGCAATGTTCCCGGTACCAATTAGCAAAACCCTTTCATGTACATATGTATTCAGCTATTATTTTGAACTAGAGTTAGTGTTTGATGTAACGACCGAACTTTTATTATTTCTTTTTTATGATAAGTTTTTAAATTAAGGGCCACTAAGGCAATTATTCATGTTAGTAATAATAACATTATTCTTGTACGCGATTTTAGGATCGTATATCTTATCTTTCATAATAATGTAATTTAATAGCTATTATAGCATCTATATATAATTCATCATTCATTGCATTAATCGCAATAAAACCAATTCAATAGACTTTGGAAATATTAGGTTATTATGTTTAATAAAATTGTCGGTTTTTTAAGACAATCTTTATTACAGGGAAAACCTTAGCAATACCTTTGAACATTATGTCGTTATTCAGCCACGCTTCGGTTTTATTGCAGGAACTATTACACATTACTTAAATTTAATATAATTTACAATACCATAGCCTACAGCCCAATATACCCTCTTTGCGCTTACGATAAATGACTAACTCACTTGACAATTCTAGAATATTTTACGGCCTTTTACCAATTCTCACGGACCATGGGAGGATAACAAACACTAATATGCCAATAACACACGATCACTTGTTTAATCGCGAGTAATATAGCGCCTATAAGAACTACTGTTTGTTCACAGGTTTATGGACAATTTTGTAATAATTTTTAATCAATCCCTGTTAATATTTTGCTAAACAAACTATAACCTTGCTTCACCCTAATGCACTTTCAACCATATCTTATGATTCAGCATCGGTAAGTCAGTTGGTTACAGTCTTTCGTAAACAATGTGGTTTGTCTCTTCCAATAATTTAAAATTACTGTAAAACGGAATCTGCACCAATAGCCGATTTTCAACGGTAATTTTACACGGTCGTCTACTTTACACTTTCGTTCTCATGTTACTTTCTGTGCAAAAACCGTATCCACCATAAAATAGTACTTTCCTAGAGTAAGTTAATATCAACAATAACAAAGAAAAATTATTTTCAGTATATATTTTGATTTAAAATGCTTATTTATATTCTTTTTATTATTATAAAAATCGGACAATTATCTATTTTTTTAACATATATAAATTATTTGCTCAACTGTGAGGAAAATGCTTGGCGAGGACAGGCGAGTGACCTACCAACAGATAGAGGGTACTTCAGGCCTAAATACATCAGCAATTCGTCCGATTTTGCATGATCATTTGTACGTGAAGATATTTTGTTCTATCTGGGTGCCGCATCGACTGACTGAAGAGCAGATGACACGACGTGTGACTTGGTGCCGGGAGATGCTGAAAAAGTTTAATAAGGGACAATCTCGGTATGTGAACAACATCGTGACAGGTGACAAGACTTGACTGTACTATTACGATGTGCCGACCAAAGCTCAAAACAAAGTTTGGGTCTTTGATGATGAGGACACACCCGTAGTTGTCAGAAAATCCCGATCTGTAAAGAAGAAAATGACAGCTGTATTTTTCAAATAAATCGAGTGGAATTGTGGAACATGTCGTTTTGGACACACAGAAGACAGTCACAGCTAAGTGGTGTACTGAACAGTTTCTGCCTAAAGTCATT
The DNA here is from genome assembly GCA_031893035.1 of Dermolepida albohirtum. Lineage (NCBI taxonomy): Eukaryota > Metazoa > Arthropoda > Insecta > Coleoptera > Scarabaeidae > Dermolepida > Dermolepida albohirtum. The sequence continues at coordinate 172,247 of JAVIWB010003179.1, read as the reverse complement.
GGATCTATGAAGAACCTGCGGTCAAAGTCAAGAATCGACACCAGGTTCCTCCATTACGATATTGCTCCAGCTTACTACAGCAAAGCCTGCACCGAATTTTTGACCACGACAGGATTGAAACTTCTCGAGCACCCTCCCTACAGTCTAAATCTTGGTCCTTGCACTGTTCCCGCATGCAAAAATGAAGCTAAAAGGGAGGCGGCTTTCCAGTGATGAGAACCTTCTGCGGGCTTGGGACAACGAGTGTGTTTTACTCCCTAATGAAACTTGGCAGAATTGATTTAAAGATTGGTTTCAGAGTATTGAGAGGTGTATTGAGTGCAGAGGAAATTACTTTGAAAAAATTAAATAAACAAAGCTCTATTGCAAAACTTTCTTAGTACCCTTTGTACATACATATATATGCATATATATATATGTGTGTGTGTGTGTGTGTGTGTGTGTAAAAATCTATCTCTAGAGTTGTATTAATGTATACATATTGAAAAATATGTATTTGTTTATCTGCATTATACATAAATAAAAGTGTAATAAATTAGTTTTACAAAAATTATACAGATTCATTGTTTTAAAAACAAATGAATACTCTAATATTATTTAGATATAATTTTGATTACATGCATGTTTACTTTAAATCAATAAATACAAATAAAGTTATTGAAGTTGTAAACAACGAAGAAACTTTTGATAAATTATTATTAATATTCTATCAACGCTTATCTGGTTGCAATTAAAAATCAGGTAGTGAGAAAATTGTCAAGTTCATCGTTGACATTTAATTTAGGTATTCTTGTTGTACTTAATATAACATTGAGAGCACGATATGAATGAGGAAACTTCATTTGTTTCCTGTTAGTTCTGGCAGACACCCCAACAGTTTATTCATTTTATTTTCAAAATATACTGTATACTTTCAACTTGTATATACATGTCTATTTTGTTACAAATATAGCAAATTAATTAGCTATTATGTAAAATTTTCTATTTGTAACAAAACTTTTCCGGTAAGCCAACAGGATTTTTCTATCAAATTATCAACTGGATCAGCGATAACGAACTTACAGTTAATAAATGAGATCAAATATATACTGTGAACGTCAAAATAAAGTGTACAAAATCATTTTTTACAATATAATGTTTATTTCAGTCTATTAAAATACTATTAAGATGAACATATTAGGTTTTTTGAGATCAATATTAATCTCTTTACTTAATTCTAAAAAAACAACAACATTTCTTTACAACAACAAAAGTTATAAAACAAAATATACTCCATATTTTACGCGTCAAAATAATGTGTACATTCTACATCTGTCACATTTCCACGACGTCTTACTGTAAAAAAATACCGTTTATATTTGATTTTTTGTTTATTTTATAATTCTATTTAAACATTCTTAATATTTTACTTGAAGTAGTTGCGTCCGGTTGTGTTTTTGTGGTTCTTTTTTTCGAAAGTTAAGTATTTTTTCAAGTGGGCAAACAAACTTCCTCTGATATTAGAGAATTAGTTTTAAAACTTCGCAATGAAGGCAAAACGTTTAGAAAAATTGACAGTATTATTAATAGAAGCCATAATACTGTAAAGAAAATAGTTGAAAAATATTAAAAGTTCGGTAAAATAGAAAATTTCCAAGGTGCTGGCCGACCAAAAGTTTTAAGTGAGTCTCAAGTAAGGTCTATAGTGCGTGATGTAACAAAGAATCCTTTTAAAAGCGCTGTTAAAATGTCACAGTAAGTTTCAGCTACAACCGATACTAGCGTAAGTGCCAGCACAGTTCGACGTGCGCTACATGAGAATGGAATACATGGTCGATTTCCTCGAAAGAAGCCACTAATATCTTCAACTAACCAGAAAAGACGCTTTGATTATGCAAAAAAATACATAAACAAAGATGTTTCTTTCTGTAATAATATTCTGTTTAGCGACGAGAGTAAATTTGAGATATTTGGCCAGAAAAAAACCCGTAAAAGTATGGAGAAATAAAAAAGTACTGTTAAGCACGGTGGGGGTTCGGTGATGGTACGGAGATGTATGGCGGGAAGCGGAGTTGGAAATTTAGTTTTTATTGAAAACAACATGAATAAGTCGGACTATCTAAATATTTTGCAAAACAATTTGCCGAGCAGTGTGGAGAAACTGGGATTAGAGGGATCTTGGATCTTTCAACATGATAATGATCCCAAACACACTGCTGGAATAATAAAGCAATGGCTATTATACCGTACCCAAAAAACCCTGGATCACCCTCCCTAATTTCCGGACTTAAACCCAATCGAACATTTATGGGAGCACCTGGACCGACAAATCCGGAAGAAAACAATAAGCAACAAGGATATGCTAAAATCCATTATAATGGCGGAAAATTTCGATGCCACGAAGGCTGAATGCTGTTATTAAGACAAAAGGAAAATCAACCAAATATTAAATCAGTATTCGTTCATAAAAAAAATTCCTGTACACTTTATTTTGAAGCGTAAAAAATGTGTATATTTTGTTTTTGTTTCATAACTTTTGTTGTTATAAAGAAATGTTGTTTTTTTAGAATTAAGTAAAGAGATAAATATTGATCTCAAAAACCTAATATGTTCATCTTAATAGTATTTAAAAGACTGAAATAAACTTTATATTGTAAAAAATGCTATTGTACACTTTATTTTGACGCTCACAGTATGTATATAGGATGTGTCACTATACGAGGGAGCGTTTTTATATTCGCGGAATGAGCGGGTTGTAGAGGGGTGGGTAGGCGCATTGAGGGCGTGGCCTGTGCAGCGACTCATGATTAGTATAAATACGAAGTTTCATTGTTATTAGACAGTTAGTCTTTGAGCTATCGTCAACCAAGTAACATAATCAGGAGTGAAAAGTGAAATATGGAAAAAATCGAATATCGTGCCGTTATAAAGTTCCTTACCAGGCAAGGAAAATCAGTCGCGACCATAATGAATGAGATGTCATTGGTTTACGGCGACTCTTGTCCAGGAAAAACCATGGTGTACAAGTGGCATAGTTTATTTAAACAAGGAAGGGAATCCCTTGAAGACGACTCGAGGCCGGGCAGGAGCATTGAGGTGACCACGCCAGCACTTATCCAAAAAGTTGAACAAATTGTACTCGAAGATGCTCGACTAAAGAAGAAACAACTCGCAGAAATGGTTGGAGTATCCGATACAACAATTTTTAAAATCCTACACGATCATCTCGGCATGTCTAAGGTCAGCGCAAGATGGGTGCCGAGAATGCTCACGCCGCCGCAAAAACAACAGCGCGTAGAGTGTTCGCGTGCATTTTTGGACCTCTGTAATGAAGACAAGGATGGTGTATTGAGTGGAATTGTTACTGGAGACGAAACTTGGGTTCATCATTATGAACCTGAGTCCAAACAAGACTCCATGCAGTGGCATAAAAAGGGCACAGCACCTCCCAAGAAATTTAAAGTGTCACAATCAGCTGGGAAACTCATGGCAACGGTATTTTGGGACTCGGAAGGAATATTGTTGATTGGTTATAAAGATAAAGGTGTTTCTATAACCGGAAAATATTACGCTTCAATATTGGAGCGACTAAAAGAAGCCATTAAAGAGAAAAGACGGGGAAAATTGACAAAAGGTGTTCTGCTTTTGGGCTTCGAAATTGTGAATCATCCACCCTACAGCCCAGACCTGGCCCCGAGTGATTATTACCTGTTTCCGAAAATGAAAAAAGAGCTGTGGGGTAAAAAATTTACTGCCGATGATGAAGTCAAGGAGGCAGTTTCGTCGTATTTTGCAGATAAAGAGAAATCATTTTTTTATGAGGGTATAAATAAATTAATTGAAAGATGTGAAAAATGTATCCGTCTTGCAGGTGAATATATTGAAAAAGAAAAATAATATTGGTTTTTTTATTTCCACCCCTTGTCCCCCATTCCGCGAATATAAAAACGCTCCCTCGTAAGTGGCGATTGCAAATTATTAGAAATCGGTTCAGGTAAATTTAAAGTATTAGTTAATAACATAAAAGTACATTTCTTAAGTCCCACTGAACATATCTTGTATTTTTTTAAGTACATTATGATTTTTTGTTTATTATATTAAACGGAATATTTTCCTGCTTTTGGCGGTATAAAATATTACTAGTTTTAATAACAAATAAAATCAACATATTTTTCAAAAACGCCGCCAAAGTTTCAAATATATGACTGCGTGCATATTATCAATTACCATTTGCATAAAATCGCGAATTTAAAGTTGAGTTTCATAAGTACTTGTTATTCAAATATTTACGCAACTACTGTCTATCTCGTATTTAGTACCAATTAGACTATAATTTTATGCTTTGCGTCGCCAAACATATGAAACACAAGCACATAATTAAATTTTCTAATAAATATAGTTATAAGGGGAACCCATCTGTAGTATGAAAGAATCTGAGCAGCAAATGAGACTAACCTTCAAATTAATAACCTTGTGCTATAATTTCTAAATATATCAAATGGGATTACTCTCTGTTATGCATTACTAACCTATAAAACATTTGAAATTATAAATTGCAGTAACAACTGTTTCTTTAATATTGTTGTTCCAGTCTGAAATGTGTACCAATACAAATAATCCATAATTAATTCATAATTATTAATATAAATATACCGATATGAGATTATTGTTCGTTTACTTTATGTTAGAAGAAAACGATAAATACTCTTGGATTTATAAAAGTAAAGTTCGCTTCTAAATAAAAATATATTTACTAAACTATCATTTACAACTGTTTCATTCTCTTATGCTATATTATCTTTCACTACTTGATCCTTTAACTTACATAATACCATAAATACAGTAAATTCTGTGTAGAGTGATCAGAGACGACCCAGAAAAAAATGGTCGTTCTGCGAAATGATTGTTCTAGATGTCTACCTTAGAAAACTAAATCCTGCTGATAGCTCAGTGATAAGTACTGGCCTATCACGCGGGGGTCTTGCGTTCAAGTCTGATGACTTGCTGACCGGGAAGATTTTTAATAACTTATAGTCTGCCAAAGACGCCTGTAATTGGCGTTAAACTGTTAGGTGTTATGAAAGCATGGATTATGATTACAATTCGTAATATTTAATCCCACGAATATCAGCCGAAGAAATCAAAAGCGTTAAGTGAACAAGAAATATTAATTGATTCTTAGTTGACGCTTAATAGCAAGAAGTTATCTTTGAACTGGTATGTAGGCTTCCGCGGTCGTGGTCCATACTATCTGCTTCTGGGCTCCCGGGCTGGAACCGCGTCACTGGTATAACTTTGAGTTGACTAGGTTTTTAGTTAGAGGCGACGAATATTAAGAACATTATAAATATATATTGCTGTTGGTCTCAAAAATATGAATAAATCGAGGTATTTTATTAAATATCAAAATAGTAAATGGCCAGCACAAGTTGTGGGTATTCATAAATTAATAGGTACTGGACGAGAAGTAGCTACTTTTGAAATTAAAAATCATACACTGGGCATTTTATACGGTGAACATCAACTACATTATCAATGCAGGAGTATCCATCATGGATGCTGGCAATTGTCTACTGCATCTGAAAATTACATAGATGAACCTATAACAAATAAATTAGAAACATTAATGAAAATTTTTGTTGTATCAATAAGTAAAATCGCCAGATTAAATAATAAATATGCAACTACAACTGATGTTTCTAACACAATTATTAAAAGCAATTGTACAAACCGTACTAGAACTTTAAATGTAATTTCCAGTAAATAAGGAATATGTTCCAAATTGTTACCTATTTTGAATAGATTTATCTCCTTCCGACAATTTACTAGCTACAGATAGTTGAAGAAAAAAATAATTGTTCTCACGTGACATACATACACATTATTTAAATCTGTCAAAAGACATTTTAATCACAAAATTCTTAATAAAAGGGAGAAATTGAATTCGACAATGATTCTGGTATTAGCTTAAAGCCGTTGGAAAAAATGGCATCTTTTATTTGAACAAAAAATATGTTTTCGGGACTCAAAAACTCACCATTTTTTGGCATAGTAAAACAAATTGTTAATCAGTAGTTTGTAGAGTACGGTAATTTCTCAATATATTTGCTGCTAGAGTAACTTTGTTTTAATAAATTATTTGGAGGTTATGAATATGCATTGAAAGTAAGTAGTACAGACAATCTTACATTGATGACAAATTAACGTCCGGTTTCTCGTAAATAGTAGATATCTGTTAGATATCACTTAAGTTATCAAGAGGGTATCGAGTAAGATAAATCATCATCACTATTGATTGCGGTTTCAGAAAAGCAAACAGGCCGATAATGTTGGATACATTGATTTTCGCGTTTGAAACTTGTTTTCAATTATTTGTGAATGTAACTTCAATCGCTGCTATATGTGTGAATATTATTTGTATATGTTTTGCATACCGTTATTATCACTGTTAAAATAACAGTAACATAAATATTAGGATAGAATACAGCATATATACACACACACATGGAAATATAGCAAAATTCCAAGTACATTAGTCAACAAGCTAGATAATTTTAACAAATGGATGTCTGGTGCTACTTTGGTATTAATCGCTCTCTACATAGCTTAACGGCTAGATGTCTTCTTGCGATGGGTGGTATCTGACGTATGTGAAACCGGGCGTAAGTATTTTGTTTCCAACTGCGAAAAAATTTCATTACTCATCCTTTATTTACTGAAAGAAAGAGGTTCAGCCGTTTGTCGAATGCGAAAATATTGGGTTGGCAACTAAGTACTTTCGGTTTTGTAGTATAAAATAAAACACTTTTTTTTAAACAAAGAATAGTTTTTAATCAATTATATATTTTCCATTTTGCTCAATGACCTTTTGCCATCTTTCTTTCAGCTGCATGATTCCGCGCTCATAAAATTTCTGGTCCTTATCAGCAAAAAACTGAACCAGGTGCGAGTGAAGGTCATCGTCATTTGTGAAAGTTTTACCATTCAAAGACTTCTGCAAATTTCGAAATAAATGGTAATCAGATGGTGCTAGATCAGGCCTGTATGGGGGATGTGGCATCACTTCCCAGCCAAGCTCCAATAGTTTCCCACGAGTTGCCAAAGATGTGTGAGGCCTTGCATTATCTTGGTGGAAAACTACACCTTTCCGATTTGACAATTCTGGCCGTTTTTCTTTGATTGATTCATCCAGTTTTATTAATTGTTGACAAACATCAGAATTGATCGTTTAGTTCCTTGGAAGCAGCTTAAAAAACACAACACCTTTGTAATCTCACCAAACTGACAGCATGATCTTTTTTGGATGCAATTCAGCTTTCGATGTGGTTTGAGCTGGTTTATCGAGTTTGCTCCATGATCGTTTTCGAACTATGTTACTGTACAGGACCCATTTTTCATCACCAGCGATGATTCTTTTTAAGAAAGGGTCGGTTTCATTTCGTCTAAGGTGCATATCGCAAAAGTTGATTCTTTGTGTTAAATAAATTTCTTTCAATTCGTGAGGTACCCAAATATCAAGCTTCTTAACTAGCCCAAGACATTTTAAATGTTTTTCAATTGTTGTGTGCGATACATGTAACCTCTCCGCAACCTCTCGAACAGTTATATGACGATCCTCTTCAATTATGACTTTGATTTGGTTATCATCAACTTCAGTAGACCGACCAGAACGTTGCTCATCTTTGAGGGAAAAATCTCCAGAACGGAATTTTTTATACCAATTCTGACACGTGCGCTCTGTTAAGCAATTAGCATCATAAACTTCACATATCTTTTTGTGAGCCGCAGCAGTTTTCTTTCCTTTACGGAAATAAAATAGTAAAATATGTCGAAAATGTTCGTTTCTGCACTCCATTTAAAAACCACAACTAATAGCTTTAATAAAAATCACGCACTACTTACGTCAATGTGACTAGTATCACGCGACAAACAGTAAAGTACAGCACTAACATACGTTATACAAAAAATAAAGCAACGCTCTCTATCAGTAAAAACCGAAAGTACTTAGTTGCCAACCCAATAAATTTAATACCGTAGTGTACTAATATGATAATGATATGTTGATAATACGATTAAAACAATATTTTATAATACAATTACTGATCAATCATTTTGAATTAGTCCCCATTTTTTCATATAAATGTCTCACAAGTTAACCATACATATATACATTGGCACAGCAACACTACTTAAATGTAAATGCATACAGATTAAATCAAAACGACAGAATTACTTTGAAATTATTTTTACTATAACTAACAGTATGCTCTACATTTAACTTACATATTAACCAAGGTGAATGTTATAACTAGTACACCAATAAAATAAATATATATTGTGGATATGATGTCCAAACACCAATCCATATCGGAAAAACTAACGATCTTTGGGACAAAATATTACTTTCAGATGAAAGTATTTTCAATTATTTTTGGTGTGATAGTCGAGTAACGGTGTGGAGAAAACCAAATATTGCCTTTAATATGAAAAATTCTAAGCCACGGTTAAATATAAAAGTGGTTGAGTCATAGTATGGAGTCGTATGGCATCATAAGATGTAGGTAACTTTTTTTAATTAATAGTATGTATTATAGATAAAATGGTATACTTGAACATTTTAAAAAATAATTTAAACCAAGGCGTACAAAAATTACATTTTGGGGTTGATTGGCGTCTACAATATGTACTTATTTTGTTGGTGTGCATATATGAAACGTGCAGCATACTGTGTAGTATTAGTAAAAATAAGGTCAAAATGATTCTTGTGTTTTAGTTTCATTTATATGCTCTTACATTTGGGTAGGGTTGGTGTGTCATTATTTATGTGGAGCACTGTCAATATATACTTATTGTAAAGGGTTTTCCAACTTTTAATTCAATTTGTGAACGCACCCTTTCACTAATCATCGAACTGTCACTGTCAATTTATTCAGTAAACTTAACATTTTCATCATGGTAAAGTACACGAACGAACAACGTCTGCAAATTATAAAAAATTACTACAGAAATTCGGAGTCGGTGACCGCTACTTTAAGAGCGTTAACTCCGATTTTCGGTCGTAATTCTCGCCCTAGTAGACGGGCAGTAACAAGTTTAGTGCAAAAATTTGAGTCTACATATTCGTTGTGTGATGTTGCCGTGCCAGTGAGACAATGGGTTGGTCGAAGTGTCGAAAATATCGCTGCCGTTGAAACGTTCGTAGCAAATGATCCAAATCAGTCAATTCCACGGCGTTCTCAAGAGTTGGGCATCGCCCAGACCACTTTATGGAGGACTTTGCGTAAGGATCTTGGTTTACACCCATACAAGATCAAGCTGACTCAAGAATTGAAGCCGATTGACCATTTGAAGCGACGTACGTTCTCCGATTGGGCTCTGGAAAAGATGCGCCAAGATGATCAATTTCATCGCAAAATCATTTTCAGTGACGAAGCTCATTTTTGGCTCAATGGGTTCGTCAATAAGCAAAATATGCGTTATTGGTCAGGTTAAAATCCACATGTGCTTCGTGAAACACCACTTCATCTACAAAAAATTACTGTTTGGTGCGGTTTGCATGCCGGCGGCGTCATAGGGCCATATTTTTTCGTCGACGATAATGATCGTCACGTTATGACACAGCATCATGCTGTGAGAGTATTTTTGCATGGAGTAGCGTAGGCTCTTTACACAAGATAGAAGGCATAATGAATGCTGATCTCTATGTGAACATATTACAAACTGTGCTTCTACTATATGCAGAGGAAGAAATGCCACTAAGATGGTTATATATACATGATAACATGATTTAAAGATAATAACGTTTGGGTATTGGGTTGGCCGGCACAATCGCCAGGCTTAAACCCCATTGAAAATTTATCGGTGGAATTTAAAAGACTGTATCTGCTGCTAAAACGCAAAATATTGACGATCTGTGGAGAATATACCAAGCCGAATGGCAATCAATTTCATCAGAGACATGTAGGCAACCGGTGAGCTCGCTGCCTCACAGGTATCAAGAGGTGATCTCTTTGGTATTAAGAAACCTATTTATTTATTGTTATAGTTATGTAACTTGTTGTAATAAAGAGTTCAATAAACTTGAATTTCTTTTATTTAACGTATAGATTGATATTTCAGCAAATTTAAGACTACTGCTATTATTGTGCACATGACTGTATATGATTTGGTGCAAAACTGTTTATCTTGTTTTTGATTTTTATTATATTCATTAATAATTAAATAGAATTTCGAATTACTTGATAAGACAACTATTCTAATAATACAAATTCATGAATAACGTTTATATAAATATATGTTTTTGTGTAAAATAATAATCTAATTGTTTAAATTTAAACTTTTTAATTGAATTTCATGTTCTGTAATAGAGCGAATTAACTAATTAGATCTAAATAGTATAGATCTTATAAATTAATTCGAAAATCTATTTAATTATTAATGAATATAATAAAAATAAAACACAAACAAAATGAAAAGTTTTGCTCCTAAATCATCACATTACCTTAGTTATAGTGAGAATTATTCTACTAATTTAAATGCCTAATATAAATTTAATAAGTTCATCATCAGTCATTTTAAACTTGCATTAACTTAAAAAAACCAAAACGTATGTCGTCGAAACTGTTACTTAAAATATTAAATTCTCGGAATTAAATTTACGTTAAAGAAATTAAATATTATATAGAAAACAGTACGCCTCACGTTCTAAATTCTTTCCTATTTGGCAGAGCGAAGTTAATATAAACATTTTTTTAATATTTCCCAAACGGCAAGAGAGAGAATGAAATTGTTTGAAGCTTTTTGCTATCAGGTCGCAAATGTAAACAAACTCATATGCTATTTGAAATTCACACTGTGCACACCATTGTTCGTTTTTTTAACGAAACACACAAGAGCTCTCTTTGTAGTTTGACGTCGTTACAGCTCGACCCAAAAATATCAAGCAACATTTACTATTTAGATAGTGAATCTTTTGTGGTAATGATTGTAAATTGAAATGAGGTAAACAATAAGATTAATGAAATGCTAATAAATGAAAAAAATAATTGACGATAGATACCCATTACCTATTATTAACTATACACTCGTCAAACTCGGACTATGTAATTATCATATTTTACTACCCTTGATTTAGCTTCCGGCTATTATCAAATCGAATTCAATTCCAAATAATATCCTAAAATAGCCTTTAATACTGAGAATAATCATTACGAATTCGTACGCATGCCATTCGAAATAAAAAATACTCCTGAGAGACATCTATAAAATAAAATCTGTCTTGTTTGGATGACATAATTTTCCGTACTAGTTTACCAGAACACCTCCGACTTGCGAAAAGTTTTCGGAAAGTTACAAGAGGCAAGTTTAAGGGTATAATTAGACAGTTTCTTTGTAAATCAGCAGAATTTTTAGGCCATGTCATTACACCAAAAGGTATCAAACCAAATGAAAAGAAAATCGTGTTAAATCATTTGAATTTTGCTAGTCCTCGTAGGTTATTACTGTGAATTCATAAAGAATTCGTATTCTTAACTAAACCGGTAATACTACAATATTTTTAGAAAAACGCATATGCAAAACACACCCGAATTTATTAAATGTGCTGGAACTTGTAAATACATATTAATGGAAACATCCTTATTACAATATCCTGACCTTTCGAAATTGTTCAGCGTCACAACAGACGCATCTATCTTTGCGATAGACGCTATCTAAGTGCAAGATCCATTTGGTAAAAATTTATCTATATCATATGCCAATTTAATCCTGTGAAGTGTAATTACAGAACTAGAGAAAGAAAATTACTCGCTATTGTTTGGGCATGAAAGTATTTTGGACCATATGTATACTAATATACATATGTACATATGTATATGTATGAAACAAAATTTAATATAGTTATGGATCATAAATCGATGCAATGGCAGTTTTCGTTAAAAGAATCCAGTTCTAACGTTGTACGTTGGCGAGTTAAACTAAGGGAATATGATTACAACAAAAACAACAAAGACAAAACAAATACTAATATCGATGCGCTATCACACGTTAAAATTTATCCTTTTAATATAAACGATAATCAAACTGTGATAGCAAATACTGATGAAAAAGAACGTCCTGACTTTGACGTATCAAAGCTGGACGACATCCTTAATGATTTACAACAACCACCTGACGCAACCCATTCCTCTTGATCTCAAGTGAATCAAGAACGTCTCGAATAATAATACTCAAAGTCGTTCAAACGACACCGTCCATGCTTGAGCAGAAGATCTTGTAAGTTGGCGACTTAAACTAAAGCAGTATGACTACACTATATATCTACAATAAAAACAAAACCAATACCAATGTCGATGCACTGTCACCCGTTAAAATTTATCCTTTTAATATAGACGATAATCAGTCTATGATAGGAAATACTGACGACAAAGAACTTCTTAACTTTACGTATTAAAGCTGGACAACATCCTAAATGATTTACAACAACCACCTGACGTAACCCATTCCCCTTGGTCTCAAATGAATCAAGAACACCCCCAAATAATAATACACAAAGTCGTCCAAACGACACCGTTCCTACTTGAGCAGAAGATCCAACATTAATACTCCCTTACACAGAAAAATCATTTACTGTTCACCAAAATCAAATTGTTACACGGAAATCGTCATGTAAAGTAATTCAAGTACATTCTGAAAAAATATTTAACAAAAAAGGCATATGTTGTTATTAAACAAAAACCTACGTAAAAATAAGGAAAGATTAGTAGCAGTGCTATATAAATTAATAAAAGAATATGCCCGTCCTAAACAAAATTATTGTGTTTATTTCAAATTTCTTCTCACCGAGCAATCGATTGTTAGATAGAAACGTCTTATATCTACCAACGTTTCACACCCGTCCACCACAAAACGCAAAAATTAAATATTTGTAAATGATAATTTAATAAACCAAGACATTAAGATAGTTGAAAGAATTAAGCATACATGAACAAAAACACCTGTTTGATCTTTATAGATTTCGGAGCCATACTCATCTACGTAGGGTATCGCCGCTTCAAGAACACAATGAAAAGAGTTACTGGAAAGTCGGAAAATAATCAGCAAAATCTGGAGTTCTTATTTGCTCGTCCTAAGGTAGGAGAAGTTATGTGAAAACAAGAGAGCCGCATCCCATTTTTTAAGAGTAATAAGAACAAGTCCATTAGGGAACTTTCGACTATTGTTTACAGTATTTATAGTATTTGTTTTGTAATAGCGTTTTATGTTTGTTTTTAAAAATGAGAGACCCTCAAGCATCGTAATAATACGTATAAGTTTTATTCTTGAAATAAACACTTTTAATTATATTATTTTTAATTATCTCATATAATATAAGAATTAATATAAAGGCATTTTTAATAATAAATTAAGTAGTAACGTTTAAATATAATTTTGCGCATGTAACGACGTATTAAATCAAGGCCTTACTCACTTACATGGGAAGTAATGGCACATATTTAAATAAAATAAGCAAATTACCCTAGCAATCGGTAGGCGGCAAATGTACATACAAGGCAAGTAAAGTGCTATTCTATGCATAGTGTTTTCTTTGTGTTAAATTTGCACTTATATATTGAAAAGTGTGAAACTGTTCAATATAGGTTCTTGTCTGTCAAAATATTATTTTAATATTGATGCCATTAAATCTGATATTTCATGTAACGTTCCTATCATACATGTCACAGATATTTTAACGGAAAACTGATATGTCAAGTTTACATTTGACAAAGGATATATACACTCAACCGTAATGTACATTAATTTACTAACACCATTGTGATTTCAAAAATTATTCTTCATAAATACATTCTTAGAAAATATTCTATAATAGAATGTATTTCATTTTATATAATGCATTAAATATCATTGTTGATTATTAATATAATTATTTACATTTTAGATATTTTTTCAATTAAATTTAAGAATTGTCAGCAAGTATTGTGGGCTAATGGGTGTTTTTTAAGCTGCATGAGAACTATCGATATCGATAACTATAGTTTGACAGCTGATAATGTCAAACTGTGTTGACATTTCAGTTAGGTTTGGTAAGTCATCATGAATCGTTTAGCGCCAGAACGATGATTCCAAATTGCCGAAATTTACTTTGAAAAAAATAAATCTGTTCGGGAAGTTCATAGAGCATTTCGTCCATTTTACGGTCAACATAATCGGCCTAGTGAGCAAGCAATTCGTGCAGTTATTGATCGTTTTCGCACTAATTTTACTCTTCTCGATTCAAACTTGTTGGCCTTTGCCTTTCGAATACGTGGAAAATTTTACATAAGAATCTTGGTTTACGTGTCTATCAAATACAGCTCGTGCAAGAATTGAAGCCAAACGACTATCTTTTGCATCGCATTTTTGCTGATTGGGCTCATTTGAAACTGGCCGAAGATGAGCATTTTTATCAAAGAAATGTGTTTAGTGATGAAGCTCATTTCTGGTTAAATGGCTACGTCAATAAGCAAAATTGCCATATTTGGAGCGAAAACAATTCTCAAGACGTTAACAAATCACCATTACATCCATTAAAATTGACTGTTTGGTGTGGTTTACACGCTGGCGGCATCATCCGTCCCTATTTTTTCAAAATGAGAAAGGAGCTGCCGTTACGGTGAATTGCGAGCGCTATCAGCTAAACATCGACGTTTGGTTCCAACAAGATGGCGCAACTTGCCATACAGCGCGCTTAACAATCGATTTATTACAAAATTAATTTGGTGCCAACTTTATTTTCAGAAGTGGTCTTGTTCACTGGCCCCCTCGTTCGTGCGATTTAACGCCTTTGGATTACTTTTTATGGGGCTATGTTAAGTCATTGGTTTATGCCGACAAACCAGCAACTCTTGAAGCATTGAAAGCCAATATTCAAGCCACCATTGACGCCATATGACCAGATTTATTGGAAAAAGTAGTGAACTGATCGAATGGACCATGTAACTCGTAGCCGCGGCGGACATATGCCGGAAATCATATTTAAAAATGAATGCCATGAAATTATATACCAGATTATAATAAAAAAATTTCATTCCAACCATATTTCTGTCTTGTATTATCATTTTAAATTCTCAAACTCCTAAAAAAACAGCCTATATATATATATATATATTTGACCTAAGCAATACTGTCTATAAAGAATCTATTTTTATTAAATTTTGCAAAAGATAATGTACGTACCTACATATGTAAAAAATAAAGCCACGTACAAGTTGGTTTAACAAAAGAATGAAATATTTTTACAAATTTTTTTGATTTTATTATTCACTCTGAAGCTTCTTTCTTTCAATTTATAGATTAATATTTATGAAAAACAAATCATTTAATAGTGGCATCTGCTCTTTAATTCTTCTGACGTACAAGTGTTAAATTTGTTAGTACAGTCAGTCAAAAAAGTGTTCGTACACTCCGTGAATATTGAATATCATCACGTATGACATTCGTCGGCTATAATAAAGCATTTTTACTTTCATTTATTAACGTAAAAAAACTCTAAAAACCTGTAATAACAATATGAAAACTGTTATTATTTACAACTACAAAATGATTTGCTAAATATTCTAACATCGAAAGTCACTTCATTTTATAAGACATTTTTCTATTGTAAGCGAATTTGGTAAATCCGCTTCATAGTATCAGGTACTTGTGAAAAATAAGCATTTGATGCTTTTACGAACATGAGTTGTAAAAGTACAGATATGTCCGGTAATATGGGCGAGTTAACAACACTATACAAAAAGAAAAAATCCGTTAGATCAAATAGCCAAATTGATCGAAAAAGCGTGTTCTGTGCAGATTGAAAAAAAATATTCAAAATATCTTCAACTGTTGAAATTGTATCGAGAAATAAGCGTCCAAAGATTCCAAATGAGAGCGATCAGAGAACTGTTACAAGTGCAATGAATTAAAATTCACAGATAAGTGCACTGAGGATAGCCGTGCAAATATAATTTGATACTAGAAAGAAAGCACATTCAGAAAACAAAGAGGATTTGAAGAAAAGCTTGATATAACGATAGAGTACTATGTAAAAAACACCTTTCCGACATAGGTAATTACTAACGACGCTTAAAGGTCTTTTACGTCATATTCTTCCGCTATAACAACTTTTCTCGAAATTCTCTTTATATTTTCTTTTAAGCATGAAATTTCATCTGTGCAGTTATCCTTAGTGCACTTATAACATGTCTCTGACCACATAAGTTTAAAATCCTTGGACGCCTATTTCTCGGTATAATTTCAACAGTTCAGGATATTTTTATTATTAATCCTTCTATCTGCACTGCAGATATATGCTTTTTCTATAAATTTTGCTACTTGGCCAAAGGGATTTTTTATTTGCGTAGTGTTGTTATCTCGCGCATATTACCAGGAAATGTGTTTACTTTTACAACTCAACGTCTTTGTAAAAACATCAAATGCTTATGCTGCTTCTGGGTTTCCGGGCTGGAACCGCGTCACTAGTATATCTGCCGACGTTTCGTACCCATTTGTATGGGACATCTTCAGGGCTGAACTACTGCACTGAAACGTCGGCAGATATATACTAGTGACGCGGTTCCAGCCCGGAAACCCAGAAGCAGATAGCATGGACCACGACCGCGGAAGTCTACGTACCAAATTATCAAGTGCTTATTTTTTACAGATGCGTAATACTATGAAGATGATTTATCGAATTCGTTCTAAACTTATGGCTTGCAATAGAGAAATATCTTATAAAAATGAAGTGTACGAAAGCTTTTATGACATTCGATGTTGGAATATTTAGCTAATTCTTTTGTAGTTGTAAATAATAACAGGTTTCATATTGACATTAGAGACTTTGTAGTTCTTTAACATTATTAAATGGAAGTAAATATGCTTTATCATTTTAACATTTAATGATATTCAACATTCACGGTGTACGAACACTTCTGTGATTGACTGAGCAGAGAGGTCACTATTAAATGAAATGCTTTTTATAAATATTAATCATATATTGAAAACAAGAAGCTTCAAAGTGAATAATAAAATCAAAAAAATTGTAAAATATTTCATTCTTTTGTTAAACAAACTTGTACAGAACTGTATTTTTTACATACACAGGTATGTACATTATCTTTTGCAAAACTTTGCATAAAAATAAATTCTTTATAGACAGTATTGTTTAGGTTAAATATATGTATTTCCTTTTATTACCTAAGCTTGCTATAGTGCTTATACTTTTCTGAATGTGTACTATCTATAATAATTAAAACTTAACTACACGTCCAATTATAATTACAATAATTAATAATTATTTTTGAAGATTATTCAATAATACATAAGTTTATATTTTATAATAAAACACTACTATTTCGAAACAATGTATTGGAAATATATGTATCTCAAACAGCTTAGAGGGATAGCTATATATTTATTTTAAATAAATTGTATTAAATTTAAGTATTTTAAAATTTTATAAAGCATTAATTACTTTGTTAAATTGTTGACTTAATAAATTTTTTAAAACCATTTAAAACATTATTTTAAATTATTTCAAGGAAATTAAAAGATTTGCAAGCAATTTAACAGAAAAAAAGAAAATATCTTTCCATAGGAGTGCATACAAACGGTACTAGGAAAGTTTTGCAATACAACTTTGTTTATTTAATTTTTTCAAAGTAATTTCCTCTCCACTCAAAACACCTCTCTATCCTCCGAAACCAATCTTTAAACCAGCCAAGTTTCACTAGGGAGTAAATCACACTTGTTGTTCCAACCCCGCAGAAGGCCCTTATCGCTGAAAAACCGCCTCTTTTTTTGCTTCATTTTCAGATGCGGGAACAGTGCAAAGTCGTAGGGAGCAAGATCTGGACTGTAGGGAGGGTGCGCGAGAGTTTCAATCCTGTCGTGGTCAAATATTCGGTGCAGGCTTTGGCGCGGTGAGCTGGAGCATTATAGTGATGGAGGAATCAAGTGTCCATTCTTGACTTTGGTCGCAGGTTCTTCATAGATCCAATGACTTTAGACAGGCACTGTTCAGTATACCACCTAGCTGTGTGTCCAAAACGGCGCGTTCCACAATTCCACTCGATTTTGTGTATAGTGTGTGCTGGCGTGCTCGTGCTGTGGGATCTGGCCGCCATCGCGCTTCCAGTTAGAATGTCGAATCCTCTATGCAACATCTATGCAACTTCCGCCGTGGTCGTCGTTCTAATCCGTCCAGCAATTGTGGCTTTGTATCCATGCGAGCAAGCGTGTAGGTGTGTATTGTTTGCATGCCCGTGTTTTAGTGTAAGTGCTGGCGCGCTTCTGTGTGTATTATGTGCTGGCGCGCTCGTGATGTGTATTCATGTACGAATGTTTCGATCCTTACTTCCGGAGAACCACCCGTGACGTCTTACAAGATAAGTTCGTTCGCCCACCCCGCGTTCGCGAACGGTATACTGTACAGTGCTTGCCTAAAGTCATTGGATCTATGAAGAACCTGCGGCCAAAGTCAAGAATAGACACTTGGATCCTCCATCACGATAATGCTCCAGCTGACCGCGTCAAAGCCTGCACCGAATATTTGGCCAGGACAGGATTGAAACTCTCGCGTACCCTCCCTACAGTCCAGAGCTTGCCCCCTACGACTTTGCACTGTTCCCGCATCTGAAAATGAAGCTAAAAAGGAGTCGGTTTTCCAGTGATGAGGACCTTTTGCGGGCTTGGGACAACAAGTGTGCTTTACTCTCTAGTGAAACTTGGCTGGTTTAAAGATTGGTTTCGGAGGAGAGGTGTAGAGGACATTACTTTGAAAAAATGAAATAAACAAAGCTGTATTGCAAAATTTTCCTAGTACCCTTTGTATATGTGATCAATTGGAAATGGCGCTGTAGTCGTATCTTCCGAACAAAGTCCATAGGTGTCATTTGATTGGATAAATACTTTATTAAAAGTGGTTTTCCACATTATTAGATCCTCTATTGCAGTTATTTTTGTACAGTTCCAGCTACACATATGTTGCGAATATTGACTCTGCCGGAAGATTAATTCATTTTCTAACAATAATTTCAAATACTTTCCATGTCCACTATACGCGTTATAGATGTACATTCAGGATCAGTTAAATATTTGTCATGTAATGAAATGAAAGCGAACTTTTACAAAACCCGTTAAACGTTTTTATTTTCAATATCTTTATTCTGTGAACTCTTGTGCATACGTATCCATTTTATCTTCAGTTATTTTCGCGCTCATTTAGTTGGTATTTAATTTTGTATAGTCTAATGAAATTGATTAAGTAGGTTGATTAATCATTGAACGTGCAAGATTGTTAGGGCAGCGAGAATGTTTGTATGTGTAAGCATATACATAGATGATTAAAAATTGTGTTTATGTAATTCCCCATAGAATTTTAAACCTCGACTGTGGAAAACAAATAGCATTACTCGTCATAATTCAAATATGTGGTTGTAAACAAACTAATAAAATATAATGTGTTTGTAATCAGCAAATTCAATTTAGTAAATATTATTGGGATACTAAGGCAATGTTAAAACGCAATATTTTAAGTGTTTTGGCATTTATTACTGAAATTGATATACATAAAAATTAATAACTACGCATAGAATTTATTAATTGGAATTTGTTAATATATCGTTGATTTAAATGCGAAATATACTTACATACATACAATGCACAACAGTTTAAGTCACGTAATATTCTTTGTTAAAATTCTTATTGTTGTTTTAAACAGTGTAGTAGATAAATGCAAAATTAGGGTAGTTTCTGATAAACAAGGGTCAGAGATATTTTTATGCTGATATACAGAGTGTTTCAAAAAGAATATACGTACTTCGAATGCATATATTTATTAAACTTTAAGACATAGGAATATGAAACTTTACACACATATTTACGAACCTCTCAAGTTCAGATTACAGATGTTCAATATGTCCTTAATCAGCGACACGAACAATATCACATCGATATTCAAATTCCTCCTATACTCGGGCAAGCATGTCCTTCGTCACTGATGTTATGGCAGTACGGATCCGGTTCTTCAACTCCTCCAGGTACTGTGGGAGTGGTTGTACATAAACGTTATCTTTAACGAAACCCAGCTGAGACATGCTAAGTCGCCAGCTCCTTGACGACCAATCCAACGGTTCGGTTTGATTCAAATATTCACGCACTAGGCGACTACAGTGATAAGGTACCCAGTCTTGTTGAAAAATGAAGTTGTCGTTGACTGTTAACCGTGTTTCCATCAAAGATGAATGTGCCGTAAACAGATGATCGGGATATCGCACAAAACACATTGATTTTAGGCGAATCTCGTATGTGTTCAATGGCTGCATGTGGGTTCTGTAGACCCCAAATTCGAACATTGTGTTTGTTTACCAGACTACTAACATGGAAAGTCGCTTCATCACTGAACACGATGCGTTGTGCGAAAGTGTTATCATTGTCAATAGCATCATGAATCTCGTTACAAAATGCCACACGTTTCCGTTTGTCATCAGGACACAGAGCTTGTAACAACTGCAACTTGTATGGCTTCATAACCAACCGACGTCTCAGAACACGCTAAATTGTTGTTGTAGGGAGTTGTTACTCCCGACTGGCACGACAAGTTGATTTTGAAGGATTACGTTAGAAAGCAGTTTGAATTCGTGCAACATTTTCTTCAGAAACACGAGGACGGTCAGGACTCTTTCCTTTACATACACATCCTGTATTTACAAATTGTCGATACCATCTGCGAATGTTCCACCCATTCGGAGGATCAATTTGGTAGCTCAAACTGAAACGTCTTTACACTGTAATCACGGAATTGCACTTCGCAAACTCTAGAATACAAAATGATTTCTGTTGCGGAGTAGCCATTTGAAACATATGACGGTTACCAAGAAAAACAGAAGACAACTGACATCTAGCGGCTGTTAAATAAACTAGACTATGTATTCGTTTCTCCAATAGCCGAGCCTAGGCGCAGCGATCGATAGTTTGGACAAAATAATACTTTGTAATACGTATATTATTTTTGAAACACGCTGTATAACTAGAGTTAATTATAAATGCATGCGGCAACTTTTTAAGTTTATAAGTAGCATACATAACCATATGTGCAATTTGTGTCCTAATAAATAATTTAATAACATTGGTTTACAAAAAAATACTTTTTTGGACAACACACAAAATTTATGTTTACCAGTGTAATTGATAGTTAACAATATATTTTATGTTATTATTGTTAAGCACTTACCCACAAGACTAGTATTAACGATCTGTATTAACTAAGTTAAACATCTGCAACATAGTATCACTCTCTACATTTTATTTAGTAAATAATATTCGTTGTGGTGTGAAAATGGTTTTTGTTGAAAGAGATTAGTATTTCGAAGACTTTAATTCAAAAAATTTTGTATAAAGAATTGTGTGTAAAAAATTAATTTCCCTTTGGACACCTGTTGACCGAAAAACAGAAAGCAACTAGAGTGAATTGGTGTCAAAAAATTCTAGATCGTCCAGCGCTGGAAACTCTAAAAACGTGTGCAACATTGTCAGTAGTGATGAATCTTGGAGCCAGAACATGAACGCCAATCGTCTGTTTGAGTGTTCCAAGATGGAGAAAAGCCGACAAAAGTCACCCGTTCTCGAAGTGTCTCTAAAACGATGCAGAATTTATTAAATATTTTTCTGAAATTTTGTAGTAAGGGTTGTTGAAATAATATACGCCCTTGCTATTAATGTTCTTTCTGTTTTTGCATAAACGTTTCTATAATATGTAATTATAAAACAGAATAACAATTACGATATTCCTACAAACGAAGGAGAAATATCTGATTCTTTCTCTCATGATGATGATACTGCTGCTTCATAACACCAACACAGAGGAATTTTTGGAGAACGAAATTGAAAAAACTTCAGTTATGGCAAAATAAATAAAGAAAGAAAACAGCAAATGTAATAATTCAACTCCAGTTCTCGACATATAATGACATATTTTGATATAATAGGGTGGAGCAAAAGTTTCTTCGTTTTCTTGAATTGGTAGTTTTGGATTTATAAAACTATCAAAAATAAACGTAAATATTTGTCCTTACTAATGCTGTATTAAGCATCAATACTGTAAATGTATGTCACTAAGTTATCTTGAGATTTTATTGATGCATTGTGCACTTTTTGTGAACTAAAAGTGCCCAGTAAAAATAAAGAGATTTTGGCAATTTACGCCATTATTGGAAATTAAGCAGGAGCGCTGTTGATGCCGCTCGTATACTTCGTGAAGTTGAAGGCCAATATGTTATGACTAGAGACCGGAAAAGTAAGCACAAAAAATAGCCAAAAAAGTGCTTAAAAAAGCATGAAATTTATCAAAATAGGTATTATAAAAGTTCAAAATTTTAAGCAAAAAAAGAAAATACAACATTTGTAAATTTTTTTATAAAACTTGAAAATTTACAAAATGATATTTAAAAGCACTTAAATATTAGAATGAAATAGGGTTTTTACAATAACACTAAAAAAACTAACACATAGAAGCAAATGTGAAATATTTAATACATAAAAAATCTAAAAGTTATTCTTGATAAAAGCTATTAATAATTAAATGTTGTTCCAAATGTTCCATTGTAAAATTATGTCTCCTGTCACTTAGAATGTTTTTGTATACAGAGAAACTTCGTTCTACGTCCACGCTGGTAATCGGAGCATATTTAAATTTAGCAATAATCGCAGGATCCATTATAAAATCAGGCACATTGTTACCACTCAAAATGGTGGATATTTTTTGGAAAATTTTGAATCCTTCATTTTTTGACAAAGTTTGATCCACCTTCGTCTTTATTATTTGACCAATGGATCCTGGAACAGCGTTGATGGCATCTTTAAAAGTTTCGATTATATTAATTGATTCTACCAAAGAAACTTCCTGCTATTCAAGTGATTTTATAGTTGCACTTACAAAAGTAAAGTGACTTTGAATAAAAGCCAAATTATTTTGAAGTTCAGGCTGTTTTAAAACCGCTTGGCAATCTTGAATTGACTTACTATCTGTGTACTGAAATTCATTTATTAGGTTTTTAAAGTTTTCAAAGTTAATAGCGTAGTATAATGCGGCATCTAGCCAAGTTCCCCATCTAGTCAAGAGAGGTTCTGGGGGTAGAGCGATGTCAGGCAATCTCTCTCTAAACAACTGTACTCTTAAAGGAGCTTTGACAAATATTTTTTTCCCATTATTGATTAACTTATTCACTAAAGGAAATTGAAGTCGTATAGTTTCTGCTACGCGATTCAGTCCGTGGGCTAAGCAGGTACAGCATATTAAATTTTCATAAAAAACTTTAATATTAGATCCAGCCTTTATCATGTACGGCGCTGCGTCCGAAAGCATTAGCAAAATTTTTTCATTTGGAACCGCCTCTGGCAAAAAGAAGTTTGTTAGTCCTTCATGAACAAACCTTGATAATGTATTACTGTTTGACTTGTTCAAATTTTTCGAACTTATTAGAAAGCCCTTTGTGGGAACATCTTCATTTAACACCCCTATAATTAAATTTGCGACATATCTTCCACAGCTGTCGGTAGTTTCATCAACAGTAAACCATATATAATTATTTCCAATTATTTCTCTAATTTTCTGCAAGGTTTCGTTGTATGCAGATACAACATAATTTTTACGAAGAATGCTTTCATCTGGAATTTGCCTTTTGCAGTACTTCTCCAGAAAGTTTCTAAACGAGCTGTTTGTTAGTTTATATAGGGGAATGTTCGATTTTATCATAACATTGCATAAATCGAATTGAATTCTTTTTGTTCATTCTGGCCAGATACTGATGCTATAGAAGATGAAATCGTTTGTTGTTTTTCTTTTATATTTTGATACTTTTTTAAGAGTTCTTGATGCAAATGTGTTTTTAAATGCTGCGTTACATCATACTTTTTAACACAAGCAATCTACAATATTAATAAAAAGTTTGCAGTCAAGTAATACATGCACATACAAATAATTCAAATAATCTTACAGTCTTTATGCATGCTTGACAAAATATTCTACTATTTTCAATCTTCAGGTCTTTGTGACCTCTGATCCAGTCTTCTTTACTCGATTTTTGTTTAGACATGATATATCTTTGAAAACTTAATTTTACAGACAATAAGTGTAAACGCACTACCACACAGAGAAGACGAAATAAGAGTGAATCTATTGAATAAGTAGAATCGTAAGTCCAGTGCATATAAAGAGGATTCCCCACCGGATGAACACCGATAAAAAAGAATCGCCGACACTAATAAAAGTAAATCTGGGAATCCCGAACGAAATCGTTAACTCTTTCAGGACGGCCGCCGTGCTGCCGATGGGCAAATGTTATTGCTTTTTCCGCTTGCCGTCCCGAAATGGTTAATAGGAAATGTAAATATTTTTAACGCTTTTAATTACAAAAGTAATATAATTAAGGAAAAACAACAAAATTTTCTAAATGTATTTTTTGAAAATTAAAAAAAAAGCTTATATAAGTTCAAAAATGAAAAATAAGCACAAATACCCAAAAAATGCGAAAAAAGCGTAAAAAAGGTAAGTGGAAATTACTTCTCTTTATGTAATTCGTACAGAAAATTAACACAATTACTGCTGCTTTTGAAATTTAGCATAAGCAAAAATGCGTAAAATCCGGTCTCTAGTTATGACAAATCGAATTGCCCAAGACTAGTATAAGAAATTCAGTAATGTTCAAAAACCTTACCAGACAATAGCAAAATACTATCGATCATAATAGATTATATCTGGAATATTAATTACCTTTGTGTTCTTTGTACTGTTAAATTAAATTTTGATCACAAGCTTTTGTTCCATCCTATTAAAACAAGATTACTGGACATGGTTGCGAATCATGTTATTCCTCCAACAGTAAGGAACACAAACAAAAATAACGTATGTTTGTAATATATATATATCCGTCAAAGTTAATATATTTGAATGTACACAGTCTGTCGCAGAGAAAATCTAACTTTTTTAAAATAGTAATTCTTTCTGGCGCTATCTATTAAAAAAAATATGTGTCGGTAAGGTAGATCTTTTACCAATATTATGTCAAAATATCCTGACATTTACATCATTAGAAGCAGAGAAATTGCGCATAAAGTAACGGTGTGTATTTAGCATTGGTCGAAAAATTAATTTTGAACAAAGAGCAAATATCAAGTTCTGTTTTAAATTCGGTAAATCGTTTACTGAAACGTTTAATTTGATGAAGCAAGTATGTAGTGATAGGTGTTCATCACGTACAAGTGTGTATGAGTGGTATAAACGATTTAAAGACGGCCGTACGGTTATAAATGTGGACGAGCATCCTAGTGCAAAAAAAAATCTGTGGTTAGAGAAAGTAACATCGAACTTGTGCGTGAATTTATCAGAAATGAGCCGAAATCCTCATTGCGATAGGTGGGAATGGAATTAAATATTTCCAAAGATTCAGTTCATCGCATTTTGACACAGTATTTTGCCGACGTCGATTCCCAAAAGGGTGTCGATAGCGATCTTGAAGGGCATCTCTAAAAACGAACTTAAAAATTCATTCGACATGTTAACTGACCATACATAACGTTGTACTGAAGTTGAAGCCGACTACTTTGAATAAAATAAATGAATTTTACCATAATAGTAAGCTTTTGTTTTTATTTTAAAAAAGTTTGGTTTTCGTGTATGTACCTATTAATCCAAATAACCGAACGCGGGTTAAGGAGTGTCACCACATTAAAAGCTTAAAATTATCTGCGAATCAAAAAAAAATCGTTTACGATTTGTGCAAGAATATAGTGAGTGGTCTTTTTTACAGATGAAGAAAATTAAGTATAATTTATGACTACCATAATATTTGAATAGAAACTTTAATTTTATCCCATTGGAATAGCACTTTGGGAAATGTAATGGTTTGGAATGCTATCCCATACAATAGAGTTGTAGACCCAGTGATTTTGCGAGGTTGCCAAAATTCTGAAACGTGTTAGATATGTTAGCAAACGTTCTATCAACAATTACAGAAACTGTGGCACTAAATTAATGTATACTGCAACAAAGTAATCCAACATCCACTATGTTGTCGCAGCAGCTTCTTATTGTGTGAATATATTTTTTGATTAAGCAGTTCCGCCTCTAAAATGTCTCAGAATGTGAAAGGGTACATTTATGTTATTAAATCTCGTAAAGTATATTTACTAGATAAGGCAATGCTATAGATGTAGGTAATGGATTCAAGACTTATAGACAGTAAACCAGATTTAAAAGATAAAGGTGTGTAAAAATTATATAATTATTATCGTGCACGTGGCAAACGTTTCAAAAGAAATATATTTCTGAACAATTTAAGAAGTCTTTTACAACTACAGGTTGGACCTCCTGACACTGACTCTCACGCCTATTCCCCAAAAATGGAGTATCAGTTCGAGGAAGTTGCCCCCGCTTGCAATATACTAGGAATATGAAAAAATATGAATTTCAACACCCATGCCCAAATTTTCATTTGAAGTTTTTAAGAAAACTGTTTTGTAGAATGCAATTATATTATTCTCTAAAATATATCTGCAAATCGAGAATTGGAAACTCAAAAAGACGTTACAAAAATGAAGACATTCATACGTAATGCATATATCTTATATTTCTTTTTCGATATTCACAAAAATCTATTGTATTTATTTAATAAAACTGTTAAAGAGATATTGTAAATTTATTTTTTTTTAATAAATCTTTCAGTCTTGATTATTCTTTTCCAAATAATTTCTTATATTTTTGCGGAATATTTCAAATTCGGACGCCCAACAAAATGGCTAAAATAATAAGTGCCCAGTATAAAAAGGTATACAATTCTTATGAAAGAAAAAGTATTACCTCTCTCATTCAAACGAACGAAAGAATAAGGGAGTATTTTCTACAATTTTTCTATATTAAAAATGTACTACAATGCCACACAGAATCATTCGTTAATAACACAAGTTTACCCGAAGAAAGGCGAATGCCTCAAAACGCGTAATTAACAGGGTGTTATTAACATTTGAATGGTTCATATGAATATAAAATCGAGTTTTTTTAATTATATAAGAGTTGATCTTTTTGAGAATGATAATTAAAATTGTCGTATTATAAGTTACACATCTATGATACGTCAAATTTACATTGATAAAATTGAAGTGCACGCTTTTTATGGTATATGGCGGGCACTATACTTAAATATTATGAAGTTTCTCCTATTAGTTGTAATACGACGATAGTTTGACAAGTAGTGAGAATGACACATAGGTGGCGCTCTAATTAGTAAAACAAATGCACTGTATTTACTATTTATATGTTTACATTCTAATATTTAGATAAATCGGTTGATTAGTTTATTTTTAACAGCTGATTGAAACAGAAGCAACACGTCGTTTTGTTAAAATGGAAAAAGCAGAGTATCGTGCGGTGATTAAATACTGGAGCACCCAAAATCGTGACTTCTAAGGAAATGATTATAAAAATTCATAATATTATTACGCAAGATCGACGACTCAAAGTGAGAGAGATAGCGGACATGGTAAACATTTCAATAGAACGCGTACACCACATTTTAACGGAAGAATTGGGCCTTTCCAAGCTTTCGACAAGAGGGGTGCCGCGATTGCTTTCGACTGATCAAAAGTTCACTCGTTTGCGCATTTCCAATGAGTGTTTGGACCTTTATAAGCGAAATCCGGTTGATTTTTGTTACTTGCGATGACACTTGGATACACTACAGTACACCCGAAACTAAACAACAGTCGAAACAATGGTTAGAACGTGGTTCTGCACCTCCAAAGAAAGCGAAAACCACTTTATCGGCAAACAAGCTGATGGTATCAATTTTTTGGGATTCAAAGGGCATTTTGCTCATTGATTACCTTCAGAAAGCTGCCACAATAAACGGACAATATTATGTGGAACTTCCACAAAAATTAAATGTTGAGATTCGTGCTAAACGGCCAGGAATGGCAAAGAAAAAGATTCTGTTTCACCAAGACAACGCTCCCTCGCATACCAGCACAGTTGCGATGTCCAAAATCTACGAGTTGTATTTCCAATTAGTACCGCATGCGCCTTATTCGCCGGATCTAGTCCCTTCCGACTTCCACCTTTTTCCAAAATTGAAAACGTCACTAGGTGGAAAGAAATTTTCGTCTAACGAATCTTCGTAAATGATTATTTTGTAAGCCTTCTGGAATCGCATTTTAGAAAAGGCATAAGGGTACTGGAACACCGTTGGAATAAATGTATTGGCTCTTTTAGGAGAATATATTTAAAAATAAAAATTATTTTGTATTTAAAAAATTCGTTTTTCTTTTCCATTCTCACTACTTGTCAAACTACCCTCGTACTTATACTGTGCCCAAATAACTACAAAAAACTTAAGGTTAACAAATTTTATAAATACTGTCTGGTATATATCTGTTTCATAAACACCTATTTTTTAACAAGCTAATACTTTCGTTTACGTAAGATTGAAAAATTTATTACTATTTCTTCTAATAATAATGGTAAGAGTAATTTTAGCATGAATTAATACTTATTACACGTCGAAAGTATTTGTGATTACTTACAACTAACTCTGTGAACAGTGTATAATGTATGCAGTATTTATGGACAATACAAATATGAAAAACATCTGGTACATATTTCTCATAGTGATAATTTTGTTTAAATTAGAATAATCATCCCCGTGGGGACTTTCAAAAATTGCCGTAGCGGACGATATTTCACGTCCACATGGCGGGGTATTGGTTAAAGTTTTCAACTAGCAATAATCGCACCTCGGATAACCCTCATTGGTTACGATATCGCCACTGCGCAAAGCTAATGTGAAGGAATTTTACCGCGCACTTTCTCTTGAATCATATTTCAAGTATATTTGACATAAATTCTGCGCCATCTGATGTGCAAAAGTTGAACTTTGTAAAACACAAATTAAACTGTATATGAATTTCCGACATATGTAATTAAAAAAATTATGAAAAATATGCATGAGAAAAATTACTAAAATATTAAATTTTGTTAGTTACATGTACTGTGAAAATAAATGTAATACTTATACATACGTACGTATGTATGTACATACATAAACACACATAGAGTATAAACGTATAAACACACGAGTATTAATATTTTTAACTCTCTAAATACCTTCAGAGTATTTCTTCCATTTTACTTTTACAAATAACTGTTTAATATTTTCAAAAAAAAAACCTTCAAATTAAATCCTCTGAGAACTATTTTCAAATTTTCTTATATTTTCGTCCACTTTCCAATATATAATTACGAATACCAAATTTTATAGGCAAGATTATTTATATAAATCTATTTCCACTTAATATCGAAAGGTTTTACCTTCGATTTTATATTTACCATAGTGTATATATTGTATTGGGTAATTTTCCAAAATATATCGATATATCGAAAGATATATCGTGTATATGTTATATCATTGAAAAGAATATCGATATACTTTTGTAAAAATAGTGGTTTATTAATATTCACACTATAGTTTCAAAGATGTAATAAATATACATGAATTTGTAAGTACAACTTTTAATTCATTGTATATTATAAGTGAGCCTCGATGTAATAAAATATGTGCAGGTGATTGTCAATATTGAGTAATTTCACCAATAAATAAAATTATTTGTATGATTTGCGCATTTATTGGTTTTGTTAAAAATCTCGAAAACAACTCGAGTTCAGTTGTTTATTCTAAATTTTATTTCCTTCTTAAGAACACATTAATGCTTCCAATTATATCGTTCAGTCTTTTTGTTGTATTTGGGATAGTTAAAATTTGAGCTGTATTCGAAATTTTGCATTTCTTTCCAATATCCGCACGTTGATGATAGCAACCTTTGGAATATGTATATAAAATCATATCAAAAAAAATACTTTATTACGTGAACACTAATTTGAACTACTTCAAAATGGCGCATTTTGGACGTACAATTGCCTAAATGCAAAATTAAATCTCTTCCTACAATTAAGCAAATAAATATTACCAAAAAGTGAATGTTTTCAAAATTTTAAAAAATATGAAAAAATGTAGTCAGTCAAAGTAAGTGTTTATGTATAAAGAAAACTATGAATTACTATAATTTCTTTTATTGATGTAAGCTATTACAGCTTATATGGAACACTAAAGTAATTATGGTTGCCTATATAAATTAGTATAAATATTTAATAGTAGATTCTTCTAATTTATTGGAGATTTATGTGTCTATTAGTACACAAATCGGAAGATTAATATTTATGTGATAATTACATTAGCAACCTAAAACCTTAAAGTGCTTTTATATGTAAATATTGTTTATGCGCATTATCCATTACATCATCAGTCCTTATTAATATACTAATATTTGATTTATGTAAGTTGTATTTAAAATAAGTATACTAATATTGGCAAAATGTTTTATAAGTATACCATTGTATAATGTTTATTAAAGAAATTATGAATTGTACAATAGAAGTCTACTACATTTTAGTATAGATGTCTTTATTGAAATTTCCAAATTCTTTTAGTTAAAGTAATTTGAAACAAGTTAATTTTTATAGTAAATATTCAGCATGAAAATATGGATGAAAATGCCTAATTATTAATATTTACTATACATATACATTAAAGAAAATCTAAAACATTTTTAATTTACAATACATTTTTAGACTATACATTTTATCCACTAAATATACCATAACATAGGATAAGAGCCTGATTATGGAGAAATTCTATTAAAATGAATGAAATGAATACATACATATGTATGTATATGTATATACAAAGGCTACTAGGAAAGTTTTGCAATATGAGGCAACAATGAATCGTAGGAAGCTGCTTGTTGCTACATGTTGAGACATGTTCATACGTGCATAGTAGGCGCCGCCCCATGTCGATGGGCTCAGTTATTCATTAGCAGTGAGAGTGTAAAGTGCTTGCGATGGCATCGTGGTCACGAAATGAGATAAGGGCAGTTTTCCGTTATAATTTCCTGCGTGGTTTAAACACAGATCAGTGCTTCGAAGAAATGACTCTTGCACTGGGCGATGTTTGTCCACATCGCACAACGATATTCAGGTGGTATAGAGAATTCCAAAGGGGAAATTTAACTGTGGAGGATGCCGAGAGGCTGGGAAGGCACGAACGTCAGTTACGTAGGAAAACGTTACTACTGTGAGGAAAATGCTTAGCGAGGACAGGCGATTGATCTACCAACAGATAGAGGGTACTTAAGGCCTAAATGCACCAGCAATTAGTTCGATTCTGCATGATCATTTGCACGTGAAGAAACTTTGTTTTCTCTGGGTGCCGCATCGACTGACTGAAGAGCAGATGACACGATGCGTGACTTGGTGCCGGAAGATGCTAAAAAAGTTTAATAAGGGACAATCTCGGTATGTGAACAACATCGTGACAGGTGATGAGACTTGACTGTACTATTACGATGTGCCGACCAAAGCTCAAAACAAAGTTTGAGTTTTTGATGATGAGGATACACCCATAGTTGTGAGAAAATCCCGATCTGTAAAGAAGAAAGTGATAGCTGTATTTTTCAAATCGAGTGGAATTATGGAACGCGTCGTTTTGGACACATAGAAGACAGTCATAGCTAAGTGGTATATTGAACGGTGCCTGCCTAAAGTCATTGGATCTATGAAGAACCTGCGGTCAAAGTCAAGAATGGACACCTGGCTCCTCCATCACGATAATGCTCCGGCTCACCGCGCCAAAGCCTGCACCGAATATTTGACCAGGACAGGATTGAAACTTCTGGAGTACCCTCCCTAAAAGGTAGGCGGTTTTCCAGTGATGAGGACCTTCTGCGGACTTGGGACAACAAGTGTGCTTTACTCCCTAGTGAAACTTGGCAGAACTGGTCTAAAGATAGGTTTCGGAGGATAGATAGAGGTCTTCAGTGTAGAGGATATTACTTTGAAAAAATTAAATAATTAACGCTGTATTGCAAAACTTTCCTAGTACCCTTTGTATATATACATATATATATATATATATATATATATATATATATATATCTGATAACATTTATTATTGCTTCATTAATAGCGCCGATACGTTGTTTGTGTTTGCTGTCCTCTTCTCGCAAGGCTTCGTAGGCGATTTCCTTAATATATTTTTTGACGTGCTCGTATATCTCTTCTAGTCTGTCATAGTTAAATTCTGCTAGTTTATTATCTAATTTGCATTTAATCTCTTATTATTTCTTCCTGAAATGGTTGTATTTTGAACTTCTGTCCTCTCTTAATTACTTTCATATACTCTACGTCGTCATATTTTACTTCCTTTTTCTTTTGTCTTATACCAAGAAAACTACTGTGTTGTTGTTGTCTACAGTGTTATTGAATATATGTACGTAGTTACAGGAGATACAACGAAATATGAAGTGAACGAAACAATAATATAGAAGTCAATTCAGATTATAACATACCCGAAGGGTCATTGTAGTAGCAAGAGATAAAAAGGACTCTAATAAGGGTCATAAGGAAAATTGCTGTGCAGTGTAAGTTAGGTGGTTGGAAATTAATTAAATAAAGTCAAGTAAATAAGCGTAAATAAAATTCGAATAAAGCCAAACAGGATGAGATAGAGAAACAAAAGTATAAATTTTGAAAAGTTGAAAATTTGAAAAACTAAAGTGATTTCTCTTAAATGTTTTAGCTCTGCGGAATATAATAATATTCAATAAGCGCTGTGTTGCATTTCTTTTGCCATACACATTCTTCAAATAGGAAAGTAGAATTTCTGGGTACGATGTATAAAATTTTGGCCACGATGAGAAAAAAAGAACTAGAGATATATACGGAGACACGGCTAAGTTAATCTAAAGCTGTGTATCGTAAAAATAGATCAATATCAGATTATCGTTATACGAATATATTAGATTCAGAATAAAAAAAATGTGTAAACATATTTTTATACAAGAAGCACATTAAATGTATTCGCAAAAATGTTCCTAATTAAAGTTTACTTTTTTTTTTAAATATCTTTCACCAAATATTGAAACATACTGATCTTAACGAACCTTAAGAAATAACTTTTTTATTGAGAAATATCGCACAAAAATATTTTTTTAAAGTGGGAATAGCTTTGTGGGAGGATCAAAATCGCCTAAATACTGTATGGTAATTTTAAATCTTTCTAAAATATCGAAATATTATCTAAATAATTTCTTACATTACGTTAGCATTAGGTATTTCCTTACTTTTCTTTTCCAATACCATGTCATCTTTCTCATATCACATTTTTTAGTGAAATTGTAGAAGTTTAATATTTAGCGAAATTATAGAATTATTTCTTATAATTGTAACGCACTATGTTACAACTTAATTATTTTAAAATAAATTAGTTTTCCGTCCTCGACATTGTAAGGTGTATAAGAGCTGAAGACCAAGTAAGTAGAATAAATTATTTATAATTTTATTTGTAATTCTTTTCAATTCCAACGTAACTTAATTTGTGGCTATCAAAAAATAAACTCCGTTAAAAAGCACGACATACCGTTATAGCGTATCTTTATAATTCTATATTATTTAGTCATTTTGTATTCATATTATTATGTCTCCTTCATTTCCATTATTTTTGACCTCATTACAATTATAATACCTATCAATAATAATAACAGGTTGAATACACTTTAATTAAACTACTTTTCGTAAAAGTGTTGTTTGTTGCGTATTAATTCAAAAGACGAGAAATATTTATTATTGGCACAAGTTAATTTATCAGCTTTTGTTGGCGTTCTTTTGATGATTTAGTAAATGGGGGTTTAGTAGATCGAAGATATTTCTAATTTTTCATAGGCAAGGGACAAAACAAGTCATCAATCAACTTTTGAGTTGATATTGATTTCTACATAAATTGTTTATAAACATTTTAAGTCTACTGGCGTAGGTTCTTACGTACATGTAATACAAAGTTCTCGAAAATACTTTTTAATATCTAGTAATATACAGTTGGTAACGGAATTTTCTCTGATTGATACTATTAATAATTTTTTAATAAATTTTGTCCATTCATATGCATTAAGTAGTAATAAGTATTTTACACCTTGTAATAATAATTTTACTAAAAATCCTTACAAGGGCGGTTCGAAATTTTCTTATTCCTACAAAAAAACTAAAGACCTTCTGATCCTTTTCAACGCCTTGCAATGCAATGCATTTTCTTTTAGGCCAGGTGTGGAAACTTTGCCAAAATAGCAACCCTTAGATGATCCAGTAGTGAATTGTAATACTTCTCCAGGTGAGGGCTCTATTTTATTGCGGGTAGCTAGAGAACACCATGCCTCCTCAAACACCCCAGAAAACTGTATTCATGACCTTTCTTGCAGATGGAACCGTTTTCACTTTCTTCGATACGTTTTCTTCTGTTCTTATGCACTGTTTTGGCTGCTTTACCTCTGGTACGTTTATTGTCGACTATAAACAAATGCAGTACCTATCGACTGAAAAGCATTTTTTTATAAAAAAATCGTGTAAAATGTAGTAGACACAATCTACAAAGTCAATAACATTGTGTATCTTCTGTCGGTAATAATTTAACACGGTATTGTAGATTTTTGTGACAATTTTATCGGTCGCAGCAATTTTTGCGCATTCCGAGCGTTTATCATCTGCAATGAATGTCCAGTCATGTTTAAATTTAGCAACCCACTTTTTACCATCGAAAATGAAGGGGAATCCTTTAAAGTGGAGTTGAGCTCCTTTTCATATCTGTCGCGATTAAACCCTTTGAACAAATAGGTGGCCAAGATTTTAATGCTCTATATTTTCTGGGCTATGTATTGTATTTGAATTCTGTAAACTACAGTCGTTTATATATAAAGTTTATAGATGTTAATTGTGCTCCTCTTCGACTGCACGGATGCTATCCAGACGGTAGCTGAATTTTTTGCCTATTCGATGAATAATATGTGGCGCCACTGAGTTCGCCGCAGTTGTGATACGGTTTTTTAGGTCATTCAAATTATGTATGAAAATTATACCTTTCAGAATACCCACAGGAAAAAAATCGCAAGGTTCGGGGTCAGGAGGTCTCAGTGACCAGTACTCCAGTGCCAGATCTTAATTACTCATGCGACCTATTTATTGATGAAATAGAAATTAATTCAGGAAACATTTAACATTCAGGCGCCAATCAAGTGAAGCTTCGCCCCACTAGAAAATGTAATCTTCTTTGTTGTTTATTCCAACGACAGATGACTTTACTCGTTGGAGGGTCAATGTTAAACTTACGACGAAATGTACGCTGCCCCGCAGTCGTACATTTACTTTTACTGAAGTCATGAATGCAAAAACTCTTTCCTCATGAGTTGCCATCTTGCTTACAGCTAACGCTTTGCAGCGCTGCTATTCGAGACTTTACAGAATCATGTTTTAAATGTAATTAATTGAAAGTGTATCTATCTTTTTGAAACATACTGTGCTTTATAGAAATTTGAACTTCGGTTTTATCAATTTTTCATAAAATTCAAAAACAAGTAATTAAATGCACACAGCCGCAACTTCGTAGTATGTTATCTAAGGATTGTACTTGATTGCACCGTCTTTGTATCAAATCGAAAATATCCTGAACTACTCTTGTATGTATAGTGTAATAAAATCGCGTCTACAAAATCCAATAAAAAACAGTAATGTGATAAATGTTTGATTCTCTTTTAAATTACTAGAGCTTAAATTACGTCACAGAGTTTTAATTAAGGTCGATGTTTAATTATATCCTTTCCGATTCAATTCATTCCATAACTTAATTGAAATCAAGAGCTAGAATGGCTATTCCATTAACTTCATCATGTTATCATCTTGTGGAGCTGCAGCAATTTCACATATCAATATCGGATTTAATAAAAATTAGCGTTGCTTTTACGTTATACCTTTGCAATAATTTATTTAAGCGGTGAACAAAATTTAGTCTATAATTTCCACTGTTTTCAAGTACTGTTGCTCGCCGTTTGGTAGTGACAAAAATTGACTAACATATTTTAGAACATAGTTACTCATACATAAATAAGTTAATTCATGATAACCATGTGTCAAATTATGGTTAAAACATAATACATATAGAAAGTAAAGGACATACTCTAAAATTTATTAGGTTTAGAAATTAATAAACTTAATAAATGAGCAAACATAGGTACTAAATCTGTTAGTGTAATAAATAATAAAAAAGTTTAATAGCCCCGAAGAACGTATGTTCAGACTAATCTAATAAATAACCGAAAGATATATTACGCCTGCGATGGAAAAATTTTTCAAAATATAATCAGTGATTTTAATAGATTTTTGAACGCTGATTACGGAAAAAAATATAAAAAATTCTATCACGCACAGTTTAGTAACAAATTTCACTTGAAATTATTGACAACTAGGCATTTTAGTCAAGTAAGCATTACAAGACATCTTAATAATTAAAACTAGACTTAGATTGGCTGTGGGAAATATTAATTTGGTCGGCTGGTAACACTGAATAGTTGTCAAATCTTTGTTTGCCTTCCTCACAGTGTGTCTCTTGATCAGGGCCCAAAAGAAAAAGCAGCATGGGTATCTCTTAAACTTGTTGTAACCAGATTTCTTGGAAACGAAAATGATCCTGACTATAAGGCCGTTGTAGCTGAAATGTTGGAAAGCTTTCAGAATTTAGGCTGTAAGATGAGCCTAAAAGTACATTTTCTCCAGTCACACTTAGGTGTAAAGTAGTCTAGACTACTTTCCAGATAATCTTGGTTCTGTGAGCGAGAAACAAGGTGAAAAATTTCACCAAGATATAAAGGAAATGGAAGAGCGATATCAAGGAAGGTGGAATATTAACATGATAGCGGACTACTGCAGGATGTTGAATAAGGACGAAGTTTTGAAAGGAAGCGAAAACGAAACCACAAGGACTACTAAACAAGAAGCTCATTCAGTTTTACTAATTTTGTGTTGTTTTTATCAAAAATGTTTGATTACTTGATTTTAATAAAATGTAAAATAAAGTATACATTCCATAATTTTTTGTATTTGGCTTACTATTTCTAAAATACCGCTGCTTTTTTGTGAGAAAACCTACCCACCCTACGTGATAGAAACAAACTGTTTTCGGTTTTCAGTACAGCACTGAAAAACATGCAAAAAAAAACTTGACTAAAGTTAAAACAATTTTTAAAGTATTTTTCAGGCCTATGTTATTTAACTGGAATTCCATCATTATCGTGTCAAGAATAACAAAGTGACAATTTTTTTAAGACGTTAGTAAAACAGGTTTTTAAAAGAAAATTTAAAAATGTGTAAAAGTAACTTTGTATTTCTCGTCACGATAGGGATTGCATTCCATTTGAATAGTTTCACCTGAAGAAAATTTCACCGAAAATATCTATGAAAAGCCACCCGATGAGGACAAAAAAAAATTTTCACTTACCCGCTTCACAGGAAAACTTAACAAGATGAACGAATTGCCATATGTATATACAAATAGAAAACCCACAAAACAACTTATGTATGTATGTACATATGTACAGCTCTATGATAGATCTCGCGACCTTTACAAATATTTTTCGAATAATATTATTAATGAACAATTAGAAATTAAGCTAGCTAAAAGTACTTTTGCAATAAATAAATGTGCTTTGATATTCTCTTTTAATGAATTAATAGCTGATGGTTATATGAAAATGTTAATAATTACCTGATGCGACCTTTACTTATGCGTGTTGCCAGGAAAGCAGATTACGTTCGAGTCGGATATTATTTTTTGTGACTAAACTGTAACAGATATCAAAAATTACAAAGATACAGAAAATGTCACTAACAAATGTATCTTCTCGGGTAAAAAAAAATTAAAGCTCTTAACCTTCATATCAAAAAGTTACAAGCAGAAATGTGCCACGTCATCGATGTTTCATACACTTGCGGTCTACTTATAAAGACTCAAATCATCTCAAAACACGACTTACACTTACTTGAAATGTTGTACCAAAAATAATTAAAATCGATCAAAGTGTTATGTTTTAATAAGAATTTTTTTGTTTTTTTTCGAAAAACTTTAAAGCTGAATACCGGCGTAACGATGCGATTTTGGATATAGGTAAGTTTGGTTAAATCATCTTATTTATTTATCAAGGAGTTTGTGGTTAAGCCATGTCCAAGCATTTTGCAGATACCCTGTATTGTGTTGGACGATAGGCGAGTGAAAGTGAGAGAGATAGTTGAGGCTCTGGGGATATCGGAAGAATGTCGATCAAAAGCAAATGCGCAAACGATTTTCGGAGCATTCTTTGGACCGATTTAACATGAATTCGACCGATTTTGTGCGGCGATTTGTCACCATGGATGAAACATGGGTCCATCACTACACGCCAGAAACGAAACAGCAGTCGAAGCAGTGGGTGGAAGCCGGTGGTTTAGCGCCAAAGAAAGCGAAGCCGATCATATCTGCCGGAAAAGTCATGGCCAGCGTGTTTTGGGATGCAAAAGGAATCTTGTTAATTGATTAGCTTGAAAAAGGCAGAACAATTACAGGCGCATATTACTCTAATCTTCTTGACCAGCTGGATGTCAAAATTCGCGAGAAGAGGCTTGGTTTGAAGAAGAAAAAAATCATTTTTTATCAGGACAAGGCACCCGCACACAAAGGTGCGTTGGCGATAGGAAAATAGCGGGATTTGAGATACGATTTGCTCGGCCATCGTCTCTATTCTCCTGATTTGACACCCTCAGACTTCCATCTATTCCCAAATTTGAAAAAATTTGGGAATAGAAAGCGATTCACATCCAACGAAGAAGTTGAAAGGACCGTAGAAGAATATTTTGACAGCCTTCCAGACTCTCACTCCCGGGAAGGAATATTGATGTTAGAAAAACGCTGGACCAAGTGTGTTGAACTCAAGGGAGATTATGTAGAAAAATAAAATAATTTTTTAAATTTAAATCACAGTCTATCATTGTCAGGCCGAGAACGTTTCACCTTGCCCACGTATATTACAATTGTGCAAACGTCATATATGTAGATATTAAAAAAAAACAGAAGACAAATTAACATTTAATTGTAATGTAAAAGACGATATTGAAGAACAAGTTGATAAATTTTTAGATTATAATTTAATTGGATACGTCCCAAGCCCCGTGAGTTCACAAGTGAAGTTAGTAAATACAAAAATTAAATGCAAGTAGAAAGACTCGTTTAGTAATTTATTATAGGTTTCAATGAAACAAAAAGAACAATGAACGATCGCTATCTAATTCCCAATATTGAGAATATATTAGGTATCAATATTCCATAACCCTTATGGCGGGTTTACACTATGCATAAATTAGTGGCGCCAGTAAATTTAAGTTGCGTGTATAAACATCAACTGGCGTACAACTCAAAACTTTGACTTGTACGCCAGTTGATGTTTATACACGCAACTTAAATTTACTGGCGCCACTATTCTATGCATAGTGTAAACCCGCCATTAATCTCGTTTTTGTGAATCCAGAACGTTTGAACGCTTATTTAATGTACACTCATAAATACGGTTAGATAAATTCAAAATTATTAAGAAAAGAAACTGAATATTTAGTCACGTTATCACATACATATGAATAATGCTTGTTGAAAATTTAGCCAGAGAAAATAGTATTATATGTAAATTGAAATATATATGAAAAATTCATTATTAATATATATATATATATATATATATATATATATATATATATATATATATATATATATACAAATATCAATTGCAATAATTTGCTAACATACTTATATAAGACACCACTAAATAATTTTATAAATATATCTTTATTTTTTATTTATTTACTGTTTATATTTAACTATGCCATAATATATATATTATTCCGTTAATCTAATGTTAATATCGTAAAATAAAATTTATTTATTACGAATATATCACTTATTATCTACCTTAAAACTATAGGGTAGATTTAAAAAATTAAGTCAGGAATTTTTGGACAATATCGGGAATTTTTATTGCATGCACTGGGAAATTGAACAAGAACTTGTTTATTTTCGCTGTGTACATAACCATCAAAATTTTATATTACATTAATTTTTCTTATACATATTTGTAATACATCTTATCATTTATTACATATCATTGGCGTCTAAAAAATACGAGTATACTATTTTCTTCGTATAAATCCTTCTTTCGAAATGTTTATTATATTACTGTCACTCTTCATTACCTTTGCACATCTTCTGACATAAAAGCCAATATATACTGTAGGTATACTACTAACAATATATACCGTATATACCGTGTAGGTAGAGATACAACAAAGCTTATCTTACAAGGTTTGACCTTTGCACGCCAGAGGGTGTAGAATTTGTGTCAAATATACTTAAAACATGTATAAAGAGAAAGTAACTGTTAAAACTCGCTAACATTAACTTTGCGCAGTGGCGATATCGTAACCAATGAGGATTATCCGAGGTGCGATTATTGCTAGTTGAAAACTTTAACCAATACCCCGCCATGTGGACGTGAAATATCGTCCGCTACGGCAATTTTTGCAGGTCCCCACGGGGACGGGATTATTTCTAATTTAAACTAAATTACCATTGTGAGAAATATATACACATGTTTTCATATTTGCATTGAACATAAATACTGCATTACTGTTCACGAAGTTCTAATAGAAATATATTTTCAATATTAATGTAAACAAAAGTATTACTTTGTTATAAATTAGTAAGCATATACAAGACAGCATTTTTAAGATTTGTTAACCTAATCCCTTTATTATTTAGGAACAGTCAGTATAAGTATTACAAACTCTTAGCAAAACTTTATGAAAAAAATACAAAAAATAATTTCAATAAGATAAGCAGAAATGAAAGGTAAAAAGTTTATTTTTAATAATTCAATTAAACAAACAAATACTTCTACAATACATTACATAATTATTTTTATAAAATGAATTTTAAATTCTGGATTTATATATTGTATTTTTAGGAATAAAATAATCACACTGTACAAAATAGCTTTTTTTTCCAAACAGAAATGTAAGCGTAAATGTCAAATTCATATTTTTCAAAAACCTACTAGTTAGTAATAGTGCAATTTGGTACTACGACGAAATGGGAATACACCAGTGCTAAGTGTGGAAATTATTAATCCAACATTTTGAAAGTGAAAAGCTGTTTCGAGAGATAATCAAAATTATAGATCGAAGACCATCCACTGTTCAATATATTATTAAACTTTTCAAAATAGATTTAAAAAAAGTGGAAAAGAGTGACTGTTAATGAAATATTTTCCGCGAGCGATGAGGAATGTATTGTACATCAAGTAAAGAAAGATCCTTTTTTTAAATGAGATATATTTCATAAATCTAATGGGAGACCCTTTTCCAAGAATATTAAACTCAGTTAAACCCTATGGATCATTCATAGCATGGGGCTCTTTTCAGCCGCTGTGCCTGGCATTATATTTTATCGAGGGAACATGAATCAGACATTGTACCTTAATATTCTAAAGGAGAATTTGTCATGATGTAAAAAAAATCGGGCCGATGTAAAATTTTCTATTTTAATTAAGACAATGTAGTGAAGTATTGAAGCAACAAACTTACAATATACGGACCATAGTTGCTGTGTAATTGTCCACACGTCATGGATACGCCAGCTCAGAGATCAAGCATAAACACCATTGACTATTTGTGGAGCTTTTTCGATGGAAAAGTACTTCAGCATGCCACAAGTACAAAAGTCGACTCGAAAAAGCTCTTTTGGAAGAATGGGAATTGGTGAATGTAGAAGCCCTAGCTGCTTCCTGATATACAGGAGCAAATTATAATAACTGAAGGATGTTTAACTATTCTAATCAGTGCAGCTTCGTGGAAACGCTCGTGTGGTTTTCTCATAAAGAGGACGAAATTTTCTTTTACCGCCTCTAAGCGCAATTTGTTCTTGAATACAATCTTGAAAAGGCTAAATACTAGATAAGTAAAATAATGATGCATATCTTTTCTCAATCTTCAAGTGTGAAGTTTTTCTGCTATTTCGCCCATTGAAATCTCATTTTCTTCATCGTCTCGGTCAATCTTGGTTTTTTTCGCTGGCCGGCGACTATAAATTTTCCATTCGCATAATCGAGATTGCAAAGTTCGTCTCGATATTTTGATGTTATCTACTTATAAGATGCATAGCACTTCTTCAGGAGGCTGCTGTCGATTTTACTCATCTTTTAACAATTAATCTGTCTCCAGGATTCATTGCCTTTCTCGTTCTTCCACAATGAATGCGGCAAGTCAAAGTGGATGGTAGATTTTCTGCAATTAATTTTGCTACTCCGTTCACTGATTGACGAGAAACACGGTCTCGTCTTGCTATTTCTCGATAAGAATAGTTCCGGGTGCTACCTGTGTTTTGCACTGGTAATATCTTTGCGTTTTCCCATTGTTCAAAAGTCACGACTGCCCAAAACACAAACAAATAACGTAAAAAACTAGTGTCACAAAATTTTCAATATAATTATAATTTCATAAATTAGATGTCTGCAATGAAACTTTCACGTTACACATACAACCCTACACTTAGAATGACGAAAAGCAGGTAAAAGTAGGGGGTTACTTTACCTGCTTGTGTTTAATTCCGAAAAGGGTGTTTAGTAGTGGTTAGAAACTGACAATTCTATAGTTATTATAAAGGATTATCGCCAATACTATAAAAGAAGATATTTTAACAACAAAAATTTATATAAAATCAATTTTTATCGAAAAATCTGGTATACCAAGATAATTACAAAATCGAATTACAATAAACTGTATGTTCGATTTCATAGAATTGTCTATTAAACGTGTAATTGAAAATAATCGCAATTATTCAATAAAATCTTGCTTGCGATATGACGAGAAACTTTTTAATCTATTTTATAATAATTGTCATGTTTTATTTCATTGCATTTAATTTTCTGTTCATGCAGTATTACAATAGATAAGCAATTTATTATTAATTCTCTCATTAGAGAATTGTAAAATCAAAAGTAAGTGTATTACATTTTCTAAATTGGGAAATCATAAATCACCCGTAGCATGTACTATACTAAATGCATT
Organism: Dermolepida albohirtum; assembly: GCA_031893035.1. NCBI lineage: Eukaryota > Metazoa > Arthropoda > Insecta > Coleoptera > Scarabaeidae > Dermolepida > Dermolepida albohirtum. Next base: position 129,190 of record JAVIWB010003179.1, on the reverse strand, counting down.
TAAATACAATATTCTTCTGCTCTATCTACATATGCTACACAAGCCATGTTCCGAATAATAATTAATAATAATCCACGTGTTTGCCATCCCTTGTTGTTCTTGGTGAAAAACATGTTGATTTTAATCTATTTTATAATAATTGCCATGTTTTATTTCGTTGTATATTTAATTTTCTATTCATGCAGTATTACAATAGATAAGCAATCTATTATTAATTCTCTCATTAGAGAATGGTAAAATCAAAAGTAAGTGTATTACATTTTTGAAATTGGGAAATCATAAATCACTCGTAGCATGTATTTACTATACTAAATGCATTTAAATACAATATTCTTCTGCTCTATCTATGCTACAAAAGCCATGTTCAGCATAATAATTAATAATAACCCACGTGCTTGCCATTCCTTGTTGTTCTTAACGAAAAATATTTTGATTTTAAAACTGTAAATGTGTTGGCTATCTCCATTATAAATGTTATTTTAAAACTGATTTTTTTTCGGTTCAACTACAGAAACAACCTTAAGTACTGGATCAAGTAATGTGAGTTTTATTTGTGGAAACAAGTCAATATAAAAAGATTTATTATACCAATATTTGCAAATTATTTTTTAGCTGGAAGAGATTGTAGAAAAGAATAACTGTTTTATTTCTAGTTTCGTATGATTGACACATTATTAATTTGAAATAAATATACTTTTACCTAAAACTTACATACAGCATTTAGCATTTAGCAAAAATATATAAATTCCTAATACTATTAGAAAATAAATAAAGGAAATTCCAAAAAGAGAGAAAATACGTTGGCATTTAACAATGTGTTGTATTTTCTGATAATATCTTTACAGTATTAACAAATACAATTGCATCTAAACTTTAAGGAGTTTTAAAGTAAGTAAAATAGAAAAAATAGAATATATAGAGTAGTGAGTCCAACTACCGTTATTTTTAAAGACTTCTTGACGTCTAGAGGGTATAGACTCAATAAGTGTTCTATAATATTCTACAGAAATATCCCCCCAAACGGTTTCAACTTTATCCCATAACCCTTCAGAAGTTCGTGGAAAAAATTCCTTTGACGTATTTTTTTCATGATTCCCAAAATATTTTCTACCGAATTTAAATCAGGACTGTTTGCTGGCCATGGCAAAGCTTCTACAATTGATGTTTCAATGTTTCAAACCAATCGTGATCGATGCACGGGGCAATTATCCTGTTGGAATACAAAATTGTTTACCCCTATAATTCTAAATAAAATTCCTAGTTACGCCTGACAATCAATTATATGAATATCATTCGATGATAATTTGCTAGAAGGGGCGTCATTTACAAAATTCGAATATAAAAATCGTGCCAGCTGGGCATAATAAAACCGCCGGAACGGATTAAAATCAACAACACCCACATCGAGTGGAAAACCGAAGTCAAATATCTAGGCGTCACACTAGATAAAACATTATCTTACAGACAACACATAGATAACACAATTAAAAAAGCCACACAAGCACGCAGGGCCCTCACGATGCTAACCGGAAAACACTGACACCCAAGACAAAAGTACTAATATACAAACAGATAATACGCCCAATCCTAACGTATGCATCGCCGATATGGCAACATATCAAAAAGACATAAAACAAGACTAAACACCTTCCAAAACAAGACACTACGGTTGGCACTTAGAGCGCCGTTGTACGTGCGAAACTCTCAAATACACAAAGAAGCTAGGCTTGAACCACTCACTACACACATTAAAAATCAAGCCAAAAGCTTCTACAAACAGATGAAAACGCACACAAACCCGACACTTACACCTGTAACAGAATACACAACACTACACTCCAAATATAAACGATCACGGATGGAAATCACAAGTGAAGACAGCGAGCAGGAATAGCAACAACACATTCAAAATCAGGACTAATCAACGCAAAGATTAGGAGTAAAAGGGCAGAGCCCTAACTTCAACAAATTAAAATAAGCAGAAGAAGCATAATAAAACAATTAAGAGTACTAGCCGGAAAGAGGTACAAACAAACTATATTTTGCGTACCTCAATTGGAAACTATAGCGATAATCCACTTCACAGAACTAGAAACATTATCAGTTTATAAACTGAATCGCAATGGATCTAAAATTTTCTTGCCGCAAATCTACTATTCAAGACATTTTCTGTACACAAGATCGAATAAATTGCGTAATAGCATTAAAAAAAATATGTACTTATGTAATACATTAACTGAAGGTGTATTTTAGGTGTTAAATTTAGTAATAAAAGGGATGTTGATCAGTGGTGACGGATGACATATGTGGGTTTTACTTTCCTGTAAAATATAATTTCTGGGAGTTGCAATTTCTTACATTGCCACCATGGGTATGTGAATAAGCTGTTATATTACTACCTCCATTTTAACTGTGTACTGCAAAAAGAAATAATATATAAGCTTTATTATTTACATAAACACGAATTATGTAACATGTGCACAACGAATAGCAATATATGGTATATGCATATACAAATATGTTATATAGAATAAGTACATAATTGCTAAATATATATTTATATTCGGGCACCCAATTCAATTTCGGCTCGCTACTATGAATGTAACTCATTCATAGTAAAAATATGGCCACGAAGATTTGAACTTTAAATTGTCAACATTTTTGTTAAGAGAACTACACATAATTGCTTTGTGGGACACCAACTGATGATGGTGGAGAAACACTGGAGCAATACATTCAATTTAGACATGACTTAATAAAAAAAGATTTGCATGCGATCAAAGGATATTAATAGTCCTGTAAGTTTTCAGCTTCCTGCGCAATAAGTTATGGTAGGCTTGATCGAAGAGCCCTCTCTAAAGTTGATATAAACTGAATTAGTTTGAAGATCGATTCAATAAATTCAAAACCAAAGTAGTAAAGGAGTAAAAGTTTCTATACCTCTGCCTTGAATAAAGCCATACTATACTGGAATAATTACATTATACTAGGTATACCGTGCATTCATTTTACCTCGCTACGAAAACTGTACCACATTATATTCGGGTCTAGCTGCCGAATACCGATCGGAATGTAAAGTGGTGGGGCGCGAGTCATTTGAATCACGACTATAACTGACTGAAAAGTATATTGATCGTCCCTTTCCTGCATTAACAACAATATCATTAGTAGTTAAAAAGTTTAAATCAGAAGGTTGCATTTTGGGATGTAAATGTCATAAAATTCGGAGAATAAATAACGATAAAGAAATGCAAGAAGTTATGGTGTGCGCAATGGTCGAAGAAAATTCCAATATCACTATATCTAAAATATCAGAAGAGATAGGTATTAGCGTGGGTAAAGTTCATAAGTAAAATATTAAAGAAAAATAAATACACATCCTATAAATATCAAACTCATCAGGAAATTTTTCATGCTGATCAACACCGCAGAATGGAATTTTGTGAAACTGTAATAGAACGTGTAAGCAGGAGGGGCATTTGAGAATTTAATTTATTGAATTTATTTTCTGTATTTAAAAAGTATTTTATAAGTTTTGGCAAGTTATATTTATTTTCTGTTCAAAGAGTATATTTTAAGTTCCGAGAAGTTATTTTATTTTTTAGCTTCTTTAAGAGTTTTTTTTATTTTTCAACGTTTTATTAGAAAACGTCTTTTAGTTCAATGCGAAAATTATTGTAAAAATACCTAATTGTACGGTTAAAAGTAATTATAATTTACGAAGTTACATATTTTTGATTAAGATTGTATTTTATTCCTGCTTAAATTGTGTGATAAAATGTTCAATCAACTAAACCAATTTAATCGCAATTGATCTATCTTTCTTAATAACCATTTCGACTGTGATATGTTGCCTTCTTGTACTTATTTTATTAGCTCGGAGACTTTCTCCTTTTGAGTCTCTTCTACCTCATAGTTATCAACTGTTTCGGCCTCGTCATTTAAGAGAAAAACAAAATAACAGTAGCGGAATCGAAGTATGTCCCATTTGCAGAAAGTAAAAATATAAATATTGAGCTGCGAGGAAGATTATGACGCGTATTTGCAACAGATGGCGTTAGTTCGTTTTTGCAAGTCATTTGTATCTATATTTATGCTATGCTATATGTCAACTGACAGTTCTAACTTCGTTTTGGAAAAAACTTGAGCGATTAGATTAACTGTTGTGATATTTTATAAAAAGTCGAAAATTTAATACGACGCTTTTACCTCCGTAAAGAGAAGAACGTGCGTCGATCTTAAACGGTGCTCTACAAGAAAGCCAATACCAACGATGCCCACGAAATTCCGTGCTGATGATTTTAATCTTGACAACGTTGCTCAGACAGGGAGACCTTCTGAGGTTGATGACGATCAAGTAAAGGTATTGATTGTGTCAAACTCAAGTCACACGGCACGAGAAATTACAGAAATGTTGAACATTCATCATTCAAACATTCACAACCCCATGATAAAAACAAGAAATATCTGCAAGTTCGATTTTTATTTCCTCGTGAAAGAAGTTTATTTGATAGCTGGTATAAGTATTTGCGAAATGCTTCTTAATGATGACAACTGGTGATGAGAAGTAGATTGTTTATAATAATGTGATACAAAAACGGTTTTGGTCTCGATCTGAAAATTCTTCTCAAACATTATTGTTAGCAGACATCCAGCAGAGGAAGATTATGCTCTCAATGTTGTGGAATTTTAAAGGTGTTTTTAAAGTTCTTACCACGATATAGAATAATTAATTCTTCAAATATGTAGTGTGGTAGTATTTAATCACGATAACGCGAGACCACACACAAGTTTAATTGTCCGTTAAAAATTATTGGATCAGGATGAGATATACTGTCTCGCACACACCATGCTCTCCGGACCTTCGATTCAGATGAAGCTGTAAAACAGCACCTTATAAAGGTTTAGGCCGATAAGGATAGGTTCTTCAGCGGACAATGAATTATGATGCTCATCGAAAGATAGCAAATTAGCATATTAATAAATGGTTTATAAATACGTTGTGACTTTTCTGACAACTGAATATAATTGTGACTATAGCAAATATTAGTTATTATACTTTACATACACATAATACAATAATTGAGAAAAATTGTAAATAAAGCAAATCTTAATAAATAATGTTTAGTGGTTCATGAGATATCTAATATAATAATGAAAATATAAACAATCTTACATAGATAATATGGAGAGAGACACTATTTCAGTAAACTAATTAGAAGTCTTCAGATTTTCCATACAAGTAAATAAAGTTCCATGGTCATGTTTCTTCAGATTCGAACCTCTTCTTCGTCAATTGTTAAAGTATAAAGGAAATTTCTGATATAGCTGTACATTTTGGCACTACATTTCATTGACAACCTCGGGAAAGAATTGCAGACACACATAGATCAGTGAATAGACAAAGGTATACACGGTTCGATGGCCGCGAGGTGGGAATGAATATTTTTCTATCGCAGCCTCCGCAGAATTGCAGACTAGTACAGTTTACGCTGTGCATTCACCAAGTTGCCGAAGAACTACACCCGTAATTCGCGAATTCTATTCACTTATATATACATATATATCGCAAACACAAATAACTAACAACAACAACAACAACGATAATTACAAATTCGATGTTAAATAATTTTAATTTTAATTAATAATAAAGTTAAATAATTCCAAAGACTTGGTGACCATCACATTTTGATTTGATATCATACCGGTTACTGTTTACTTCGACTTTTTTAATTACCTCGTTATCTTTCATATATGTTGTTTCATAGAGTAACTAATTCATTTGGTCAAATTGAAAGTTAATTTCTTATACTTGTCTAATATCCATTGTTAAAATGCGCGTGTACGTCGCCTTTCAAACGCTGTTTTCATCCTTTCCATGAATGCATGTGAATTGGATTGTGCCGCTTGAGATTTTGAAAAGTATTAAATGGTAATATGCACTAGTAAATGGGGCATCACTGTTCTTTAGATCGAGGTCATGCGGGGAGAATATCTACGGGTTGGGTTGGTTATCGTTTACAGCTGCCTCATCATAGGAGCGTATTCAAATTTGCAGGTGAGTCTAATATTTGCATACTGTTCTTTTGTTCATAAACTTTATTTCGTCACTAAAAAGTTTCGTGTGAACTTGAAGTATGCACATGAGAACTATAATACTTTATTTATGCGTATGTACATACATATAAAAAAGTTATTTAATTTTAAATATTATAACCAAAAAATAAAGAAATAAAAGGAAATATGAACACATCTAAAATAGTAGTGAAATATACATATAACATTTTCAACGTGCAAAATTGTAAAATGTTATTAATCTTTTGTGTAAATATTAATAATTATAATGAATTAATTGAAGTAATAGTTTAAAGAAGAAATACTTTTATATTATTTTTAAAAGTGGCAAAAGACTTCATCATTTGCATTTGAAAAGTTAAAGCCTTTTTGTCAATGTGATTGTTATGGGACACAAGTTATAGACGATCGGTAATCGTTTAATTTTTTATATCTAAATAGAGAGGAATTATAAAAATATAAAAACATTTTATGTTTCATCAGAAATCTCTACAATTAGAATTAAATGAAATTTTTTTTACAATTATTGATTTAAGTAGACAATTTTATATTGCATATATAAGTTAAAATTTCAATCATAGAAAAATTATTATTTTAATTTAATTTAATTTTTGATTAAGATGTTTATACGTACAAAATAAACCAAAGCGGACAATCATTTAAAGAAACGGACACAAGTGGAAAGCGAACAGAGAATAAAGCGATAAGATATGAAGGTGACAGATTTTTCCATACATACATACGTGTTTTTATAAGAACTCTATAAAGCATTCTACAAAAAATTGATATTTATGTAAATTTAATGAAATAGTAAGTACAACATAGGATTTAAAGAAGTGTACACCGAAGAGGATATTGGAAAATAAAATATGGAGTGAATATTTTTGAAAATATCAAAATTAGAAACAAAAGATAAGGAGGTTCTTGAATTAAACAATAGCGAAGTCGATTAGGAAAATATATGTATGTGTATATCAAGAGGCTATATAAGATCTAGAAAACTGAAATATTTTCAGTTTTTTCATCAAAATAACTAACCTTTGCTTTTAGCACTACGAGAACTTTTCCCGACATTGATATGGTCAATATTACGTTTCGTAATATTGATTTAGAAATGCATTAATGTTTTATTTATTTAATTGAATGTTAATTAATAATTTTTGAAGTGTTAGGGCTAATAAATTAATCGATTGTTAAATTAACATATAGTTTATTTATTTTATATTTATTTAAATTAAAAATTACAGATTATTTTTCTAAATATGTATGATGGTTTAAAAATTTTGATGTTAGTAATTATTTTAGAACTGTGTTAGTCCGGTTATATATATATATATATATATATATATATGTATATATATATATATATATATATATATATATATATATATATGTTTATATATATATATATATACAAAAAGAATATACGTATTTCGAATGCATATATTTAATAAACTTTAAGACATTCGCATATGAAACTTTACACACATATTTACGAACCACTCGAGTTCAGATTACAGATGTTCAATATGACCCCAGTGAGGGGGTACCCCGTCTAGTTGAAAAATGAAGTTGTCTTCGTGCAGCCTCGGAAACAATCAGTTTTGTAACAAAAAATTTTTGGCAATTGATTTCAAAGTTCATAACGATCTCATTCACGATAGAAAAAGAACTTAAAAAAGACGATAAACAATTTATATGCTTACCATTTTAGCAAGTTACGAAAATTTAAAGAAGATTTTTAAAGATAGCGGATTTCAAGTTATATTTCAGCCCAGACACGCTAACAAATCTCTTCTAAAAAACGCGAAAAATAAAATCAAGAGAGAGAGAGTTCAATTAGAAATTCGTGATATATGAAATAAATTGTCAGAACTGTGATAAAAAATACATCACCAAAGTAAATGGTCAATAGTAATCAGGTATAAAGTATGAATCTCGCACATTAAATTTAATGGGCCTGAGGAATCCAGTTTAGCGAAACGTATGTTAGAAAATAATTATAGTGTAACCTCGGATTGTCTACATTTAATTAAAAATATAAACAATTAACGTGAATTAAACAGTTACGAGGGTATCCTTAGTGTGAGTTTCTGTTAAAAAGGTTCGTAAGCGATTGCGGAGACGTACATTACTGTAAGATGTCTTGTGAAAGTTAGTATGTTTTGATTTTGACGGAATGAGTGTGCGAAATTTTTTCTGTGTAAGCATTACCGCGAATCCAGATGCGACACGCCTTTCTTTGATTACTCTTTTGTGTTCGCTAATTTTCATTTTTTACCTACAATATTTATATTTCTCGTGAATAAATACCATAACTCCAGATTATTATATCTGATAGTTCATTCTGTAACATAAATAATGAATTATAAGTTCAAAAAGCAAAGAAGAAGGTTAGAAAAGCTTATTTATTATGCTAAACATGTAGATAAAGTAAATATATAAGTAGGTAACTAACAAAATTTATAATGAGGGGCAATAGAACCATCTCGTGAGTTTTCTCCAACTGCTTTTGTACAGTGCTTGATTGTAATTGTTTCATATAGTTAAATGTATTTTACATGTAACGGAAATGTTTTTATTGCAATCTGCTAAATACAAGTGGAATAAAGTATTTACAATAAAATTTTTATTAACGATGCAATTGATTGAAAGAAATTAATTAAGAATGAAGGAATCATTTTAGTATTCAATAAAAGAAAATATAAATACTTAAAATTGGATTAAACATTAAAAATCTCCCCAACATTATTTCTATCCATATTTGTCTAATATATCTATCTTGAATAAAACAAAGTTACCAATGTCGTTTGTCGCAAGCCCCCCCTCAACGTGATACTACTACCACAACCTTTCTTTGAAACTTATAACTCTAAGTTCGTAAAGCTTGTTCTTACTTTTTGTACATACTTCGTGCCATCTGAACCAGTAACCTTAAACTTGTTTGTGTTTACAAGTTGGTTAATATATTCTTTTGAAAATTGGAAATTCCATTCATTTGCGTCTGTTGTCTACACTCTAAGAATATTTTAATCAAACAATTTCCAAGTAATATTATAAAAAGTCGTTGCTAATTTGGGTGCATATTTAAAATGTTTTTCCTTAATTTTCCTGTTTATAAAGTTTTCATTTCTTACTCTTGAACTATTTGAGCACAATAAATTATTAAACTGGCCTATATTTTTAAACTTTGTTATAATATATCTCATTGTCGAAAACGGTTTATTTAATATGCGACCAATTTTTATAAGAGATTTTATCTAACTTCATCATTAATTGCCTCTCTTCGAATGTAGTTTTTTCCGTTTTGCCCGTCATTTTCGTTTGAAAAGAACGAATTGAATCAAATTATTTGAAATACTAAAGAGGACTAATACTAATATTGTTTAATTGAGAATCGGTAATGGTATTTTTTTCTTTTGAAAAATTACTGAATGATGTGCAAATACTTTTTCCTGTATAAATTTTATGTTGTTTACACAAATTTCTTTTGTCTACTCACCTATAAAAACTTGATCAATAAGGTTGATATAGAACCCCTTTCCACATTAACTTTTGTAAATTCTGTATACGCATTTCGACAACCAAGTTGTCATCATCAGCAGATAATTTCAAAGTGTCGCACCTGGTAAAACACGGCGAAAAAACGATTGTACGAAAATCAAACTCCGTACGCGATCCACACCGCTCAAAACCAAGATGTACATTTTGTACAATTGTTTTTTCGCCGTGTTTTACCAGGTGCGACACTTTGAAATTATCTGCTGATGAGGACAACTTGGTTGTCGAAATGCGTATACAGAATTTACAAAAGTTAATGTGGAAAGGGGTTATATATCAACCTTATTGATCAAGTCAATCAACCACAGGCTCCATCAAATTCAACCACCTATAAAAAGTTATTATTTATATGTCAATATTTTTCTATATTAAATGCAATTTCATTTCATGTGTATTACAATACTGATAAGTTTCTTTTATTAACAGAAATAACAACTAAAATTATTAAAATTCATTATTGGTAGTACATATGTAAATATGTAGATATGTACATGTTGTACATATCTATACATGTATATCGGAAAAAAACCTTAACCTACATTGTTATACATACGATACATTTCACTTTACTACGTTATCAGGCCCCAGTTTATGTAATTTACCCATCACTAGCTATTTATATCACAATTTCGTGCAAATATCAATTATAGTGACGAGTTAAATATATACATACATTCTTAAAATACGACTATATGATTATTAGTCAACATATAATTTCAACCTTAAATGTTATATTTATTATGATGAAATTAATGAACCCGGTTATATATAGTAATGTGAAAAATTCCTAAACAAATGATTTAATGAAATTACTAAGTACAATTTTTCCATTTGCAAATTCTCTTTTGTTTTGCAGATTGTTGGGCTGTATAAGAATATATAGTCTCAGTCGTTTTTTAAACATTTTGATTTGATTTATAAATGGGAAAAGTCAACAGTCTCTGAATAAAAGGAAAAGAAAATATTCTGATATTACGTATGATAAGAAATTAACTGAATCTAATTTAATATATTATCAATATCTATCTCATCTACCTCAAGGTTTAATAACAGTTTGAATTCTATTAGGCATTATGATTATACTACCAAAGAAAGAAACAAAAACGAACGGAACTTAATATAATACATTATATAATATATATAAAAACATCTAAATGTTTTCACATTAAACTTTGATGACGGTCTCAATTCTATCAAGCATTGAATAGAGTAAATTTGTTAAATAATCCAAATTTAGCTCCTCGCTGTATTTACTCTAATGAATTATTATTAATTATATTAAGTTCGTTTTTATTTTTAAATTTTTGCGTTAAAAATGTTATGTGAGTATATGCTAACATTTCTTTCTCATACATATTCAAGGTTGGATTTGACTGTTGAATTTCCTTTTCTTCAACAAATTTATCTATAACAATGTAAGGGATTTTGTTTAGCAATATATTTAGTATACGAGGGTAGTTTGACAAGTAGTGAGAATGGAAAAGAAAAACGAATTTTTTAAATACAAAATAATTTTTATTTTTCAATATATTCTCCTAAAAGAGCAATATATTTATTCCAACGGTGCTCCAATGCCCTTATGCCATCTCTAAAATTCGATTCCGGAAGGCTTGCAAAATACTCATTTGCTAAGACGATAAGCTCGTCGTGAGACGAAAATTTCTTTCCACCTAGTGCCGTTTTCAATTTTGGAAAAAGGTGAAAGTCGGAAGGGACTAGATCCGGCGAATAAGGCGCAAGCGGTACTAATTGGAAATGCAACTAGCGGATTTTGGACATCACAACTGTGCTGGTATGCGAGGGAGCGTTGTCTTAGTGAAACAGAATCTTTTTCTTTGCCATTTCTGGCCGTTTAGCACGAATCTCAACATTTAATTTTTGTAGAAGTTCTGCATAATATTGTCCGTTTATTGTGGCACCTTTCTGAAGGTAATCAATGAGCAAAGTGCCCTTTGAATCTCAAAAAATTGATGCTATCACCTTGTTTGCCGATAAAGTGGTTTTCGCTTTATTTGAAGGTGCAGAACCACGTTCTAATCATTGTTTCGACTGTTGTTTAGTTTCGGGTGTACTGTAGCGTATCCAAGTTTCATCGCAAGCAACAAATCGCCTACAGAAATCAACCGGATTCCGCTTATAAAAGTCCAAACACTCATTGGAAATGCGCAAACGAATGAACTTTTGATCAGTCGTAAACAATCGCAGCACCTATCGTGCCGAAAGCTTGGAAACGCCCAATTCTTTCGTTAAAATATGGTGTACGCGTTCTGTTGAAATGTTTACCATGTCTGCTATCTCTCTCACTTTGAGTCGTCGATCTTGCGTAATAATTGCATTTCCAATTAGTATCGCATGCGCCTTATTCGCTGGATCTAGCCCCTTCGGACTTTCACTTTCCAGAATAGAAAACGGCACTAGGTGGAAAGAAATTTTCGTCTATCGAGGAGCCTATCATCTTCGTAAATGAGTATTTTAATTTTAGAGATGGCATAATGGCATTGGAGCACCTTTGGAATAAATGTATTGCTCTTTTAGGAGAATATATTGAAAAATAAAAATTATTTTTTATTTAAAAAATTCATTTTTCTTTTCCATTCTCATTACTTGTCAAACTACCCTCGTATAGCTATATTTACTGTTCAAAGTTTATGTCAACACTGTATATTACATATTGATTATTAAATAATTGTTAAATATGTGTTATATTAATGCAGTTTGAATTAACAGCAAATGAAAATGGAAATTCATCGAGATAATAACGTTGTTAATGAATTATTAATATTAGATTTATTTATAACTACCATAACGTAACGATTTACGTGATACAATATTAAACCCAGCCCGTTAAATACCAGAAGATAATGAAAAATTATTATCGACAGGAAAATTAATAGCCATTTCATTAAGTACTATTTATAGAAAAAAAATATATTTAGTATGTGTAGTACGTTATAGTTGAAATATTGTCTTTAATAAATGTGTTGAAGGACATAAAACTAAAATGAAATATAAAACAAAATTAAATTAACAAATATTTGCGATAAATATCTTTCAAACAATATAAATTAACATCATTTAACAACACATTTTCAATTCCTAGAACTTCATTATGAGAATATAAGTAGAATATTAAAGGGTTTTCCAATAGGGACTTGACAACTTTTAATTCAATTTGTGAACGCACCCTTTCACTAATCATCGAACTGTCACTGTCAATTTATTCAGTAAACTTAACATTTTCATCATGGTAAAGTACACGAACGAACAACGTCTGCAAATTATAAAAATTTACTACAGAAATTCGGAGTCGGTGACCGCTACTTTAAGAGCGTTAACTCCGATTTTCGGTCGTAATTCTCGCCCTAGTAGACAGGCAGTAACAAGTTTAGTACAAAAATTTGAGCCTACATATTCGTTGTATGATGCTGCCGTGCCAGTGAGACAACGGGTTGGTCGAAGTGTCGAAAATATCGCTGCCGTTGAAACGTCCGTAACAAATGATCCAAATCAGTCAATTCCACGGCGTTCTCAAGAGTTGGGCATCGCCCAGACCACTTTATGGCGAATTTTGCGTAAGGATCTTGGTTTACACCCATACAATATCAAGCTGACTCAAGAATTGAAGCCAATGGACCATTTGAGGCGACGTACGTTCTCCGATTGGGCTCTGGAAAAGATGCGCCAAGATGATCAATTTCATCGCAATATCATTTTCAGTGACGAAGCTCATTTTTACTGAATGGGTTCGTCAATAAGCAAAATATTCGTTATTGGTCGGGTGAAAATCCACATGTGCTTCATGAAACACCACTTCATCCACAAAAAATAACTGTTTGGTGCGGTTTGCATGCCGGCGGCGTCATAGGGCCATATTTTTTCGTCGACGATAATGATCGTTATCGCGCCATGATTACCGATTATTTTTGACCCGAATTGGAAGACATGGACTCGGACAACATGTGGTTTCAGCAGGACGGTGCCACAAGCCACACAGCACACGTTACAATCGATTTATTGAAGAGTAAGTTTGATGAGCGTGTTATCTCAAGAAATGGACCAGTCGATTGGCCGCCTCGTTCGTACGATTTAACGCCTCTAGACTTTTTTCTTTGGGGCTACGTCAAGTCATTGGTCTATGCCAACAAGCCGACAACGTTGGAAGAGCTCAGAGCCAACATTGAACGCGAAATAGCAGCCGTTTCGGCCGAGTCATCGAAAATTGGGATTGTAGCTTGTAACAACTTGTCCGACTTTATAACCAACCGACGTCTCAAAACACGCCAAATTGTTGTTGTAATCAGTTGTAACTCCCAACTGATACGACGGGTTGATGTTGAAGGATTACGTTGGAAAGCAGTTTGAATTCGTGCAACATTTTCTTCAGAAACACGAGAGCGGCCAGAACTCTTTAGTTTACATACACAGCCTGTATCTATAAACTGTCGATACCATCCGCGAATGTTCCACCCATTGGGAGAATTAATTTGGTAGCTCAACCTAAAAGTCTTTGCACTGTAATCACGGAATTGCACTTCGCAAACTCGAGAACACAAAATTTATTTCTACTGCGGAGTAGACATTTTAAACATATGACGGTTATCAAGAAAAACAGAAGACAACTGACTTCTAGCGGCTATTAAATAAACCAGACTATGTATACGTTTCTCCAATAGCCGAGCCGAGGCACAGCGATCGATAATCTGGACAAAATAATATTTTGTAATACGTATATCCTTTTTGAAACACGCTGTATATATATTGCAAAGCATGCACACCGATAAATGATACGACTTCAGCGAGTAGAACGGTGTCGCGAGAAAATTGGAGAAGACTCGGGCTTTATTGAAAGAGTGCAGTAATAACCTTCTTTTGTAAAAATAGCGCCAAAACAAAGCAACTGTTACTGGTAACTAAGTAAGTGTTAGAAGAAATATTTAATGTCAAAATACAATAATGCCTTAATAAAAACCACGAAAGTAAATAAAATCACAGTTATCTTGTAAACGGTTGATTTGTGAATATGCAGTCAGTTGTAAAAGTGTTCCTACACCCAGTGCATATTAAATATCATCAAATGTGAACGTCCGGCTATGATAACGCAAATTTATTTCCATTAAACAACGTTAAAAAACTAAAAATCTCATATAATAACACGAAAACTGTTTTTACTTACAATTACAAAACAATTTGCCAAGCATTCTAACATGTAATATCACAAAAGTTTTCCTATATTTTATTTTTATATGATATTTCTCTATTGTAAGTCATAAATTTAAAACTAATTTGGTAAATTTTTTTTTAGTGTCACGTATTTGTGAAAAATAAGCATTTGATGCTTTTACACGGATAATGAGTTGGAAAAGTAAACACATGTCTAGTAATATGCGCGAGTTAATAAAAATACCCAAAGAAAAAAAGTTCTTAGGCCAAATAGCTAAATTGATCGAAAAAGCGTGTTCTGGAGAGCAGATTGGAAAAAAATACTCAAAGTATCTTGAACTATTGAAATTGCACCGTGAAATAGTCATCCAAAGTTTCTAAGAACTGTTATGAGTGCAGTGAGTTAAAATTCATAGACAAATGCACTGACGATAGACGTACAGATGGAATTTGATACTGGAATCAAAAGTACATTAAGCAAGTATAAAGAGAATTTGAAGAAAAGCCGGATATAACGGAAGAGTCCCGCGTAAAAATCTTCCATTAGCGACATTAATACTTACCCATTTGCTCTATGCTTTAATGTAGGTAACTATTAACGACGCTTAATGAAAGGTCACTTACGCGATAACGCCGCTATAACCAGGTTTTCTTCAAATTTCTTTATGTTTTCTTAATTTACTTTCTTTCCGGTATCAAATTCTATCTGCAACGCTATCCTCAATGCACTTATCCATGAATTTTAACTTACTGCACTTGTAACAGTTCTCTGATTGCCCTCACTTAGAAACTTTGGATAACTATTTGACGGTGCAATTTCAACAGTTCAAGATACCTTGTGTATTTTTTCCAATCTGCTCTGCAGAACACGCTTTTTCGATCAATTTAGCTATTTGGCCTAAGGACTTTTTTTCTTTGGGTATTGTTATTAACTCGGACATATTACCAGACATGTGTTTACTTTTCCAACTCATTATCCTTGTAAAAGCATCGAATGCTTATTTTTCACAAATACACTAGCGGTCATATTTATTTGCCCTCCCTTAATTTTAGCCAAAATTATTAAACTATCAAATGTGTACTGCAAATTTATTTATTGTACCAATACAATAGTGTAAAATAAACATAAAATAGTTACATTTTTCTTATATAAAAACTTTATCATTAATTATTATTAAATTTTGCTCTCATCGATGTGCCCACCTTTATTTTTGATAATTGCGGCACATAACCGCGGCATCCTTTCAATTAATTTTTGCAGTGTATCTTCTGTAATTTGTGCCCAGGCTTATTGAAGGTTTTCCCACAGTACAGTGGTGGAGGATAGAGCACGTTCTCGAACCTTCCGGTCCAATTCTTCCCAAAGAAGCCCTATTGGGTTCAGATCAGGACTTTGAGCTGGCGATCCCATTATAGAGATTTGCCCTTGCTCTTCTAGTTGACGCAAGTAATCGCCACACAATCTAGAAGTGTGTTTCGGATCGTTGTCCTATTGAAATACAAAGTTTTCGCCAAGAATCCTTAGTCCTGAAGGAACAGCGTTATTTTCTAAAATTTCCTTGTAGCCTTCTTTTCTTAGGATTCCCTCAATTTTGACGAGATCGCCTACAGATCTTCCACCAAAACACCCCGAAATCATTACTGAACCTCCTCCATGTTTTACGGTAGGCGCAATACATTCTGGCAGTGCTCTTTCTCCTGCGGATCTTCTTACGAATATTCGCCTTTTACTACCGAAAAGTTCAAACTTCGATTCGTCTGTCCACAACACATTATTCCACTGATTAATCGTCCAATTCTTATGTTCTTTAGCCCAATTTAATCGTTTTATCTTGTTTTGCTTTCGTAATAGTGGTTTTCGCAGAGCAATTCTTCCGTATAAACCCGCTTGCCTTAATCTTCTCTGTACCGTGGATACACTAATTGGTTTAGCACGCGCTCTATTCATTTCGGCAGCAATTTTTGGTGCTGTTTTTCGTCTATCGCGTCTACCTATCCGTATCCGTCGCTTTGCGTCGTCCAGATCTTCTTTTGTTGGAAAATGTACCACTTTCTTCAAATTTTTTAACGTTATAATCAATGGTTCTGCGGTTTAATCGTAATTCTTTTGCAATTTCGCGATTACTTTTACCCGTACGATGATAAGCAATTATCATAGCACGCACTTCAACAGATAATTCCTTCGTCTTCGGCATTGCATTAAAATATTCACAATAACTCTCTATTTCACTGTTTTCGCAACAAAAGATGAAGGATGACTGACATAAAATTTATTTTCCTTTTTGAAGAACACATCCTAATATTGTAATTAGTTACTATAGTAACACAATATTGGTAATACCTTTTGGAAATGTAGGTAAAACTGTTAATACTGTAGGGATTAGCCTATATAATATTTATGGTATTTTTCCAATTTATGACACCTTTACGATATATCATAAACAATTTAAGATTTTCGTAGAAATTCATATGGAATTACTTCCACTAATAATATTGTTGAATAATTATAATACAGATTTTTCGAAAGATAATCCATATTTCAGGAAACACATAAAATTGGGGTGGGCAAATAAATATGACAGGTAGTGTACGTGATACTATGAAGAGGAGTTAGAATATTTAACAGTTCTTTTGTAGTTAATGATACTCACACTTTTATGATCGACTATATGTTTATTAAGACTATGTTAAGCGCAGTTTCATTTCATATGTACTGCAACGTAGATTTCTTTTATTAAGAAAAATCACAATCGAAAAGAATGAGATCCTGTTAGTATGCAAATAGTTTTTCTAACTACTGTATGTATATTTAATACTTATTGAAAGCTAATGATTAATCGATTACGTAAAATAATTGTGTCATAAAAAATAATATTTCTACATAGTAATGAAACCTTCAAGTAAACATAACTTTACTTACTACTAATAAGAATAATCTGTATATGCATAGAAGTTTGTAACTTCCATACTCTATTAATTTAACGATTCCGTTCCGTTAAATTATTTAACAGTCGAAGAAATGTAAATCGTTACAGGAATTACTTTCACTTTCGTCGTCAAGTTCAATGTTTCAAGGTCTTTTTTTATGAAACCACGCAATTATATATTAATGTTTCCTTTGTAATATTTGCTTCGTCTGTCTGAAAAAAGATAGATAACCCAATTGTGTTCAATTGTGTTCTGTAATATTGGATCTTAGGTTTAAGAAATATTTTAGCGATTGACGACAAATAAATGTACGATAATAAAAGCCTTGGACTATATTTATATTCACCTATGAAAGTATTACGGTATATAATTAGAAGTACTGTGGTTGCTTTTGTTGGGAAGAAATATAATAATAAATATTACACAGTGCATTCAAATAGTTCCGGGAATGATTTTTTTATAGATAGAAAAGAAACGAAGTAAATGAAAAAGTCGTTTTAATCTCTAGGTAGTCACCTTTTTTCGTAGTTTTGTGATATTCGTCAAAATATCTCAAATTAAATCAAATTTTAAATACATTTAAGATTTTGGGAAAGGAATCACTTCGGTTAGAACTAAATACGGTGAATAGGGTTGGTGTTTCGTTACTGACAGGATTTTTTGCTATTGACTCAATGATAAGAACGACGAATATGCTGATGTTGTTGTAAAGAAACAAGTCACCAGAATAACAAAAATTTAGTCAAACTTTCCTAATTAGTTTCGAAATGTATTCTACAGCCTCTTTATAAACATCTATATTATTTCGTTTAACGAGTTAATTTTTGAGTAACAAAGAAAGCTACTTCGTAGTTCCAACTTTTGCAAGCGGCCTTTCCTACGGTTAATTCTGTGGCTTGCTGTTCAGTATACGAGTCATATTGGAGACACCACGTGTTCGTCATTCGTCTCTGGTAATGATATTAAAATATTTCGGTGGCACTTTTTCTATATTTAAAAAAACGTGGTGCTGTATTATATGTTAAAAATCGAGATGTACAGTGTCCGGATAAATATGTTACCCATTTTGTTTCACTAATAACAGAAAAACTATTTATCTAAGCACAACGGTGTTACACTTAATTAGCTTTGGTGATTTTGACTTTTGATACTAATAAAAATTAAGTGCTGGACAATAAAGCACATTTTGTGTTGAAAAATGTAATTCAAAGTTGATTTAAACATGACAATTTAATATTCATCAGGTTCCTCAGTTTGGATTTATAAATGGAGAACGCGGTGATCTGTTTTGAACAAAAACTCAAGTGGAAGACCAATGCCTGTAATGTATTAAACGAAAAAAGAGCAAGAAATGCAATTATCACTAGTCTCAAAAATCTATTGCTTAACATACTATTATTTTGAATTTGACTGAGCGAAGCACATAAAAAATGCCAGAAAAAATAAATTTTCACTCGTACAAGATCGCGATAGTTCGGGAAATATTGATTGAGCGAAACACACAAAAGATGCCACAAAAAATAAATTTTCATCCATACAAGATCGCGATAGTTCGAGGAAATATGGTCGAGATAAATAGACTAGAATTTTTTCGCTTTATTCATAACAATTATCGATGTGTCAAAAGTAACCTTTTCGTGAGCGACGAGGTTCATTTTTATCAAAATGGTGATATAAATAAGCTAAATTGTCGTTAATGTGCTTAACAGAATACCCATGAAACTTACCAGCGAACTTTATATTGTCCTAAAGTAACTTTATGACATGCAATCTCATCGGCTAGGATAATTGTGCCTTATTTTTTTAAGAGAATATTCCTGTTGGATAAGATCAAGTCATACGGCGAGAATGAACATGAATATTTTAAAAACGTCTTTTCCAAAAAGGTTCATGTCTAGAAAAGTACTATTTAAATATTGCAAAATCTTCGGATCGTTCAACACTATATTATTTTCTATAGGTACTTAAAACAAAGTGTTTGCGAATAAACCTAGAAATCTGAAAGAACTGAAAACGAATATTACAAAGTCAGTGCTATTTGTCAGCACGTTCTTTAAAATGTTATGCGAAAATTAAACGTTATATATTTTATGAATTGAAGTGATAATGTATTTTGATAGTTATTTGGTAAATATAATCACCTTACAGCAGGACCATTAAAATGGTTATAAATTAAACGTTATACATTTCATGAAATAGTGAAAATTCATGAAAGAAAAATAATATATTATTTGAAGTAGAACGCCCTTTTGTGTTTTGCTTAGTTTGCAAGTCTCGGCTGAAGTTTCAACTGCAAACGTCTGAACTCTACCAGGTTGTTCAATAAGTATTGTCGTGCGATAAGAAAAATGCCATTTAATGGATTGAATTGTATTTTATTATTCAATATAACCTCCCTGAACTTGAATATACTTGTTCCAGTGATCTTTTAATTTATGGACTTCATCTCTGAAGTGAGAATCCGGACCACGAAATACGCTTCCACGGCTGTTATTACCTTCGATAAAAATCGTTTCCACGTATAAATTTTTTGAGTTGTGATAACAGCCAGAAGTCAGAGGGAGCTAAATCTGGTGAATAGGGTGGATGTTACAACAGTTCGTACTTTAACTCACTTATTTTTGCGGTGTTTTTTTAAGCTCTGTGAGAGGGTGCCTTGATGAAAAACGATTATTTTCTTTTGTAAACGAGGCCTTTTCTCACGAATTCCTTTCAACAAAATTCGTTTTGCATCCCAAAAAAACTGATGCTAACACCTTCTTGGCAGATTTCAGAGTCCAAACTTGGTTCGGAACCGAAGTACTGGATTCACACCACTCCTTAGCCTCTTGTGTTAATTGAAGTCTCATCCATAGTGATGAAACGACGCACAAAATCATTATTATTCTTTCTAAGACGCTTCAAATTTTGAGAAAGTCGCATTTGAATGTGTTTTTGTTTCATTGTTAACAAATACGGCACCCATTTTGCATACAACTCAAAACTTCAGCAAAAATATTGCTCATATTTCCTAATGAGATGCCTATGGTGTATTTTTATTACGATTTCTGATGTTGATACATTTTTTGGACGTCCTTCACGTGGATCGTTTCCAAAACTTGTACGACGATGTATAAATTCAGCAACCCATTTTAGAACTTCTGTTTTCAGATTTACAAAATACTGCCCTCCTTACATAAGTCAACACAAAAATGAATCAGATTAGTCAGCTGTTCATATACACTCCGCGCAACATGAATAGGACCACCCGACTTGTTGCAAGCTTTCGGTGGTTTGAAAAACAATTCATTTACTAAAAATACAATGCAAGTTTGTAATGGTATGATATGGCAAATAATACGCATTATTGCGCAATAGTGCCTAACGTTATGCATTGGGTGACGTAAGTACCACATACATATAAAATGCACCGCGCCGGTTGGATACGACCAGTATTTAATAGTAAGCTACCGGATGAGTGTCGAGTTACAACGTGTATCCGGATAAACAAACATCTGTAATTAAGGGTATTGTGCAACGATGGGACGACAGAAGTGCTTAAGTATGGAAGAAATTGGAAAAATTAAAGCGTTCCATCAAGAAGGGTATTCCTCAAGGGCTACTGCAAAGAAAATAAGTCGATCACACCAGGTTGTGAACAATTTTATTAGGGATCCCGAGAATTATGTAAAACGTTTTAAAGGGCGAACAACATCCGTTACAACTAAGAGAGAACGTCGAGCCATATTACGCGAAGCATCGAATTCGGCATTAACGGCAAGACAAATCGCGAATAACGTTGGAACGAATTCATCGGTAAGAACTGTACAGAAGTTACTGAAGACCTGTCCGCATTTGAAACGTTTGAAAATTAAACGACGGCCTCCTTTAAGGGAATTTCAGCGCACTGCACGTCTTCAGTTTGCTCAAGCAAAAATGGGGTGGACAAGAGAATGGCAAACTGTTATTTTCAGTGACGAGAAGAAGTTTAATTTAGATGGCCCGGATGGGTTTTCTTATTATTTCCACGATTTACGTAAAGATGAAGTGATTCAGTCACGAAGGCGAGCCGATGTTGGTTCAGTCATGGTATGGGGAGCTGTTTCCTATAACGGACCTGTTGATTTAGTAATAGTGAAGGGCAGACAGAATTCGGAAAAGTACGTCCAGCTGCTGCAACAGGTGAAAGACAAATTTTCCAACGTTATGGCAGGTGGGCCATTTATTTTCCAACAGGATAATGCCAGTATTCACACCGCGCGCATTGTTCGACGCTGGTTTCAAGAACAAGGCATGGAGGTTCTCGGTTGGCCATCGCTCCCCCCCGACCTGAACATCATAGAAAATGTTTGGGGATGGTTGTCGCGTAAATTGTACTCCAATGCTACCCAATTCAGTTGCGCTGACGAACTAGAGCAGGCGCTGAAACGAAGTTGGGCGGAACTTCCCGTTGACTACTTGAGAACCCTGTATAATTCCATTCCATCCCGACTATTTGAGGTTATAAGAAATAATGGCAAAAGTACTCATTATTGAACAATAAAGTATTTTGTTATTGCAAACGAATTTTTTATTTTGTAGATTGATCGTATTCAAGTGGCGTTTAATTACTCTACTTATTGTCATTAGTAACGTACATTTGCACTGACTTTTACAAAAATTATATTTGGTACCTACATACATCTTTTTATCAACCCTCTTATTTTCGAAAATAACAATTCCAGCGCGCTACCATGTTTATGCCAACTACAAATGTCATATATGCAGTTGGTCCTATTCATGTTGCGCGGAGTGTATGACCGCAATATTAGGGCAAAGAAATCCTGCATTAATTATTTAAACGTAATTTTTCAATCCAAATCAAAATATATTTTAACAATAACAAACTTCGTGTTGTAATTCTAACATGATAATAAATATTCTACTTGAAAATAAAAATTAGTTAATGAATTAGTAAAATGCTGTGAATATTTATCGATATTGCCAATTTTTTATTAAAATCCTAGTCTAAAAAAGAGATTTAATGAAGGCATAGTATGTAAATTAAATCATATGTACTTAAATTAAGTTTCCACCAATTTTTTTCATTCGTAACATTGTCGAATAGAGTCATTTAAATGTTTGTATATATTCTACGACTTTGACATTTAGCTATAATTTAACCCTTTTATACTTACAATACCCCAACATTATGTGACGTCAAATCTGATAGCAAAAGTATAACAATAGACACGTAGTTTGCGGTTAGAGCGAGTAATGGTTATTACTATGAAATATTCAGCTTACATCCTACATTCATTTCTGTTTTTATTCCCATCACATAATTATTTGATCGATGTAAATGACGATATCTTTTCATGTACTTCACGATAAAATATCAGGTTACGTTCATATCGATTTGAGGAATATAAGAGTGGAATAAGTGGTACGAAGTAATAGGTAAACAATTTCATAAAGTGTATTAACAAGATATTTACCTTGACATTTGAACTTTACAACGTAGATCAGATAAATTTAGTACACAGTTATAAGAGGAAACAATATTCTTTTATAAAGGGAAAGTTTTAAAAGTTTTGTGTTAAGAAATAAATTTTCTAAAATATTACAATATCAATTATTTTCCTTTAGCTCAAATTGTTACTCATTACGGTACTTTATTATTATGACAGCATTTACTTGATACGATTTAAAAATATATTTAAATTTATTTACACTTTGATAGAATTTTATTGTATTATAATATTAGATCCATACTTTTTGGTTTGCATACTTATTACAATTACATATGTCAATGGTAAAAAAAATACGAGGTTAATATAGTTACATAAACGATAATACAAAGTAATGAGAGAGATGTACACATGTCCATCTTTCGGATAGAAGTAAAAGCACTCATATTACTTTAAAACGCAAACAACAACATCTGCTGGATAAGCAAATACGACGTTATGCATGTAAACGGCTTCTGTCTACTACGATGGAATTCATGAAATAATTCACTGTCGACTAAATGATCGTTGTAGTCAATACTTTGTTCAGCCGTGAATTATTTCCTTAATTATGTTATAGTAGGCCATTTAAATGCACAGCATCGCTTTTTACACAGCTGACAGTTATTCTGTTTTTGTTTTTTTTATATATTGATATAAGTGCTTTTACTTCTATCTGAGAAATTGACAAATAGTTCTCTCATTGCTAGAAAAGTGCATAAAGTGCGCGGCGATTCATAAGACATGTATCCGCGAAATTTGTAGAGCGCAATTTATAATAATAAGTAAGTATGCAAATATTACATTAGTAAATGTCGAATTGTTCTCTGCATATAAGAACCTACCTTACCTATTGCATTTTATTAATTCCATCCTTTTCTATAATATATGTCTTTGCTTCATTGTAGACACTATAACAATATTCACATATTTCCTAAATTCTGTAACATCTCATTACGTTTCAAAATTTCTTCGTCACTTTCTAAAACTAGTAACACCTAAACTTTTATTATTTTCCCTTTGTCTTTGTCATATTTTCATAAAGTAATTAGTATATATATTCCGAATTTTAAAGCAATAGACACGTTACGTTACGTACTTGTATACATTCATACACACATTCTCACACGTACATGCTATAACTGTGCTAATCATAAAATTATACGCTACGTTATTAAAAT
The DNA here is from genome assembly GCA_031893035.1 of Dermolepida albohirtum. Lineage (NCBI taxonomy): Eukaryota > Metazoa > Arthropoda > Insecta > Coleoptera > Scarabaeidae > Dermolepida > Dermolepida albohirtum. Next base: position 104,817 of record JAVIWB010003179.1, on the reverse strand, counting down.
CGTCTGCAGTTGTAAAATTGTGTTGAATAAAAGTTATTTAATAATTAGTTGTGTCTACAACATTGATATACAACGGTGGTAGCTTGTCCGATGATGTAAATATTCAATCCATCTTATAACACTGAAAATACTGATTAAATGTGTTAGTGCTTCACAACTTATAAACTATAACCTATTTTATTTTATTTACCTACTATCGAGCATACGTGTTTGGTGGGCCGTTCATTTAGCCTTTTCTACTCATTACTTTGTATTATCATTTCGACAAATAAAATAAAAGTTTATCTAAGTACTTACTTATTGACACTGCTTCACGCTTTTTATGCTTGACATAAATACAATACATAATTGTTAGATTTAAAGATGCGAATATTGTGCTGCACGTCATGAGCGTAGATATGAAAAGCTCCGCAAACGTTCTCGATTTTCAATTATGATTTGATCGTCGACTGGAATGAATGTGTTAAGGCAGTCGAGTATTTTTCTGTATGGACTGTACTTTGTAGAAAAGGTCAAACGCAGGGAATAAGTTTATTAAAGATTTACCGGATTTAATTTACGATAGCTGATAAAAGAAATGTGTAGTTTGCGATATACTTTTACGTATATGCTCTTGAGGGAAAGTAACTGTAAACGACACTTGAACAGTACGAAGCAGAATTATAATAAAATTGGCCTACAATCAAATGAGCAATTTCTATTTGATTTATGTGTAGCACTTATTTTGTGTAATCTACCATTTATTTTATTAAACAATGAATCATTTGTCTCATTCTGGAATAAATACTCGAATTGTATATTACCTAGTCGGAAAACATTACCAAATTCTATAATATCTAACGGGTGGCGCAAAAGTAATGTCATAATTTGAACTGACTGCCATTTTCTTATAAATGAAAAAAGAGCTCTGTTTTGTGTATTTGAAAGTGTAAAATTGATGACATTAATCGGAAAAAATTATTTCGCTCAAATGGCCGCCTCCCGAGTTGATGCATAATTGCGCTTGTTTTACGGCATTTTGAATTGTTGCTCGCAAAACATCTGGCTCCAAATTGGCGATTTCTTCTTCAATATTAGCTTTCAAAACTAACCAGGTTTGTGGTTTGTTATGGTAAACGTAATATTTTAAAAAGGCCCAAAGGAAGTCTGGTGCTGTTAGATCTGGCGATCTGGACGGCCAGTTCAAATCTCCAAAACGGGAGATCATTCGACCTGGAAATTGGTGTCTCGAAATCTCCATCGTTGCCCGAGCTGTGTGAGTGGTTACTCCGTCCTGTTGAAACCAACAATGATTGAGGTCCAATGCAGCAACTTGCGTCAAAAAAAACTCATTTAGCATCTGCCGTAACGCTTACCATTTACGGTTACGGTGGTGCCATCGGTGTCTTCAAAAAAATAAGGGTCAATCAATTTTCGCGGTAAATGCCGCACTAAACAATCACTTTGACGGGATGCAATAGCCCTTCGTGCATTTCATGTGAATTCTCTGTGCCCCAGAAATGCAAATTTTGTGTGTTAACATAACCACTTAAGTGGAAATGGGCTTCGTCGCTCATTATGATTCAGTTCAAATAGTGAAAGCTGTTTACGTACAGCTTTGCGCTGTAGAAGACGCAAATGATTATTGTGTTTTGGAAAAGTTTGAAGCATTTTAAACCCAGATTAGATTTCTCTAGAAATAAGTCTAAAATTTTTAAATATGTATTTGTATGTGTGTGATTTTATGTATATATAAGCAAGTACGGTTTAATTATTTAAGAAAACTATGAAGACGATATTGGTGGGAAATAATTAAAATTTATAAATAAAAGCACTCATTTATAGAAATAATTGCACCAATTATATATCTATTAACTCAAATAGTGTCTAACGGTCTAGTTTCTTAATTATGTCATTTTAGTAGGTTATTTTAAATAATAAGTGTTACAAAAAAGACAGTCACGAGTTTGTGTAATATTAATATTAAATAAATAGTACTATTACGGGTGATAAAACGTGAAGTATTATTTCGGATAGGATAATCATCGCGAGGCAATTACCATTATAATAATGCAATAAATAATTGGTTTCTGACAATTTCCTTTCGCTGTTCAAATTAGGTAAACGGTGTCTTTATAAATTGCTTCCAATATACTTTTACTATACAAGATATAATACCAATCGTTTTTTTAATAACGTGTTGTTATTTAAAATATAACTCGAACATGACGAACAGTTCTTAAACACTAAAACGACTTATATCGGTGATTGTATGTATGGGCGTAAATAGTTCAAGACATTTTAAATTTTTTGAAAAGACATCTAGCTGGCCTGAAGGCAATTAACACAGCCTCTGATGAATAAACTGGTCTTAATAATAATTTTAAGAACTGTATTTTCATGTAGTGTTGTAGGAATGGTGTCTTATTATAATGCTTTTCCGAAAATGAATTCAAGGCAAGTGGTGAAGATCAAGCGAGGGAGTTACACGTGCAACTAAGGTGTCTTAATTGACAAAAAGGGATACGATTATGCGAATTTATTTAAAGAAAAATTATTAAGAAAATGTACACGTGGTGACTCTTCCATGAAAATACAGTCATTCGCACGATGAGTGTTACGCCAGTTGCTGTTAGAACTAATGGCTTTAATTAGACAGACAATCTACTAAGCGTTGCACCAACGCATACTATGAGGGCGGATCTGAATCAGTAAATTTAGATGAGAATACACTAAATTATGGCAAAGAATTATTTTATTCTTCTTGTAACTCATTGTGCATAAGTTAATCGAAATTGAAGTTTTTCATTTCTTCAGAAAAGTAAGCTTTATCAAACGAAGTACCCGTTATCGTATGGCCTCATTCGACTAAAATTTCTTGCCACAAAGTCAAGTTTTCATATTGGAAGAAAACAAAAAGTTTAATGGAACCGAATCTGTCGAGTAAAGTGGATGCAGAAGCAGTTCGAAATGTAGTTTATGAATTTTTGTAAATAAAACAGCTGAGATGTTAGCACTAAGAAAAAGCACTCGTTTTTTATTTAAGTGAGGCTTTTTTGTGTTGTATTGCATCTTGCACTTGAACTAAGGGGGCTGTAGATTATTCGCCTGTTATCTTTTTACATTTCTGAAGATAAACGATAAGAAGAATCCCACTACAATTCCAAAAGACAGCAGCATAACCTTTCAGGTTGGACGTACTTACGTTTTCTTGCTACACCCTTAATCCGTTATATCGATTGTTGCTTCATTTCGGGTTTATAATGACGTATTCAGCTGTTATCATACAACGCTAAAAGTCTTTCGTATCATGTTTCAACTTTGCCAAATTGAGTGTTGTAATGGATTTTTTACGATGGTCAGTCAACAAATATGACGCTCATTTTGCACATCCTTTTTTCATATTCATTTCATTATACAAAAGCGAAGCCACTGTTCTATTTAAAAAGTGTAGAACCATTACTACTTCGCGTAATTTTATACAAGAGTCATCTAACACCACCCTATGTATTTTTAATAATTTCAGAAGTGCACACTTCTTTTGAGTGCCGACTACATTGTCATTCGGTCTATTGTCATCTGGTCTGACCATGTTTAAGCTCAGACGTCTTGATAGGTAGCAATCAATACAGATCGGTCGCCGTAAACAAACTCCACTTCCAACATATCAACTTCTTCTTCATTTGAATATTTATGTGCCATTATTAATAATTAGGTTTGAATTAACTAATCTCTGTAGCTCTAATTGTACTTTGACAGTTTATTATTTTGTTATGCATTAACATTTAATTGTAAAACTTTAGAAGCGGTCACATTAAAATCCAAATTGGCACATTTTCTTAAAATTTAAAAAAAGTTAGGAGGGTGAATTCGAAATGAGATTTGCCACGAATGTTGAGTGCTGGAAAATATTCACAATTTAACCGTTGCTCTCTGTGTTTTCTTAAACAGATAGAAATACCAAGTGGGCATTGAAATATGGACATCGGTATGTACAAAACACATAGTTCAGACATGTCTCCATGTGGCATATATCATACATACATACATACGTATCTATTTTCCAATCTTAGAAAAGTATTGTAATACACATTAAGTGAAAAATCCAAAAATTCATTTTTCAGTTTCAAGAACATAGTTTACAACATCAAAGAATTTATAGCTAGTTATTCACATTACGTAACTGCAATGTAAACAAAAATAAAAAACTTGTATATGTAAACATACACTACAGGCCATAAGTGAGGGATCAATTATCATAAATAACAAAACGCTTGTATTTTAGACACATCCCTTAGACTTTTACCTGTTTTGGTGAGAATAATTGAAATAACAATTGTAAATGTAATTCTGAGAAGGATTATTCGGATTATTATTATAAATTAGATAAATATATTTGTTTCTGAAAAATAGTGTAAATCCTTTTAATAGTTTTATGGCGTCTATTTAATAGAAATATTTTATATACCCCAATAAATTTAATAGGGTTTACAACGCAGTATTGTTATAATGGTATTAGGAATTCATAATAAATTATTTAGCAATTTAAAAATTAGTTTTCGTGCAGCATTTGTCCGAGTAAGTTGCAATACGAGTATTTGAGAACAGACGTAAAAGTAACTTATAAAAATACCGAAAAGAAAGGAACTTAGCGCAGAAACTCGTAGTTCTATAATAACGCTACATGGTGAAAAATTTTCACTCCGGCAAATAGCCCAAAAGTTAAATTTATCTTATCACGCGGTGCAAGGAACAGTGAAACGATATTCATAAAGTGGATCATTACAACCAATACAACGTTGCGGAAGGGTAACTACCAGACAAGAGGATTTGCGCCTAAAAATACTATCAAAACGAAATAAGCGCCTCACAGCTCCTGAGCTTCGAGCACTACTGTAAAACGACCTTTGACAAAGGCGGGACTACATGGGCGTATTGCAGCTCTAAAACCATTATTGAATCCACGAAATCGTAAAAAACGGTTACAATGGGCCCAGGACCATCAACACTGGGACATGGAAATGTGGAAGCAGGTGTTATGGACAGATGAGTCAAAGTTCCAAGTGTTTGGTAGTAATCGACGAGTTTTCGTTCGAAGACAAGTGGGTGAAAGGATGTTATCCGAATGTGTAGTGCCAACTATTAAACACGGGGCAGGTTCTGTGCTTGTTTGGAGATCCTTTTCCTTTGATGGTGTCGGAGATTTGTACCGCATTGAAGGCATTTTAGAAAAAGACGGGTACCTGAAGATTTGGAACATGCAATTCCGTCTGGATTAAGGTTAATTGGTGACGGTTTTCACCTACAACAAGATAGTGATCCCAAACACACTTCCCAACTTTGTAAAGACTATGTGAATCAAAAAGAGGAGGAAGGGGTGCTGATAAATATGATTTGGCTACCACAATTACCCGATCTCAACCCTATCGAATTACTGTGGGATGAATTAGATAGAAACGTGAGAGAAAGCTGTGCACAATCGCAGAAACAGCTTTGGGAGCAACTTACAAGGGTGTGGAATAATTTACCAATGGATACGCTCCAGAAACTTGTATCGCGGTTGCCTAATATTTGTAAAGAAATCATTAAGCGCAGAGGTGGATACTTCGACGAAAGTCGAATATGATAAGAAATTCTACAGAATATGTTGAAATTATTTTATTTTATAGGGAAAACTGTTCATTTGTCTCGTAGATATAGTTTTGTAGAAATATACGTTTTGTTTTACTAAGCGTGTATGCTTTTACTACTGATCCCTCACTTATGGCCTGTAGTGTATATAAACATTATTAGTTATTAATTATATTTTAAAATAAGAAGTTCCAAGGATATGCAGTCATAGCGAAAGCCAATAATTAATGAACTACACTTGAATTAATTTTTAAAACAAAAAGGAACAACAAAAGCGCCTTCGATTGAATGTCAATTTTCCTTAGCAGTGTAGTTTTTTATACTATCAATTCTAATTTAAATCGCAAATGTAACCAACACCTATATGCAATATAGAAACTCCTTTATGAATTGTTATTTGTTGTTAACGAACTGTCGCCTCGATAAAATGCGATTCATTCGTCTACATAATAATTTAATTCTGTTTGTTCAAACTATTCAGTTAATTACATTGTTTTAGCGACAATTATCAGACTGTGACACACTTTATGTTGTTGAAGTATAGTGTGTGATAGGAAAAACATTTAAATTAAAAAAAAGTGGCATACACACAGGTATATATTATGCAATCTCAAATATAGGAACCGTTATAACTAGATTGATGTTTAGCATGAATTTAATTTAAATATACTTTAATCATGTTACGCTTTCGAATTACTTTTTTTCTGTACGTTTGAAGTAGAAACTAGAGATGTCACGCTGATTATTATTCTTTAATTTTAAAAATAAACTTTTTCACTTTCAAATTGTCTATTTTTACTAAACAAATTATACCTTTCTATACTTTAAATTCCGAGTTATTTGAAAAGTATAATTTTATAGTACAACGAGAACTTTTACTTTAACTGTAGACAATAATATTACCGTACAATTTTCTCAATTAACAATTTATTCAAATTAAATGCACGGGATATATTCGATGTTTCTTCTAATTTCCTCTTGTTTTCAATTTTATAGTAACAAGTTTTAAACTTAAAGGAGTAGAGTACATGCATCACCTTAAATATTGACAATATTTTTAAGCACAATAAGGTTTTTTGTTGTCTGAAATAATAAATGTCAATAAAACATTCAATTTCTGCAAAATATGTGTCTTTAAAAATTGAACGTGTAAGTAATTTTTTAAACAAAAATCATTTTTATAATAAACTTACAAATTGTTCATATTATAGACGAAATTCGTGGTAGTAGGCTTTGTTAACGTTGAATAGACTTAAAACTATAGAGTTTTTTTAAAAACTGACTTGTTTGTCTACGAGGATAGTTTGACAAGTAGTGAGAATGACACATAGGTGGCGCTCTAATTGGTAAAACAAATGCACTGTAATTTAGGTTGTCTATTTATATGTTTACATTCCGATATTTAGATAAATCGGTTGATTAGTTTATTTTTGACAGCTGATTGAAGAAGCAACACGTCGTTTTGTTAAAATGGAAAAAGCAGAGTATCGTGCAGTAATTAAATACTTCGTAATTAAGGGTATGAAAGCTCCCGAAATAAAAGATGAGTTACGGGAAACATTAGGTGAATCTGCTTCATCATCCGCCATAATTAGTATATGGGTAAATGAATTTAAACGTGGTAGAACAAGCTGTGTTGATGAAGCGCTCTCTGGAACACCCAAAATCGTGACTTCTAAGGAAATGATTATAAAAATCCATAATATTATTACAAAAGATCGACGAGTCAAAGTGAGAGAGATAGCAGACATGGTAAACATTTCAACAGAACGCACACACCACATTTTAACGAAAGAATTGGGCCTTTTCAAGTTTTCGGCAAGATGTGTGCCGCGATTGCTTACGACTGATCAAAAGTTCACTCGTTTGCGCATTTCCAATGAGGGTTTGGACTTTTATAAGCGGAATCCGGTTGATTTTTGTAGGCGATTTGTTACTTGCGATGAAACTTGGATACACTACAGTACACCCGAAACTAAACAACAGTCGAAACAATGGTTAGAACGTGGTTCTGCACATCCAAAGAAAGCGAAAACCACTTTATCGGCAAACAAGGTGATGGCATCAATTTTTTGGAATTCAAAGGGAATTTTGCTCATTGATTACCTTCAGAAAGGTGCCACAATAAACGGACAATATTATGCAAAACTTCTACAAAAACTAAATGTTGAGATTCGTGCTAAACGGCCAGGAATGGCAATGAAAAAGATTCTGTTTCACCAAGACAACGCTCCCTCACATACCAGCACAGTTGCGATGTCCAAAATCCACGAGTTACATTTCCAATTAGTACCACATGCGCCTTATTCGCCGGATCTAGCCCCTTCCGACTTCCACCTTTTTCCAAAATTGAAAACGGCACTAGGTGGAAAGAAATTTTCGTCTAACGACGAGCTTATCATCTTCATAAATGAATATTTTGCAAGCCTTCCGGAATCGCATTTTAGAGATGGCATAAGGGCATTGGAGCACCGTTGGAATAAATGTATTGCTCTTTTAGGAGAATATATTGAAAAATAAAAATTATTTTGTGTTCAAAAAATTCGTTTTTCTTTTCCATTCTCACTACTTGTCAAACTACCCTGGTATATGTTTTATTTTTATCGTGTGAAAAAATACGGTTCTTTTCATAAGCAATCTATAATCATTTTCAACTCTTGTTTAATTTGATTTTTTCCCCATTTTTATTGTATTTTAATATGTATTTTGTACACTAATGACAGCTTACAATAATTTAATTGCTAAAGTTTTCTGAAATAATTTTAATATCTTATTAATTTTGCTGTATAATCATATTTTGAATTATTAAAATCAAATCTAATTGATCATCAATTCATAATTAGAGCTAATAACGAAGACTAGAATATATTCGGATCTACTAACGATAGACAACACAATACAAACATTTTCTGCGATTTTTGCAAAGCCTAGTAATCCAGACACTGCACCACAACATTTGCAATAATTCATAAATCTGTTACAAGACTGGACAAAAAACTGGATGATAACAAATCAACGGCAACAAAATTCACACTATTTACCTTCACTCTAAAAAAGGAACAATGTCCACCATTTACTTTTAATGGTGCTATAATATGTACCATAAACCTCATGCGTAAGCCCGCGCGATACTCATTTCCTTTGATAGTCTTGCAATGCTAAACGCACTGAATTTGATAAAAGTGATCTCCAAACTGTAGTCAGTAGTAGTAAAAAGATGACAAAAGTGTGGGGGCTCTAGGGCGTGAAGAATATAAGACTAATGAAAAAGCGAATGAACTGACTTGGCAAGCCTCGTTTATGGCTTTCATGGGACCGGAAGCAAAACAATCATGGAAAAGGGTCTGCAAATAGATTTTGGAAAAGTGAATGATCTCTCTAGACAAAGAGTTCCTTAGAGGACAGTTTCTCAAATTTACAGGAGTCCCACTAAGTAGGAACAGAAAGACGGTTGGAATAATAATGGGTTTTCTGATAGGTTATTGTAAGTTCAAACATGCGAATAATACGAGGTAAAAGTAACAATATATAGATTCTAGAAGAGGAAATCGTGACGTACTTACTTTGTCAATGTAAGGACTTGGTAAGTACACGGTTTATACAATAAAATGATGATCTTGAAGTGAACTCTGCGTCGTAAAATAGCCCTATAAAGTTATTGGTACAGTCAAGAGAATAAAGCTGAAGATAATACTCTAACAAGGTTTGAGAACTATAATAGGTCTAAAGAGGTTGTAGTGAAATATGCTCTATGGCCACCTTGAGTAATCTAATATAATCTAAACTACTGTTAAAGAAGGCAACATTATCATCGAAATATATATCATGCACAATAATTACTTGGCAAGTAAAAGAGGAAACCTTGGTGCATGTAATACACATAATATACATGTTAGGGCCTGGCAAAAATGCGGTTACTAGAAATGGAAAGAGAATATCATGAAGCAAAATCTCAATGAAAAAAATGAAGTTAGAGAATTTACTCTAATGAATCATTTGTTTATTAAATACCTGAAATAGCTATTTTACACTCTCTAAAGACCAATAAGTAATTTTGTTCTAACCTATATTATAACGTTTAAAAAAACCTTGAAACTAAGGTCTTACTAGTATTTCACACATTACTCTGCTTAAAATCCAATGAAATATGAGGAGCACAATAGATCTGGAAATATTGCACTGGAATAAGCTGTTCTTGTTTATTTAAGGAGTCTACTTTTGTTTAGCGTTCCATTTCGTGTTATTTTGCGTTGTTACTCAGGGCAGACCACTCTTAATATTACACTGATTTATAATATCAGAGCTTCGTCTTCGACTCAGTAATATGTGCCCGGTGATTGCTCTTACGGCTGCCATTTCTGTAGTTCGTAAAAGTTGCTTTGACATTATTGTAACCGCTCTTATACAAGGGGTACTAGGGAAATTTTGCAATACAGGTCTATATATTTAATTTTTTCAAAGTAATTTCCTCTACACTCAATACAACTCTCCATCCTCCGAAACCAATCTTTAAACCAGTTCTGCAAAGTTTCATTAGGGAGTAAAGCACACTCGTTGTCCCAAGCCCGCAGAAGGTCCTCATCACTGGAAAACCGCCTCCCTTTTAGCTTCATTTTCAGATGCAGGAACAGTGCAAAGTCGTAGGGAGCAAGATCTGGAGCGCAGAGAGGGTGTTCGAGAAGTTTCAATCCTGCCGTGGTCAAATATTCGGTGCAGGCTTTGGCGCGGTGAGCTGGAGCATTATCGTGATGGAGGAACCAGATGTCCATTCTTGACTTTGGCCGCAGGTTTTTCATAGATCCAATGACTATAGGCAGGCACTGTTCAGTATGCCAATTAGCTGTGACTGTCTTCTGTGCGTCCAAAATGACGCGTTCCCACAATTCCACTCGATTGGAAAAATACAGCTATTATTGTTTTCTTTACAGATCGCGATTTTCTGACCGCTACGGATGTGTCCTCATCATCAAAAACCCAAACTTTGTTTTGAGCTTTGGTCTGCACATCGTAATAGTACATCCAAGTCTCGTCAACTGTCACGATGTTGTTCACATACCGAGATTGTCCCTTATTCAGGTTTTTTAGCATCTCCAGGTACCAAGTCACACGTCGTGTCATCTGCTCTTCAGTTAGTCGATGTGGCATCCAGAGAGAACAAAGTTTCTTCAGGTACAAAAGATCATGCAGAGTCGAACGAATTGCTGGTGCATTTAGGCCTGAAGTATCCTCTATCTGTTTGTAGGTCACTCGCCTGTGCTCGCCAAGCATTTTCCTCACCTGGCCTTCCCGGCCTCTCAGCCTCCTTCACAGTCAAATTTCCCCTTTGAAATTCTCTATACCACCTGAATATCGTTGTGCGATATGGACAAACATCTCCTAGTGCAAGAGTCATTTCTTCGAAGCATTGGTCTGTGTTTATACCACGCACGAAATTATAACGCAAAACTGCCCTTGTCTCATTTTGTGACCACAATGCCATCGCAAGCACTTTACACTACCCTTTGTATCTGTTACGTATGTTATGATAAGTCCTATGCACGTTTTATATTATCTAATTTTACGTTATATTGTCAGATTTTTTATGTTTTCAGATTATGTTTTTCTAACATTCTAATATCCCGGTGGTTGTTTTACGTAGGCAGTTAAATCACCTTCTCAAGTAATTTTATCTAGTGCCAAAGATAAATGATTATATACATTTATTCCTTATTATCGAAAACATAACGATCTAATTTTTTTAAAATTAATTTAAGCATAAATTAAAATTTTAAATAGACTTATACAATAGATAGATTGTATAGATTGTTCTATTTTTTGTATTTGTAGGACAATAAACGAAAACTATTTTATTGTTGGCATTATTGCAGAAAAAATAACACAAATTTCTTTTCTTCATTCTTAATTTTTTTTTCTAGTTATAGCGAATTTATATACTAATAAGCGCTGTTGATTTATCATATTCATCGTATTTTTATTATACAGGAAATTCTTTCTAATTTATTCTCATGAGAAAAATTCGAAAATAATTATCTCATCCAAGGTGAATCACTGCTGTGATCAAATTGACGCTTTATAAGTTAATCATTTGAGTTAAAATTAGATTACGTCTTCATATTAACATCCAAGTGAAATTAAGTTCATTACATGTTTTTTCTTTATAAGTATCCAGACACGAACATGAGTACATATGTAGGTATTGGTAATGACTTTGGCTGTAATAGGTAACGGTTTCAACAACATACTAGTACAGGGAATGCGTCCAAGACTTTTTTTAGTTAGTCTTTTTATTTTCCAATTTCGTAATATTGGGTTTTAAAGTCAACGAAGTAAACTATGTTATAGATACATGCCGCATGTTTATTTTGTGACGATTGATGATTCTTTCGAGTAACATTATGTATACTTTAGCCCTTGATGAAAGAAACTATCTTCGGTCGAGAATATACTGGTACAAAACAAGTCGTATAAACATGCAACTTTTGCTAAAAAAAAAGTTTGCTCTTTTCCCTAATTTATTTACTCGTCATTGATAAATAATTTTGTATTAACAATTATATAAAATCGATTAAAACAATAACTAGGTAATTTATATTATTAGACATAGAATTTACAAAAATTATGTACTTACGCTAGGTAAAGATATTCTCCTAAATTGACCTATTTTGTATTTAAATACTAATGTGTAGTACAATTTTGATTTTTTTTTCCGCTGGGCCTTCCAAGCAGCTTTTATGATAATTATCCGCTTGTCAATTTTTTTATACATATTTAGGACTAATTATTTACAAAATGTATACTCGCTCCCAGGAATTAACTCATGTCACCAATATTCTAATGAACGATAATTTTACCAAACATAATATTCAATAGATTTCATGACCTAAAATTTCACATACTTTTTCCCTTCTTTCTAAAGCTCATTCTTTCCTTTATACAAAGCATTATTGACCACACGTAGAATACTTCTTTAAAATAACATTAAAGCCATCTTTAAACCCCGTGCGATACTTTCAGTAGAAGTATCTAATATGTACAGCATTTCATGCTCATTCAGTAGTGTATATATTGGCAAAATAAAGCGGTCTGTCAGCACTCGTGTTTGAGAGTATGAGTGTTATACTAGGCTTTTGCGCGTAGTTGGTTCTGTACTTATTGAGGATAGGCTTGAAACAAAACAGCATGTCTAATTTAATTCTACCTAAATTCTATTCCGAAGTAGTTATTACTATGGCCGAAAAGGCCCGTGAATCTATATAAGTTTTAGAACATCTCAATAACCTTAAATCGTGATGACAGGTACTCTATACAGAATGGCAAGCAATCTTTTATCTCCAAACTATTCCACCGTAATCGCTACACTCTCCTATATAAAGCCACCCCTAACAGACTTACACCAATTTTGGTGCAACAACGATAGCAGTAGCAACAGTTAAACTCACGAAGACGAAACGTTGGCAGCATGAGTACAGAGGACGTATTTCAATAATTTTGAATTACAAATGTTTAAAATAATCCTTTGCATAAGAAATAGTAGAATTGGACAAAAACATTATCGAGCTATGATTTTTACAGTTTCAAATACGGCTTAAGCCAACAACTGCCTTATGTTTTATTTATTTTCATTGAGACGCTTCAGAAACGTTCGGGCATTTTTTAGAGAAGCTGATGATGTCCTTCACTATACTATTATATTAACTTCTGTAAAATTTATTAAATTTATGATCAACAAGCCTGATATTATTATTTCAAGTACAGTTTCAATTATATCGAAATTTTCGATTCGCTACCTTATACATTATTGAAAAACTAAACTAATTATTGTCAATTAATTATTTCTTTTTCAGAATCGCTACATTTTAACAGTTCCTTTTTATTTGTTCCCTATTTACGTAATTATTACTTCTTTCATTCCAAGTATTTATTATATCATTTCACTAACAATGTTTTCCATTTTATTGTCAATTGCGTAATCTAAAAAGTCATGACGTATTTTTGCAACAGATAACGCTCGTCATTCGTATCTATGTACATGCTATGTCATACGACAGTTAACAGTTCTAATTTCATTTTGACAAAAAATTGAGTGATTGATTAAGTGTTGAAGCTTTATAAAAAGATGAAAATTGACGATCAATGTGGGTACTCGTCATATTTTACCCTTTTCCATCTGTAAAGAAAATAATTTTGTGGAAAGTTGCTTAAAATTTAGGCTGACGGTGTTCTATAAAGACGTCAACGCCAATGATGATTGATGAAATTCTGTGCTAGTGATTTTAATCTTAACGACCCTCTTCGCTCTCATTGAGGTTAATGACGATAAAAAAATTGATAATTGATAGAGTCAAATTCACGACACACGGCATGATAGAATGTAGAAATATTAAACATCCATTATTCAAGTGTTCACGACCACATGAAGAAGATAGGATACATCAATAAGCTCGATATATGGCTTTCTTATCAACTCAAAAAAGTTCGCTTGACGGCTCGTATAAACATAGGCGATATTCTCCTTAATCGCGAAGAAAACCATCCTTTTTTGAAGCAACTGATAATCAATGTTGAGAAGCGGATTATTTATAACAATGTGATACAAAAATGGTGTTGGTTTTGACCTGAAGATTTGCCTCAAATGTCATCGAAACCAGCACATTCATCAGAAAATGGTTGTGCTGTTAATGTTGTGGGAATTTAGAGGTTTGTGTGTATGTACCAAGACCAGACGACGCACAAGTTCTATCGGCTATCAAAAATTAATGGATTTTGGATAGATGTGCTACCATACCCATCATACTTGCTGGATCCATCAGGCTTTTATTTGTTTCGCTCTGTTCAGAACTCCTTGAAGAGTGTAACATTCGACTCAGATGATGCTATGAATCAGCATAATGTGTCTCGCCGATAAATATAAGTCGCTCTATTAAACGAGGAATTAAAAGTGGTAAAAGGTTATCGAAGAAAACGATCGTTATTTAATTGATTAACTATTCATAAATGTTTGGAAAACATTGAAAAGTTCGTTATCGCATTTTTTCTATAAACGTATTACTTCATTTTGATCATAAGATCATAGTTTCATTTTGTTCATAAGATTAAAAATTATCTTTACATTTATTTCTATACTTTCGAGAATTGACATACAATAAATATCGATTTAAACATTTTTATTCGTTATTAGACACCCTAATAGTCATGGTCCTTGGCCATCTGCAAATATAACGTTTTTCATTATATAGCAAAAAAAATTTAAGTGTTTAACGAAAAACATTTACTGTAATATAAAAGTAATTCTTTTTAAGAAATTACTAATATTTCGTAATTCTACCTTTTGCTCTCATCACTACTCGTATTCTCTTTGACGGATTTTCTATGCAGGTTTTTATTAACTCATAGTCATGCCACAATTTTGCCACACATCTTGAATGGTGGTATTTTCTCTTGAATAGACTACCGATTTGAATATGTTCTACGCATTTTCAATAGCGTTTCAGTCGAGAGAAGGTATAGGACCTTCATTCTAGTCTAGTTCATTTAAATGTGGGAGTAGAACATCGTCCAACACGTTTTTGTATATTTTACTCCATTGTGACTTTGCGGTAATACAGTGGCCGCGATCTTCCGATTTTATGCAGGACCAAATCATGACCAACTATGTATGTGTTACAGTTTTTACGGAGCTGGCTTGACTATATCGTTTAGTCTTTCTCGTTACCGCCTCTTCTTTCGATTGTTAATTAAACACAATTTAGAAGTTCAAGAATCATATCAGACTTTTAATGAACAAATTTGTTTAGTAATTAATAAATATGTATGCTCTAATTTTATCTTACCTTGTTCCAGTCCTGTATTGTGTAGTTTTCGTCAAATTTTGTCCATTGACAACAAGCTTTCTTCATTATAACAATTATCTTAGTCTTTTAACTGGACATTTACATTTTAAGTAACATTCGTACAAACGCCTAGGAATTGTTCGCGTCGATAATTCTTATCTTTCTTCAGAAAGAATTTTTTAATACTCGCTCTTAGACGTCTGTAGTTTCCTCCCGCTAATTTTACATGTCGATCAAGCCGACTCGTTGTTATTCTTTGTCTGCTACAAAACGAGCGTCTGATACTTGTTCCAAAAACATTCTTTTTTGTTTAAAGCAACAATATAGCATTGCCCGCCGGGAAACTTCTTCTATTTGTACATTTTGTTTATGTGAGTACTTTCTTATATACAGCACATTGGAAACACTAGTTTCTTCATCGAACATATCTCTTGCTTGACCCACATTGTCTAATCGTATCATAAATACAAATAAAATGAATTCGTTAATTTAAAGTAAACAAAATGCCCACATAGCGTCACACAGGAACATGAACTGAAACACTGTCGAGTGATACTCAATTTTTGCAATTAGAATTCACAATTCTCTAAAAGAACCCGCCCAGTATAAGTAAGAGAATTAGTGAATGAGTCGATGACAGGTACAGAACCATTAGAGGAAACCCCAATTTTTCCTTAAAAATAATTTTGCATACTAAATAAACCTTAGATAGTCATAAGGTGACGCTAATATACTGGTTCGGGACTGTATATTTGTATGTTATGGTAGACTTTATTATGTCACAAATACGTACTTTACTATTTTTAATTGTAAAGTCTGTCTGTTTAAATTTACTTTGCAAATTATTCCTTTACCGATAAGAAGTCTTCTGCTATAGTAATTAAATCATTCCCTACAGTAAAGAATCGAACACCAGTCAGGTGCTCTACCACTATTAGGTACGCAACTAAGTTCTCGCAGTTTTTCAAGAGATGGCTCCAGTAGTAAGTGCTGGTCAATTGTGACATAACCAAAACGTCATGAACCAAGCTTAAACATATGGTAAACAAACCGCTTTGACACACTAGTGATTTTGTTTTTGCGTCATATACTTTTGGTTGTGTGAAAATGTCTGATTTTATGCCAAATAATCGTCATTTGCGGAAAGTGTTGCTTTTGTTCTTTCATTCGAAGAAAACGGCGGCTGAAGCGCATCGAGAATTCCAAAAAGTTTACGGAGATGCTGCTGTAAGTGAAACAACGCGCCGTGATTGGTTCCCTCGCTTCAAAGACGGTGATTTCGATGTTGACGACCGTTCGTGTGAAGGAAGTCCGAAAACCTTCGATAACGCTGAATTGGAGGCATTGCTCGATGAGGATCCGTGCCAAACGCAAAAAGAGCTTGCTTCAGTATTAGGAGTTACCCGCCAAGCCATTTCCCAGCGATTGCATGCGTTGGGAATGATTCAAAAACAAGGAACTTGGATTCCTTATGATTTGAAGCCAAGAGACGTTGAGTGTCGTTTTTTCGCCTGTGAACTACTGCTCCAGCGGCAAAAAAGAAAGGGTTTCCTCATCGTATCGTTACGGGTGATGAAAAATGGATTCACTACAGCAACAAAAAGAGAACAAAATCACGGGGAATTCCCGGTCATGCTTCTACGCCGTCGATTCGGCCGAATATTCACGCTGCGAAGGTTTTGCTGTGTATTTGGTGGGACCAGGGCGGTGTTATTTATTATGAGCTGTTGAAACCGAACGGAACCATCACTGGGGAACGGTATCGAATTCAACTGATGCGATTGAGCCGAGCACTGCGCGAAAAGCGGCCACAATACGAGCAGAGGCACGAAAAAGTGATTCTACAGCACGACAACGCTCGGCCTCACGTTGCCAAACCTACTTAGAAACGCTCAAATGGGAGGTCCTACCCCACCCGCCATATTCCCCAGATATTACGCCGTCCGATTATTACTTGTTCCGTTCGATGGTACATGGTCTGGCTAATCAGCAGTTCCGCTCATATGAAGACATCTCAGAATGGCTTGATTCGTGGATAGCCTCAAAAGACGAACACTTCTACCGTGACGGTATTCGAGCTCTGCCAGAAGGATGGGAAAAAGTTGTCGCTAGCGATGGGCAATATTTTGAATGATTCATTTGTAAACATTTTTTTACAATAAAGTTGCATTTTCATCAAAAAAACAGCGAGAACTTAGTTGCGCACCTAATAAGCTACCAAAGACTGTGAGATTCGATTCTATAATTACTCCATAAATCTCATTATAGAAACAGATATTTAATTAAAAACCTGCAGTAGGTATGATTATTAAATACATATGCAATTACGGTATATACACAATTAATGAAAAACTAATTATTTTGCTTATTACATCATTATATTTAAGACAGAAATTAATGAGAAAATAATTTAATAGTAATACTTACTGTGGGCTTTTAATTCGTGATCTGTTTCCAATATGATAATTACTTTGTCATTAGTCATCTTACAATCTTTCATAGCTTAGTGATGTAATAAGCAGAAAATTACAAGTTCTTCATTAATCTACATCGTGAAATGTAGATAATTGTGTATATATATACATGTGTGTGTATACGCATTTAATAATTACATTCAAATTTATCAAAATTTAAGTAACTGAATATTATATTATGTTCTAATTTATGGTCAAATATTTGTATGAAGACACAAACTTACAAAAAACATATTATAGATTATGTAATTCAGACCGAACGAGCAACAAAGCCTTAAATAAAATAAAAAACCATTGCATCGTGGTTGCTAGTATTTTTATTATGTAGTTTATAATATTTCCGTTGAACCTATTAATTACGAAGTTAAAAAAAGAAGGCACTTCATCTATTATATTTTATAGGGATAATAGAGTGTAACTTTTAATCACTTCGTAAAACAATTCAAAACAACACGGTCATAGTACGGCACGAGCACAGTGCAAAAGATAATTACTTCGTGCTTCGTTGATCCACTTGTAACATGCTCCATACACTCATACTGGTATTACCATCACGCGACACAATTGCTTTACGATTTATGCACTGCTTTATACATAGGAATCAACAAGTCGTACTACGGTACATTCCCGACGCAGACGGTGGATTATACGTATGTGTGAAATAAGTTTTATTATTTCGCTACTATAGAGGAATAAATTCGCTATGTAAACGTTTCCCAAACTACGATGGGTTGCGAGGCGATTTTTGATGGGTTGATACGTTAATAAATTTTTAAAAAAAATAAAAAAAAAGAAACCAGAACTGGATAATAGAAAAAGCCTACCAAACGTTGTTTTGATTACCCACTCAGGTTGCAATTTGCCAGCCTGCCTAGACGTTCGCCACTTTATTTAATAAATATAGCAACAGCCTGTATATTTGGGTGTCGGGGTAAGGAATAAGAAATCCCATACTCCGTTTTAAGTATCGAACGCCTTATAAGTTTCAAAGATACAATGACAAAAGAAAAAAACGAGTAAATAAACGTAATTTCGCATTTAATTAGTTACAAAAAAACGGTTAAAGTAAAGGTAATACAGTCATTAATGTCAAATTGAAAATTAAGTATCATAAGTTAATAAATATGTAAATTGACAATTCAATAGTCACGATTTGACAATCTAATTTTATAATGCAAATCAGAACAACAAAAAAATATATTAAGCAGTTTTTCCTGAAACTGGGACAAGTTTCGTTTAGACTTTTCTAAAATTTATTAAATTAGCTTCAATTTACTTATTAAGTAATTTAACACATTTTAATGAAATCAGTAGAAAATACTGGAAAAGTTTCAGCTGCTTAACATAGAGAAAAAAATAGGAAATAAAAGTAATATTTCTTGAATACTTAAAAAAATTAAATAATGTATACAAAGAAAAAGAAAATTTCGTCAAATCGTAGTTACTAAAAATACACAAAATGAATTTAGTAACTGTTAATCTACGGAATAGTCGATGATTCCAATTACCTTCCAATTACATACAATAAGTACGAAAAACGCTCTTTTAAACCCTTTTAATTGGAGGTACTATTAAGACTACCAATGCGCCTTAAATTCAGTTAAACTGGTAGTCGTCCGTTAAGCCCAAAATCAATAATCAATCCTTAATAGTTAAGCGCACTATTAATTATTGGCAACTCATAAAGCCATGTCTAATCCACAGTTACTCTGATCTAAGCGACACACTAATACACATGCTGCATATTGGAAGCTTGATGGACAATTGTTTTTTGTCTTGGTAGAACTTCGCAAATTAGAAAATGCGAGACATGAACGTATACACGCAAAATTAAATAAAATACGTATTACGCAACAATACAAGGAATAAACATGAATATCTTTAAACCATCTATCAAAGATGACCACATGATAACGACAATGAGCTTACGAAAGAGGTAATTAACCAAACGAATTTCAAAACTAATCTATAAGCAAAAACTCAAACGATAGCTAGAAAACACTTTACAAATGTATTCTAATACACAGGATTTGAACGGTTTGCATATGCGTAAACGCACACGTCACTTGATAGCGACACATTAACCTTCAAAACAATAACGATAATAATGACAGCGAGTGGAATAAAAAGAAAAATTATTATGTTTACAACTATCAAAAAGACGCAAACTGAATTAAAATATAAATTCTAAATCATAACGTACAAAGTACAAAGTAACGTAACTATAACAATACGAGAAGAACAACGTGATTATAATAGATGTAAATAACACAAACGTTTATAGACAAGCTATAGCTTAAAATGCATTTAGAGGACTAATTACACGTAAGGAGCGATGGGATTTAAAGAAAGTTTTTAATGTACAGGGTATGAACAAAAGAACATTTAATTTTCTATAGTAAATAGTTCATTATGGATTACATAAAGCAATTTGACGATATATAGGGAGGAGAAAAGAAAGCATAATTAATATAGATAACAATACCAGTACAATTATATATAAGGATAACATAATAACGAAGCTGTTACAATCCTGAAAATATTGAGGGCATGCCATCCACACCTGCCTTATTATTAAAAATATTTTTTGGAAAATTATATGAGATAATAATTTTCTTTTCTGTAGAGAAATTTCTTTTTGATCAGTAAATTCACCTTCGACAAAAATGTGTGCTGTTCGTTGTTATGGTGCTTATTAGGGGACGCTAAAATGAATGAAACAAAAATATAAAAATGTATTTTGTTTGTTAGATGCCTTTTTCTAGCTAGTCACGTAAAAAATCACTCACCGGGAATGAAGAAGGTTGCTATAGATTGGGTTTTTAGAAAGTAGATCGTAATCTGATACGTAGTCTTCCGCGGTCGTGGTCCATGCTATCTGCTTCTGGGTTTCCGGGCTGGAACCACGTCACTTGTATATCTGCTGACGTTTCGTACTCATTTGTATGGGACATCTTCAGGGCTGAACTACTGCACTGAAACAGTTTCAGTGTAGCAGTTTAGCCCTGAAGATGCCCCATACAAATGGGTACGAAACGTCGGCAGATCAGTTTCAGTGCAGTAGTTCAGACCTGAAGATGTCCCATACAAATGGATACGAAACTTCGGCAGATATACAAGTGACGCGGTTCCAGCCCGGAAACCCAGAAGCTGATAGATCGTAATGCTTAAAAATTGGGAATCTCTGCTCTATGCCATATATGTACATATATTGTTATAAACAAGTATGAATACATTAATAATTGAAATAGGATCAAACTACTCCCTTCGACTATACTCACGACTAAATTTGCACGTTCTCATATTTGAATAAGTTAGAACTTAAAAGCTTATTTTGTATGCACGTACATATGTATTCTAGTTCTAAAATACTGTATAAAGTAACCACATGTTACCTTCTACGCGTATTGTATCGATTGAAAATTGTATTATATTGTATATATATTGGCAACGTAAACATTAAATAAAGAAAAATTTGAAGAACTACTAACAAGAAGAAATAATGAATACAAAAAAAATATAAATATTCTAATAAAGATGAAGGTGAAGAAGATTCTGATGATAGTGGTCAGTCAGGAAGACAGAAAATCTAACATTATTAGTTTCACGCAACAACTATTTTATGTGGAGAGTGAATAATTCGAACGAGAAAAATTATTAATTTGAATACGTGAATAGAAGCTGAAACACCAGATAAAAATACTTCTGAATTTATGAAAAAGTATTACATTTATTCAATGTTTAGTTATTATTCTATGTTTTCATGAATAAAACTTTAAATTTTCAAATTTTTCAGTAGTTTTAAAAACTATGGATGTTAAAGAGATCCTAGATCTCAAGAATCTTTCACAAGTTTGACTTCTATTTGCATCAAATAGTCTTATTTTAGGTTCATACAATTTAAAACACTCAGTATATAGGAAATGTATGTGGAAATTTGAAATATTGAAATGTAAGGAGATTAATAATAATATTTGAAACAGTAAAAGTGATAAAATGTAATATTTAAAAGTAAGTAAGAGTAACAGTAAACTGTCTATTATTATATCATTTCCTAAAGACAATATATCTGTTAACAAGTTCGAATAATCTTAGGTTGTATTTTAACTAGACTCTATATTCATAACTCAAAAATTTCATTTAAAAGAAACGATCAATGATAAGTAATTGTCAAATAGATTTGAATGATTTCTAGACAAAAGCTGAAATATTTACGTTTAGTTGTTAAGCCAATAAAATAAGGACAGAAAATATACTATTTAAATTAGTTAACGTGATTGTTTTTTTTATAATAATAGTAATATTAATAATATTTCTTTATTGAGTCTGATAGACGGGACTCTGACGGAACAAAGTAAACAATTCACTGCAGCCAAAAAAAAATCTAAATTAAATAAAGGTAGCAA
This sequence comes from Dermolepida albohirtum, assembly GCA_031893035.1. Lineage (NCBI taxonomy): Eukaryota > Metazoa > Arthropoda > Insecta > Coleoptera > Scarabaeidae > Dermolepida > Dermolepida albohirtum. The sequence goes on along the minus strand of JAVIWB010003179.1, from coordinate 82,497 downwards.
ATTTAAATAAACCATGACTGAGATAACAAATAATAACTAATTAAAGATTAAAGATAAGTACATACTATAAAAACACATCATCCAGTTTTCACTCGGTACTTACACGCACTCACACAGTGACAGGAGTCTTCTCAGATTTGTTCTAGCTCTGGGTGTTACGAAAGTGGAATTGTCTATTAGCTGGTCCTGATATAGATAATTAGATAATTAATATTCACAATCAGCTCCATTATGAAGTAGACAACGTAAGGACCTAGAACACTGACCATCTCGATGAGATCGCAGCGGAACAATTCAGAGATTTAATCCAGTAGGAGAACAAATTCCTATCAATTTTAAATAAGAAGAATTTTAAAAACTTTCCTTGAAATATCTCAAGAAACATATTGTTTACAATATATACGGGATATCGTATAAAACATGCGTATTTTATTTAGCTAATTACGTACACAAAAGCAAAATACAAAAATTTTGAAACACCCATGTTCGTAAAGTAGCGGGAAATTCTAATAGCGAAACATAAAGACTAACAAGCAGAAGCGACCGGTGATATAATGTTTGTTAAAAATCGTTGTTATTTGGATATTACAATACAATCTAAATTAATTGAGACAAAATAAGGATCGAGTGTTTCACTTATTGTTAGGAGTTAAATATTTTCAGATTCGGTTTTGACAAAAAGCTAGTTTTCGTACCATTGGTGGTCATGCCCTAAAGGCATTAAATCTATCTTAAAAAGTGAATACTATTCATGAACTTATACGACTCATGGTGTCCTGCTATACTCTTGGTTTGTGATGCATATGGTTTTTATTTGTTAAGAAATAGAATTGAATTGCCCCATGTTGTTCGAATTTGTAAGTTTAACAGCGCAAGAAAAATTATATATTTTGTACCATCATCGTTCGCCAATTACTAACATCTTTTTTAGTGAAACAAACCTCAGATAATAGGCTTAGTGTTATAGTAAACATTAGCATTAGATTCTATAATATGGATCACTGGTATTTTCTTAAAAAATAGTTCGATTTCTTTTGAACCAGTTGCGTAGTATGTGCTTTTATAAAATTATTTTTGATGTATGTTGATCTATAAGTTAGTAAAAAATAGGACAAAATACATTGATTGTGCAACAGGAATGGTCTTTCTGAATTCTGTAACTTCTACTAGTCTAACTGCAAAGTTCCCAAACTCCAAAAAATGCTTTACTAGAATTATTGTGAACCAATAATAAAATTTAATACATTTAAGTACATACATATATCCAAGGGCATCAATAAATCAATGCCCATTCTCATATTAAAGCTGTTTCATTATAATTCCTACAAAAGACGAATATCAATATTCTTAATTGACCTGCGCGGTCATTAGATCTATCACCCATTAAGTTGGTATGCTTCCTAACCTTCCAATGTACTTAGAACAGTTACATGATGCTCAAAAGCTACTTGGAATGAGCTTCCACATCTGTCCATAGAATATTTTATTAGAGGCATGCTTACGTGGAGCGACTCATTAAAACTTCTCTATAAAAGGTACGAATTTTTCAATGAAAATTTAATTAATTATTGTTCTTAAAACAGTAAACATTTGTACAAAATTTTGTATAAATATATCTCGATTATTTTGTCATAGTTGAGAACGTGATTGTCGAAGTAATAAGTATTCCCTATTGCCCTATTATATTTCGGAAATAAAACATTTTTCAGAAAAAATTAAAAACTTGCCTATACCGGTTTGACTTTTAATTAAAATAACAATTGAAAAACATTTTATTTCAAATTTAAAATTTAAAATACTTGTTTTATTAGAGCACTCTAAACATTAGTGTTAGCAATTATATTTAACAAAGTGAAAATATGAAAAACTTGTAATTTTGTAACGGGTATTTTACGTTCCGTATTTACAAACTTTCTTTAGATTTAGTGTTGTATTTAATATGATTAATATGCTTTTTAGCGCCAGTGACTACAACTTTCTTCCTTAATTATAGACACTCGTACTAAATACTTATATTAATTGTCTTGCACTTTATTTTCCATTATGCTTGATCAACCGTAGAGATCAGAGCCTAGCATGATGAAAGTATCAATTTTAAATTTAATTTCAAAGCAGCTATTCATCTGTTGCTGATTATACGTGTAAACAAATAAAATTTTAGAATAATATAATTCATTTAATGGTTACCATTATTGTAGATGTGACTTTCTATTATGTGCGCGATTGACATGATACTTTAAATGAAACAAAAATATAAATAAGTAAAATCATTCATTGAGGGTATCGTAAACAGTTATATTTAAATTGCTGGCATATTAATATTATATGTTAATTATCATTAAAACCACATATACATATCAACCAATAGATACTTCATATAATTGGGAAGGTTATATTTACATATAATAATGCGCCTTTACAATATGAAAATGAAAAAAATTCTAATTTTGACCGCTCTTTACATCGTACATATAATGCAGAAATTTTCTTTTAAAAAAAATCTGCTCTGCGCGGGGGTCTCGAACCCGCAATCTCATGATAACCGGACATATGTCTTCACCCTTAGATCACGGAGAATGATGAATTGGAGTTTTCAAACGTGCTATAAATTGCATTCTAGAAACAATGAAATCCATGATAGGTCTTTTTCGGGAAGGTTATACTTTTCTTTCTACACTTTCCTAAAATTCAAATGGAGTAAATGAAATATAATAGATAAAATTGAATTATGTAATTGTGTTTATATTTGAGTTGCAATATTACAAATGTTCGATATAAGGAATATAACATTCTAAACTAATTATACCAAAATGATTTCCAAAAGAAAATAATAAAAAATACGTTATTTATATTTTCTTATATGCTAGATTATTACCTAGATTGAGAGAATTTTAGTTGAATTGGCATTTTAACATCCAAGCAGCTGAAAGTTTTGATTAAACAGATATCTTGGCAATTTAGCTCAAGGGCGTACTTTTGGTGTATTTATCGAGAAACCAAATACGATACATGGAGGTCTTATTACCAAAACAACCAATTTAAACCAAATCCTTGTGTATCTTTGAAAAATAGCAAGGTGTCAAAAAGAGTGTCCCCTTTCTTTTAAGAAATATTGTTTAAACATAAAACTGAAAACTATTACTAGAAACAATCTTTTTCGGAAGAAATCAAATGAATTCCTATGGAGCGCAATGAAATATTGTTAGAATAATGAACATTATAATGCCAATCCTAATTATTCTAGTTTACAGGCGAACATGCCAATTTAATATGCTGTTTAGATCTAAGCACATCCCAGACATATAAATTTAGGAACAGAAACTTAAAATTTAGGAACAAAATTGTTCAAATTCATCTTTATATGGCTATTATATTTAATAATAAATTAGAATTAAGTATTACATTACTAAAAATATCTTCTCGTGTAAAGAACTAACTGCAAAACGCAAATATAGTCGACTATATTCTAAACAAATACCTTCCAACTGGTCTCAAGCTGTGAGTAAACTAATATTAATTTCTGAACAAAAACTGCAATAAAAAATAGTATTTTAATTTTTTTAACACATTTCCATATGTAGTTACATACACACAGATATTCTTTAATCCTCATAATATGCATGTAAGTTCGTATCCTCTTTCTGACACAAGTAAATAAATAACTTTAATAATTAAAACTCTATAATAAGGTGAAAAATTAAAAAAGGGTCAAAATTAATTTGATTGAGTCTTGAGAAAACCTAAACAATTCCTTTGAAAAGACAAACAAGATGTGACACCCAAACAACTAAAATAAAAAACAGAAAAATTATTAATATTGCATATTATAACTTCAGAGTGTGTATTTTTAAAAATTACAAGCAAGGATACTTTTTTGAAATCGTCGCACTATAGTCCATTTGTATCTTGATTGCTTTAAAAATAAAAATCACTATATAAAATCTTTTGAATATGTGCTTATAATTCGTTACAAGAAAAAGCATGAGTTACTTTATCCGTCACGTAAAAATATAATTTTCATGCTTTTTAGTGTTTTGTGAAAGTACTTTTTGTGTACTACACATCTATCAAGCAAAACGATTGTTAGTCTCGAAAGTAATACAATTTAGAAATAGAAAATATAATCTGTAGTTTTATATTTGTTAATTAAACGTCTTCAGTACTGGACAACAAAAATGTCGTGTAATCTTCGCTTCGATAGTCAATCATTGTGTTGGATTATTGCATTACGAGGCGTACGACTTACGAGGGGTGGCAATTAAATAACGAGACTCGTGTGAGAAATGTTATTTATTGCAAATAAACTTATATTTAATTTTTATCCCCTTCAGCAGACTCTCCCCCCTATCTATATACCGCTGTATAGGTGTCTTCCATTATTCAAAACAGTGCTGTTCATCGGTTATGCTAGTTCATCGGTTGTTAGCCTTTTCAACAACTCTACCATTTTTGCTTGTACATATTCAATAGATTGAAAGTGTATTCCTTTTAATGCACTTTTCACTTTTGGGAACAGGTAGAAGTCACATGGTGTAAGATCTGGCGAATACGGAGGTTGATTAAGCGTAGCAGCAGTTCGTCCACTAAAAACTGCTTCACAGGTAGGGAACTGTGAGCTGGTGCGTTACTCTAGTGCAGAATCCACTAGTTGTTCGTCCACAAATCCGGTCTTTTCTTACTTACTCTTTCGCTCAGCTTAATTAGGAGTTCTTTGTAGTATTTCTAATTAACGATTTGACATTAAGTACCCAGCCAGTCATAATATCCCCTTGATATCGAAAAAACCATTAGCATTAACTTCAGTTTCAACTTGCTCATTCGTGAAAGAAAACCGTTTGTGCCATTCAAAAACTCGCGCATGTGACTTAACACTATCATCAAACACTTACTTTAACATTTGTAAACGTTCTTTTGGCGATTTTTTTAATTTGACAAAGAAGTTCAGATTAATTCGCTGCTCGATTTTTATGTTAACTATTATCACGGCCCTACTAAGTAACAGTGTCCTCTACAATTAAAGCTTGAAAGTAAGCTAAAGCAAACAGAGAGACGAAAGTACGGGTTGTTGTTTGGGAAGTATAAAGGTCAATGACATGCCAATTACAGCTTCGCCCGATGTGGCTGCGCGATGGAAGGAGCGCAGTCTCATTATTTAATTGTCATACCTCGTATTAAAAAATGTAGAGTAAGTGTGGAAATCAGAAACTTTACATTTGATAATTCACAATTTATAATACCAAACATTGACATTTCAATACGAGTCTGACTTTCATTCTACTTACCGTGATATTTAAGCAATAGGATGCCGATGATTCAAGAAAAAGTGTTGTAGAATTGTTAGCATTTCTATTTAAATATTTATTACATGTCTTGTTCAATAGATCCTATACATTCCTTTCTCCAGAATGAAGATATACTCGTACATTGAATACAATATGCTCAATCTAATCGTAAACACTGTTAATGTTGTACAATTATACGAAATTATAAACGAGGGAATTTCAAGGTATCGTCAGGGTCATCAGTATTTCTTCGGTAGCCGCTCAGTGAACACCATTCGTACTACGGAGTGGTCCGAATACCATAATCGTATTTATATCATTACATTTTACAAAGTAAGAAAGAGTGTATTACAAATTTTAGCTTTCCTTTAACCCTTTAATATTAACGACCGTTTCGTATATCGCATTACTCGTTTTCAAGATATTGGTGATGTAGTTGATAACTTTTGTGTTGGTCATCCATGTTTTATACATACATCATACATTGTGACCGCCATTTATGCAAGAATTAATCGAAAACAAATGCTTACAGAGGAAACATATACCATTTTTTAACACTGCTCTTGAAGGCCATAAAAACCGACAAAGTGAAAAGTTGTTAAATTGTTATGGAAAGGAGAAGAATCGCAAAGTCTTATTCTCGGACGAGGAAGTGTTTAATATAGAGGATAAATTTAACCGACATAATTATAGGATGTACGCTCAAAGTTCCTTAGAAACCAGAAAGTTCGTGAAACCAACGTGGTCACCATGTAGTCTCAATTGGACGTAGAGCGTCTTCTACGGAGATATTATTATTAATCTTTGCTAAATTAGGATGAGAACATTGATTCGAGTGTACCAAGAAATTGGGTTTGAAGTTGTTGAAGACTCTGACAGGCTAGTTGCTTGGGAGCAGAAATGGGTCTTCATCAGGATTCGAGAAGCGACCCAAAGTTTCTCAGTTTTCAATTGCCCGCCTGGTAGCTCTCAACTATGTTTTGTAGGATATCTCGAAGATATGGTTTGTAAGAAACGTCATAAAAAATTGAAGTTTTTGAAGGCAAAGTATTCCTAAAGCTGTAGCAAAAATATCACTAAAAATAGTGCATAAGTCTATAGAAGAATAGCCTGGTCGCTTACAACTCTGGGTGGACACAGGAGGCATATTTTTCGTAATTTTCGAATATATCTTAGTTTTGTACAATGCCTTATTTTTATAGACTATTAAAATATTGACACTATCTGGTTAGACTGTGTATAATTTTACAGTTTTTAAGCGTTGATAATATCACTCTAACATGAAGTATTGTGGAAACATTCTATTCAATATAGTAAATTAGCACGCGTTACAAAGATAAATTACTACAAGAGTAAAAAATAGACAGAATTGCCGAAATACACGAAGTATCCGCGAGAACGATGAGCTCGAGTCCTTCAACCTTGATAATTAACGATTTTGGCACAAGCGTATTATTCGTGAGCATCGAGCGGTTCGCGAGGTCGGGTCAAACACATTGAATATCCGTTCGTCGCGCGTCGTTCAATTTTCTGTTCACACCACTTTTCTCTTGGTGTGAACAGACTATTAGGCCACATCATTAAATTTTAGCAATAATTGGCAGTTTATTGATAGAGGTTTTTTTGTATTCTGTAAGTTTTAAAATAAAAAAATGTCTCTTTATTTTATTACCACTAATAATAATAATAACAGTAACTATACATTATTTGTTTAACAGAATACAATTCTATAGAAACTTAAAAAAGCTTGTAGCTTTAACAATCTGAAAAATTAATAAGCAGAACAGGAATGAATTATAGCAAATGGAAAGCTTAAAATCAATGAAAGAAAAGACAGACGGTAATTACGTTATGTTTAGGAAACCAATTTAAATAATTGAAAATTACAAATTACTGGAACAATTCAATAGTTATTATGTGCAAAGTAAATGCCGTCACTTTTTAATTCTGAAAACTATAGAAATTGATTTGAAATTTTTTTTCCAAAATTCAAATTCCGATGAATATAAAAGGGATTTATACCAAAGCCATACATTCTATGTGAACACATTCAAACTTACTACAGGGCACTTGTAAATTTGGGAATTACTTTTGATTCACAATTCACGCTTAAATCATATAATGAGCGAGTATTTGCTTCTGCGTGCAGTCTTGACTTTATTATTATGTATTTCAAAATATTTAAGAGATACTAAATTTTTGATTTTTTTTGCATACGAACAAGATTGAATAAGCTGATATTGTAAGGTTTCTCATCTATTCTACTCTCTGTATGTTGCTGAATAGGATTCACGGGGGGTTTTTGAGATATTTATCTTATAAGATGGATAATATTTCCACATATAGGAACTAGTCAAGCGTAAATAATTTCGCGGCACAATATGGCACTTCTTTTGGATAGAAGAAATGTACGCAGTCTCTGTGGAATACAATATACAACAAAATCGAAAACGAATTTTTATTATCGAGGATGGCTTTCCATATTGTGTAAAATGCAAAAAAAAACTCCTTTCTGATGTGTTTTGTGAGTTTAAATAGGTATTTTTATCAGCTGCACCAATTATTTTATTTATGATATTTATTATTGTTCTATAAGTGGGTGTAATACCTATTGGATTATTACGAGGATAGCCGTTTATATTTCGGGAATAGCAAACAAAAACAAATATTTATTATCGAAAATAGTTTTATTGCTTTTCGAAATATTCTCCGTAAAAATCAATGCAATTTTGCATTCGTTTAAACCAATCCGAAAAGCATTGCTGCCACTATGAAGGCGGTACCTCCAAAATATGAGTTTTGAATGCCTCAACAGCTTCTTCCAGGGTAGAAAACCGTTGACCACGAAGTTTATTCTTCACATGTGGGAACAAAAAGAAATCACAGGGTGCTAGATCAGGGCGGATGGCTCATCAATTCAATGTTTTGCCCGGTCAAATATTCAATTGTTTGAACCGACCTGTGAGAGCTCGCATTGTCATGGTGGAGAATGATCTGTCGTTTTCGGTTTGTTTTCCTTATTTCTTCAAAAACTTTGGCAAACAAATAGTTGTGTACCATTCGGAATTGACCATTCTACAACTCTCTAAACGCACTGTTGCAACGTGGTCGGTTTTTTCGAAAAAACAGGTGACCATTTGTTTTGATGTGCTTCGAGTACGAACCACTTTTGTTGGTTTTGGCTCATCTTGGAATACCCATACAGTCGACTACTGTTTACTATCGGGCTCATACGTATAGATCCAACACACATCGCCTGTGACGACTTTATAAATGTTCTTTGAAGCACCGCCATTGTATTTTTTGTGCATTTCATGGCACCAATCGACGGGAGTCCTTCTTTGAATGGTTGTCAAAGTATGTGGTACCCCACGTGAACATAGTTTCTTAACGGCTAAATGTTCATGCAGGATCTTATGCAGGCTGGTGTTACTAATACTTACCTTAAACAACGCCGTCCAACTTTAAATTCACTATACCAACAATATACTGTAGATTTAGATGGTATTTCATCACCATGTAAAGAATTCAGCTCGTTGATGCATTCTTGCTGAGATAATCCATGCCGAAAATTATGAAAAATAATTCCATGAAAATGTTCGCGGGTTAATTCCATTTTTTCGCTGACATAAAATTTTCAAGTTACTGTCAACAATAGAAATAGCGACCGGATAATAAAACTATCAAGATAAATATATTCTCAAAAATGACAAACTTTACGATGCAATCATCAGATCGGAGGCAACACTGACACTGTTGCCAGTTCCCGAAATATAAACGGCTACCCTCGTACCCTCGTCATTTTTATTTAAATTGAATATAGAAAGATTTACATTATGTTCAGATATATAAAAATTCAATATATATATATATATATATATATATATATATATATCGAATTTTTATATATCTGAACATAATGATCTTCCTATATTCAATTTAAATAAAAATGATTATACATTGCAGGAAATAATCGCGAACACTGATAAATGAACTGAGGTTAATAAAGAAAATGGTAAGATTTGGCTTTAACAATTGTATTTTCTCATTTAATAAAAAAGTTAATTTCAAAACAGCGACTCATAATTTGCCAAAACTATAATACTTGTTGTGAAGTACTTGTTCATTTTGAAATATTTCTTAATTTTATTTGTCTCATCTAAATGTGAACTAACCTGTTTCTAGTTAAGTAATATCTATTATTAAATTTTATTGACTTCTTACAACAAAATCGCTTATTTAACAAAAAAAGTTACAACAAATATTCGAAATTTGTCTTTCACATTCTAAATAGTACGCTAAACAATTATAAAATGCTTGAAAATCATTTCTTAAGAAATTTTGATATAATTCATTACAGACGATGAGTATATGATTTCAGAATACTTTATATTGCTTTTTTGAATTTTGATTTAAATTTTAAATTGAATCCCAATAAAGAAATCATTTGGCGATAAGTAGGGCAGTCGAGATGATCAAACTATTGAACCACATCGTCTCAGTCTTCTGCAAATACTTCGTTAAGATAACGTCCATTTGAAACCATGTTTTATCAATATTCAAATTTTGTACTTGTATTTCCTTAGATAAAAAATAAAGGCATTGTTAATAAATCTGGTTCAAACACTGAGTCTTTCTAGTTGATTAAATTGTGTTTGCCATCATTAGTACATGACCAATACCTGTTAAAATAAAGGAATAAGATAAGGGACATTAAAATTGGTTGAAGGCTGAGATAGCTTTTGGAATTCAAAGAAACCTATTCAAAGAAAACAATCTTCATCTGAAGAAACTATTCTTCTTAAAATATCATTTTTATTTATTAAATTAAACATAGTTTTACAAAATCTGTTGTCTTCTTCATCCTCATTAAGGAGCTAATGGTTTGCAAATTTAAAATTTTATATTTACATATTTCAAGTGTCGTTTTAAATAGAAATGTCTTGGTATTTTAAATTTTTTGGCTATTAAATATAGCGACGACATATTTGTCTTCGGTATATTAAATATTACCAATTGCATTTCTTCAGACAAGACTAATGGGTATTTACAGTATAGCCTTCGGTAGTAAATTTCGTAATAATGCCATGAATTGTTGCGATTGATCGGGATAATTAATCAAAAAAAAAAAACGCATGGATTCACCGGAAGTTATTATTTTTCTATAAATTAATATGTATTTACCTCTCGAAATACATAATTACTTAAAAATTAATATGTGGACTGTTATTCTTTTAATGAATTTCGACATTACTCTTAACTAAAGGTTGCGTTCATTACTACAATGCATTAACATATTGTTTTCTATTTAACATGGAAACATTATGTTGTAGAATGCAGAATAAATACGTAATGTATAATATACATATGAATCACTGTCATTCTTGCAGAAACTACGATTTTGAGTGGTAAATCAGCAACAAATGAATAAAGCACTTAAGAAATTCTCCCTTTTGTTTACCAAAGTCTAGATTTAATTGAGTTGGTTTTACGTAAAGCATTATAACGTTTATATTTATACCGACAATCAATAATATGTACTTATTTATTGAGTTGTCACAATTAAATTTCGTTTAAGTAAAACAATTTTATTAATCAATAAATGAAGTAATTACTTAGTGACATTTATCAGGTACGTGTAGCTTACTGATGTTTTTGGTGTAGAATTCAATTGATTTGATCTAGAAATTGGTTGTCATTAGAGAAAATTTTTCCATAAAAGTATTTTGCAACGATGGAAATGAGTAATTAGACTATACTGTGCGAGGTTGCGAGTGGTGTAGAACAGACCAGCCAAGTTCTAAAATATTTTTTGCGTTGCCGTTGCTGTATGCATAATTTTCCTTGCTGATATATCCTGGATGTTTTCTGATCAAACTTTCATGAACACGTTGCAGTTAATGGACACTCTAAATGTTTCATTGCGGTCTAAAAACACGAAATACGAGGGTGAACTGAAAAGTTCATGGAATAACGAATACATAGCGCAGTTTCAGATTGTTTTGTATTGAACTGGTAAGTTGCCTCCCTGACAACGTCAATCCTCAAACGACGAGATGGATAGTGTTGAAATTTGAGTTCTTGAAAGATTTGTCAGTAACAAATATTCATAACAAGATGACGTATAATATGAAGAAATCAGCTCCCTAATTTTACACTGTTGATAAATGGGTAGATGAGTTCAAATGCAGTTGCGCAACCGTGAAAAATGCACCACAGAGTAGACGTTCGAAATCTACCAACCATAACGTGCACCACCAGGTGCACGTTATGGTTTGGAGACGTTAACGCAAGCTGTAAACATCTCTAGAGAACATGCAACATACGTTTTGATCAAAGAGTTCGCTATGAAGAAACTGTATGCGAGATGGATACTTAGTGTTGATCAAAAACTGGTGCCAATGCAAATTTCTATTCAAACGTCTTTCAAAAATGTTCGGAACGTCTTTTGAGATTTTTTAATGTTTACGAAAAAAAGGTCGATTTTATGAGTTCATTTTATTACCATAGATGAGACTTGGATTCATCATTATACGTCAATCAAAACAACTATCTAAACAGTAACGGCACAATAGTTTTTCCCCCCCAATAAAGGCGATGCTTGTTCAATCTACAGGAGAAGGACTGGCGTCTATTTTTGTGATGTAAAAGGTATTCTTCTTTAGTAAGTAATGAAAATCGTCATGATTTGGTCAAAAAAAAATTATTGTCTATCGAGATAATGCACTGCCCCACATAAGTATTGTTGCTATGCAAGAATCAACGAATTGGACGGCTTATTCTTTCTCCATGCATGAAAAAATACCTTGAAGCTAGAAATTTTCAAGAGACAACGATGTTAAAGCTGCTGTGGATATTTGTTTTAAAGAACTTGAGATCTCTGAATTTTATTAAGGCATAAAGACTTGATGGTCTAAATCTATCAAGGTGATAAGGGATTATATTGAAAAATAAACAAAATTTTAAACCACGAAGTTGTTTTCTTTTTTATTATTGCACGAATTTGTCAGCCCACCTATCTTTATAGTTATAACCAAAATAAAAACTATTTTTAATATAAAAACTACTAGTTTTATACCTTCATAACTTTTAAAAGTATCAAGTAAAATTACTGCTTTACATTACTAAAATAGTATATATTTTTTTGTTGCTTTAATAAAACTAGTATATTATTTATTGTAATCTGAAATGTGTACTATACATTCACATAAAATATCAAAATATAATACATAAGTTGTGTAAATCTGTAGAAATAAAATGTAAATAAATTTAAATATTGTTGTTGTAAATATACTAATATGATATTATTCGTTTACTTTCTATTAAAAAAAGACAACAAATACTCTCTATTCTAATAAAAATTGGATTTTGTGCTAAATAAAATGTGTATATTTACTAAACTATCATTATTGTATCATCTCTTATGTTACATCATCTTTAGCCACTTGATTTTCTAACATGATTTTTTAAGTGCATAGAAACATACATATATAAGTATATATAATATAATTATAATTTACTTTTCATTCCAATAATGCTCTTTAATACTGTTTAAGACATCTCTAATGTAATAGTTACATATTGATGCACACATGGGAAACAAATATGAAACGAAAAATTAAATATGAACTAAGGCTGATTACACATGGATACTTATTTGTGAATTATTTTGTAAAAGTAATTTTTAGTGGCGCCATCTATTAAAAAAAATATGCGTCGGTAAAGTAGATCTTTCACCAATGTTATGTCAAAATATGACATTTACATCATTAGAAGCAGATAAATTGCGCATAAAGTGTGTATTTGACATTGGTCGAAAAATGAATTTTAAACAAAGACCGAATATCAAGTTCTGTTTTAAACTCGATAAATAGAACGCGAATTTAAAATATTCATTTTTTTTCATATTTAAAAGAACCAAAAATGAAATATTAAATAAACAATGTAGTGCATTAAAAATTGTACGCTCTTTCAATAGGACTACAAAAAAAATACACTTTCCATTTGAAGAAATGCTTGTTAACTACGGTGTAACGTCATGGCGAATGTTAATATCTAGAATTTCATTTAGTTTTATTCCAATTTGAGATCGCCCCTTTAAGAACCCGGTAGGTATCACATAATTAAAAGCTAAAGAGGTTCTGAAATACAATTTCTTAATTGAATGTCAGAGCTACTAACATTATTAACTGTCTGTGAATTGTGGACCTTGACCGAAGAAGTAATTATACTCCCGTGGAATGAATTTAAATTTCACCCGAGCACAAAGATCAAAATATTAGTATTCATTTATCTGAAAAAAATCGTTACAGTACGCGAACCACAAGAACTTGTTTTAATACATGATTAAGATTTCCATTCTACACAGATAGACATTGCTCATATATACATACATATGTATATATACAAACGTAGAAATTTTTAAAAGTTCATATTTGTCATTATGCAAGCAAGTAATGTTGTACTTATACGGTAACATGATATTTCCTCAATTCTCGGCAATATACACTTGATATGCATCTGCATATTAACTTTCTTTTGAAAACGTACAATCAACGTTAGAATATCTTAATTATAGTCAGTTAATAGAACGTAATTATAAAAGCGTTAATATGGCAATTAAAAATTTTTACGTAACATGTTAGTAAAAAAATTTTTGTTTCAATGTTTACTAATACAAAAAATGCGCTATTTGCTACTCTACTTTTTATCGTAATTGCAGCAGATAGAAAGAAAAGAGATAGAGACACAAAATTTAATACACTTATTGATTGATCAATCGTTTTGAAATGTTTTTATAATATTTAATGATGCTTTCACCCCGTATTGTAATTACAATATTTATCTTTTATTATATTATATATAAAATATATTTCCATAACTCTTTCAAATCCCGTAGTCGTCACATATATTCACATAATTGATCTCAAGTCAGATAGAAAATAGCTTCAGACAATTATTGAAGTAATGGCAACAGGCGTTGAAAAAATGTATGTTTCTTGAGCTCAACCGTCTTAGTTAAGGAAAGTGGTAAAATCAACTTTTCACTACTACTATGTTAGCTCAATAGAAGTTGCATTTCGATCTGAGAGCTTTAACGATTAAATGATTCTCTCGATTTAAATTCTAATCTTCTTGAAAATTGGAGTATATAGAAAGATGCGATTGAACTTAAAATAGGTGGATACTTTATGAATGTATAATAAATTGGCAGCACTGTACAAAGTTCGTACAACTACCGCTAGAGTGACAAAACTGATTACTCATCATGTTGTAATGTAAGAATCTTACAAAACTAATATATCGTGTTATGTTTTTTGATAAAATATATTCTGTCAAAGATGCTTAAATTAATCAAAATCTGGCTTTTGACAATAATGATTTAACGGATGATAGACTCAATACAAAATGAAACAAATGAGTTAGGAGGGCTTTTAAATTTTTCGACATATTCCCATTCAACTTCGATGTGCTTAGACCAAATATACTAATCTGCCATTATGGCATTTTTGTAATGATCTTTCTTAAGCTCCTCAAATGCCTCGTTGCTGCAATATATTCCTAATCCAATTCAATCTTTTTTCCAGCAAGAAAAAGTTCAATTTTGGTGAGTAAATGAAAATTACTTAGAGTTAGATCTGATGAATAGAATGGGCGAGGCATAACCGGAAATATCAGTTCATTCAATTTTTCGCGAACCACTTGATGAGCAAGTTCATATCGTTTTTGAGAAATTGCTTTCTTCAATTCGTCTATGTAAACGATATAAATGATTCGTTAGTCTATGAAAATTATTAGTCTTGAATCATAAAAATTGTTGCCATTACCTTATTCGTCAATGAAAATGTCTAGGCTTTCTTTATGGAAGGACTATTATGACGTGTCCACTGTAGAGATTATTATTTCAGCTCGAAAACATATTTAAGAAGCTTGGTTTCATCAATCATAATGATTTTTCGAAATGCTTCCTCAACCTATCGCCTGATTTTCACGTTTTTTCGCGTTCTTAATTATCGTGAAAATGTGACCTAGTCGTTTAGTTAATATGCTCACCATGCTCCTCAATGTTAATTCTTCCGTCTTTCAAACTAATCATTAATTTTATTGATCATATCCAGAATTGTTGCACTTTTTAATTGTCTTGATTGCACATCACCTTTGATGATCTTGTTTAAATTGAGAATTCCAGTAATAATCTAAAGTTTGTTGAATATCTGCCAATTTTAGTAAAAAATATATATTGCCTTGCAGCATAAATTGTGAAAAGTTTTTCCTAAGAAGATGCCAGTAGTCGAGTCTCCCTTCTTATAAAATTATCCTCGTGCTGGTAATCAATGGATTCCAAAAGCCCTTCTTTATTTCTGTTCAAAATTCCCTTTTTTATGTAATTTGGACCTATATGACTTAATTTTTGTTCGCGTATATATAAAATATGAAATTGCTGATGGTTGGAAAGCCACAAAAGCTTTCTTATATCCCATCACGCTTACCAGATTCGTGCATTTCTTGAGGCTCCGCGGTTTATGCTGAACATATTACCCCTAACTTTAAATTCAGGAAATTTAAACCAATGCTAGATTTCACGCATAAAATTTGTTAAGTAGTAAAAATGAAAGCTGGTCAAGCGAGCTATTCTTTGCAGTTGTTCATTTATCCTTTTTTCATTACCACTCTAATAACACTATTATATACTCAAGACGTGTACAAATTTATATTTAAAGACTAAAAATATCGTTCTAAGAATTCGAAGAAAATTAAGTCAATGAACCGAACACATAATATTTTGGAATAGTTTCAAATTTGTTAGGCAAATGTAGAGATTGGTTCACCGATGTATCTGAATTGATTGGATACAATTGCTATTAACAGTTGTATCGTATTTAAACAAAAAAAAATCGTTAGAATTGATAAACATAAGGTGGCAAATAACTCTTGAATAGATGACAAAAATGCTGTAACTTGGCGCATTTGGTCTTTGAATATTGAAATATAAAAAAGAGTAATAAAAAAGAAATAAAGACTAGACTGAATTATTTTATTATCGAGGTTAAATAATATGTAATGTAACATTATAAAAGAAAAAAGTTGCGCACACGAAACTGGAAAACAATACCAAACTTCATTTTGTATTACTTCACATTTTTGTTAAATTAAAAGGATCACTGGGAATGAAATTGTATTATTTCATTTAAGAGTTACGAAAATATGTGCAAAAAGGTGATCATTATTTTAGAAACTACTGTGCCATTATATTCTAATTAGATATTGTAACATCTTGTGACAGTTATTTGACGCTCGTTGCTATAAAAGTTGAGCACAATTTATACAATTATACTCATTTGCGAGATCACAAATCGTGAAGTGTGACTTTGACAAGATCATCGACTGAAAAATTTGCCCCACGTAATATGTTCAAGATAATAAAAATTCTAATCTGATGAAAAAAGTAGTATAATAAATAACACAAGCACAAAATCTTCCATAATTAGAATATATGTAATTACTTGTTGTAATTAATAAAACTTAAATTAGGCATTTTGAATTCGAGGACTTATACTTCTACCGCATATATAGATTGATTCTGATTGAAACGGAATGGTAAATTAGATTTTATAATTAATACATTGATTGCTACATACCACCGGATGCCGATAACTATCTTCGTTTTTACTGAAGGTTGTGAAAAGATTTTTAATATACGTTATTTACTAATATTTCCTAAACTTGTAGCGATTGTAACAAAGCATTTTTTGATAATTACGAGCGATATTATAATATTTTTATGCAGTAAGAGAAAAGAAAGGCATTACTGAATTCAAAAAAGTTTATAAAGTTGAATACAACGGCGGACGAATAATAAAGGCCCTGCTGAAATCAGTATAGACGACATTCAATTCACCGCTCGTATGTACTCTATATGATCTCTTAATCTGCCGATACCATCAATTCCGACCACTATTATGAAATTTAATATCAGTAATTATTCATAGGAAAAACGTAAAAGCTTCTCATTTATTATTTGAAGAAATAGAATCAAATATTTTTGTTATGTCGTACGTGTTTGTCTACCACACGTCGTTGTATTTAGTAATTCAATATAAATACTCGTAATATCCAAGACCACCTGTATTTAAGACAGAAATACAAATACGAACTTTATAAATTTGCAATGCGTCAGCTTCGTCATAAGGATGATAAAATTTGGAGAACAGATTTTTGTAAAACTATGTTCAATATAATAAATAAAAATGACATTTTGAGAACAGTAGTTCAATATTTTTCTATCCTTTATATTTTTTTATCCTATTGTTATTTTAACATGTATTGGTCACGTACTAACGATCACGTATAAAATTTAATTCACACTCGAAACAAAGAAGGGGTCAATGTCTGAGATAGAATAACTAATAATGACCTTTTTGGTTCATTCATTATTGATGGCGAATAAATTCCTAGTACTTCCCCGGACACATGTAACGAGTGTTTTTTTAGCAGCTTGAGAACTTTAAATGATAATACAGGCAAAAATATTGTTGAAATGAAATTTTTTTTATTATGATCTGGTAGATAATTTCATGGCATTTATTTTTTAAATATGGTTTCTGGCATATGTCCGCCGCGGCTACGAGTTGCATGGTCCAATCGATCAGTCCAATCTTTGACTACTTTTTCCAATAGATCTGGACGTATGGCGTCAATGGTGGCTTGAATATTGGCTTCCAATGCTTTAAGAGTTGCTGATTTGTCGGCATAAACTAATGACTTAACATAGCCCTATAAAAAGTAATCCAGAGGGGTTAAATCGCACGAATGAGGGGGCCAGTGAACAGGACCACTTCTGGAAATAAAGTTCGCACCAAATTGATTTTGCAATAAGTCGATTGTTAAGCGCGTTGTATGGCAAGTTGCGCCGTCTTGTTGGAACCAAATGTCGTCGATGTTTAGCTGATTAACTTTTGGAAACAAAAATTCAGTCAGCTTGGCCCGATAGCGCTCGCCATTCACCGTAACGGCAGCTCCTTCCTCATTTTGAAAGAAATAAGGACCGATGATGCCGCAGCGTGTAAATCGCACCAAACAGTCAATTTTAATAAATCAAATGGTGATTCGTTAACAGCTTGAGGATTGTCTTCGCTGCAAATACGGCAATTTTGCTTATTAACGTAGCCATTTAACCAGAAATGAGCTTCATCACTAAACACAATTCTTTGATAAAAATGTTCATCTTCGGCCAGTTTCAAATGAGCCCAATCAGCAAAAATGCGACGTAAATGATGGTTGTTGGGCTTCAATTCTTGCACGAACTGTATTTTATAGGCACGTAAGCCAAGATCCTTAGGTAAAATTTTCCACGTAGTCGAAGGGCAAAGGCCAACAAATTGAGAACGACGACGAATCGATATTTTGGCGTCTTCTCCAATACTTCGCGCTACAGCAGCAACATTCTCTTCGGTACGCATATTTCTTTGTCTTGTTAATGGTTTTGAATCGACAAGAGTAAAGCCAAACCATAGTTATCGATATCGATAGTTCTCATGCAGCTCAAAAAACACCCATTATTACCCCGCAAATATAAAATTTGAATATTGATAACACGAATGACGTTTCTCAAAATTCTATGGGACCTGCTGCATGTTATCTTAAGACAGAATCGCTGAAGAAGACGATATAAATAAAAAAATATTGAAATAAAAAATGTAGAAGAATTGATAAACCATATACTTACAGTATTGTTTAGAAAACGACGGAGAATAATATCTTGATTTGAATATTTGTTGTAATTTACATTAACAATAACCTAAAGCCGGAAAACTTTTCACCTAACCCACATACTTACGTGTTTAAGCTCGAACTGTACATGGCTGATACTGCGATATTATTCTACATCGTGAAACGGTAGATTTATTATTAATAACTGTGTTTGCTTATGTTTACCTCCATATTTAAATGCAGATAAAGTTATATTATTAGTATATTATTATAATTTACTGCATTTTGAATTTGAAATGTCAATTCAAAATAAATTTCTTTAAAATCTAAAAACGACAATGTAAGGGAATTATTATTTTTAATAATTTATCTTTTGAACTTTAATTGAAACAATTGTATTTTTAATTATATAATATATTCTGTTATAGAAATTTTGATGTAAGTAACTTCTAAACCTCTAAAGGACTAGTATTGATACTTTACATCTATTGAATTTTGAGAAATTATGTTTGCCAAAATAAAATGTATTTCGTTTCTATTTATTTACATGAGGAAGAACTAGACGTGTGACATGAAAAAGGCACTTTTTAAATGGAAACCGTTTAAATCTAAATAAGAGAGAGAGTCGAGAACAAAAGTTTGTCACATTTCAACGTAATTCATTCCGCCTGAAGTATCTTTCCAAACAATCAATAAGTTTTATGATCCCCGCGTCATAAAATTATTTTACTATCTGTGTTTGCATCCGTTCGTCAGTAACGACAAGTGTTTTTCAGAAATTGTTGTTTTCAATTCGTCGATAGTAACAGTTAGAAAATTGAAATGTTCACCATCACAGGAATACACAATTTCGTTTTTACACATATCCATCGCACATATGTACCTACTTCTATTAACATTTTAATGAGTTGGTAATACATTTTTACAGGATGAATAATTTTTGCAACTGATAGTAAAATTACAACCAGCTAGGCTAAATTAAAATTTTGTCTAATGCGTGGCAAATTCTGAGTAACAATATTTCTTCAAAAAAGAGAATTTGTCGCCGGTTTGTGTACTTTAAACCTATTGATGTGACCGTTGAAAGAGATGTGCCACCTGAACTATCAAAAACTGCAATTATTTCAAAAACGATCCATAGAATTAATAATAATGCTTCAAGTGACAGGGAGATATCCAGCATTGTGAGCATATTTGCAGAAGGAGTATATCATATACAAAGTGGGTGCCTCGAATCCTGAATTGTGCAACAGTACAAAAAGAGTGAAAATACAAATATCAAGCGGTAATTCGAATCTGTTTAATAAGAAATTAAACTGCTTTTTTGAAATATTTGTTACGATGGATGAAGAAGTCTGACTTCACCGCTATTTTCCTGAAACCAAACGACAATCTCAACAATGGACGCATCATAAAAATTCTCTTTCATCACAACAACGCGTCCAAGTTTCGATCAGATGAAGAACTTATTGTAACAAGAAAACTCACGTTTCTTACTCATTTGTTTTATTTTGAACGTTTTTTCTCGTCAAATCGTCCTCGTTTAAATCGTTTATAAAATCTAGGTCTTGCAACTGCAAATATGATAAACGGATAATATTATCGAGTTGACATTCATTTATTCTTCTGCTTTCAAAATTCGACTTAAATTCAATATGGCCAAACAATATTATCTTCTATGGATAAGACGACAAGCTTGCTTAATTAGACTGAAGGTAGATGAAATTTGAATACAATAAATGTAGCAACCAGTGCTATAAAAAGTTTAAAAGCCATTTTTAGTGAGTTTATCTAAAGGACCAATAATATCTATGTCAGCTGCAAAAGGTTTGTGTTAATCTGAGTAAACTTGAGAAAGCTATTATGACAAATTTAATGAATAACAACATTAATAGAGACTGATCTAATAAGATGAACACAAGTGAAACCTTTTTTAAAGTCCACCAACAAAGAGGGTTTTCTGAAGCAAAATAAATTGGTGGAAACAAAAGAAGAAAATGGTCTGTATTGTTGCAATGGGAATGAAAGCTTTAAGATGTCATTTCTGCGTTGAAATTGTTATTAGCATCCTCTAACAGCCCAGATAAAAATTCCATAGAAAAAATGTATTTGGACGTAGTCTAGTAAAAGTTTTGTAGTGAGCGTTATCTAGTATACGATAAAGCAACTCGGAATGAATCTATATAAAACATAACTATTACTATAGACTTTATAGACATTATTATAACACATTCATCGGGCACTGGACTAACCTAATGTTTGTATTGTTTCCTTCTATAATCCCCATAGATTATTATAGATAATTTTTTATGATTACGCTTATACTTATTACTTGTAATAGCCAAATTAATAGAATAGATTTTAAAGTTTTTGATTTTATTTTCTATATAAAGTAAGCGAAAAAAAATTAGAAACTTTATAATCTATTCTATTAATTTTGCTATTACATATTAAGTTGTCGGGAAAGGCATACAACAGAGAATGCAAATGCTAGACTTATTTTTCATCTATCTTTACGCTATGTTGTTTGATTCTTTTACTTTATGTTTATGTAAAGAGAAAAAGCTTGTGAAGAGTTACGTAAAGGTTATGGCCACCATGTTCTGCAAGAAAGTATTGCCATCAATGGTTCATGAAATTCTGCACTGGTGATTTTAATCTGAAAGATAAAATAAAGGAGTTTATCAGTTAAACCCATGACATATGACGGGAGAGATTGCATAAAAATGTGTAACGTGCATTATTCAAGCGATCACGAACACAAGCCAAGATACATTAGCAAGATCAATATCTGAGTTGCTCGTAAACTCAAAGAACCTTACATAGCGGTGCGTTTAAACGTTTGCAATATGCTCTTTACACATGAGAAAATCAGTATCTTTTTGATGCGACTGATAACTGGTGATACTGGTGACAAGTGAATGTTAACAACAGTATGGTACGAACACAATATCGGTCCAAGCCTATGATTCCCCCCAAACGTTATCAAAAACAAACTTTCATCAAGCCTTTAAAATCCCAGTGTGGTGAGATATTAAAGGTGTTGTACTTTTCGAAATCCCACCAAGGAACAAACAATTAATTCATGAGTGTTGTCGGCAACTGAACAGTTTAAACGTATCCGTCTTCCAGAAATATCCAGGGTAATTATTCTATTAATTTTGTTATTACACATTAAGTTGTCAGGAAAAACATACAACCGAGAATGCAAAGGCTAGACTTATTATTATGAAGGACTATTTTATCACATCAACGAGAAATTACACACAAGTTTGCACCATTAGATATCCACTTGCTACGTTTTCTTCTAAACTCCTTGCATTGTGTAGCATTCGACTCAACTGAACGAATGTAATTATGTTGATATTTTTCTTATATTAATGCATAACCTATGGAAATTAGAAAAATACGTAATGATGTTCCAACAATCCAATATTTAATTATAATTCCGTTCAAAATATTCCTTCACATTACTTTCACATCGATACGGATCTAAAAAACACAAATATATAATTGTAATAATAATGAGAAATAAATATGAAGTCCTTGAAGTATCTTTTGTTAATTAGTACCAGTAATACAGATTTAGACGAAAACCGTTTTTTTTAATTTCGAACAATAACACACTACAGTTAACTAATCTAGGTAAGTGAATTGTTTAAGTTATTCTGAAAGCAAGGTTAAAACATGAAATATTTTTTCGTAAACATATTAAAGTAATTTAGTTAATTTACTGTTTCTATTGTTGCGGACACAATGTTGCGTCTACCATTTTTATATATACATATGTGCATATGTGCACATATTTACACACATATGTATGTAAGTACATGTACACACGTACATATGTACAATATATTAGGACGTTGTATTGTAGGAAAACTAAATATATATATATATAGTCTATCGCTTAGTAAACCGAACTTTTTTAAAATAAAAACAAAATCTTAGTATTTTGGTAAAATTCATTTATTTTATTCAAAGTAGTCGCCTTCAGCTTCAATACAACGTTTTGCACGGTCAATTAACATGTCGAATGAAGTTCATCTTTGGAGATATCCTTCAAGATTGCTGTTAACGCTTTTTCGGCTTCGACCTCAATCAAGTCTGTATAATGTTGAATTCGGAGCAATTTTTGATCACCAGCTTGTGTCGTACAAATCTTGCACAAATCTTTATCAGTCCCAAATGCTATGTCAAAATGCAATGAATTGAATCTTAGGAAATACTTAATTCCATTCCTACGTATCGCAATGATGATTTCGGCCCATTTCTGATAAATTCACGCACAAATTTGATGTTACTTTCCGTAACCACAAATTTTTTTGCAGGATGTTCGTCGTTATTTACATCCGTACGACCGTCTTTAAATCGTTTATACGACTCATACATACTCATACGTAATTAACACACATCAACATTCGTTTCATCAAATTAAACGTTTCAGTAACCGATATACCGAGTTTAAAACACTTGATATTTGCTCTTTGCTTCAAATTTATTTTTAATATATATATTGTACTTACATAGTTATTGAAAATTTTGAACTTACACCGGAAGGAACGGCAATTCAGGCATTTACTATATGTATTAATTTTAGTAAAATAAATTAATTTAGGCCTCTTATGGTCCAATTTTTAGATGGAAGGCTTTGTTTGACAACCATTTTTATTCATTTTAGTCATTCGCATTATGTTTTCTTGGATTTCTTTTTTCCAGAACTTAAAACTTACTTCAAAAGTTAAGATAGTTTTAGAAGCATAAAAAATATATAATATTTCATTTAAAATAACAAAGTGTCAGGAAACTATAAAAAATTCAAAATATTTTCAAAATTAAATCGTATTAAGTTCGATAAGTAATGATCAAAATTATTAAAAATTTTGTGCATATGACTAAATGACTTACTAAAAAATCCTCGCAAGCAAATCGACTACACACACACACACACACATATATATATTTATATATATATATATATATATATATATATATATATATATATATATATATATATATATATATATATATATATATAAATACATTAAACTTAAACTATGTATTAATGAAATTTCCGGTTTTATGAAGTTTTATTTTTCACAATGAGTGATTCACGCCTTGTTTCTATGTAGTAGAATACCAATCTGTTTTACCACAATTACAGTTAGTTTACGCCAATTATTCAACTAAAATCCCCATGAATTTTTTAATATGTTAAGAATTACGAATACGAACAATTATACCTGAAATATTACGCATGTGTTAATATATGCAAGCATTAACTAACAAAAAATGAATTCAAAAAAGAACGTTAAATTACTGACGTGTTCAAATTTTCACCTGTTTAGATAATAAATATTTAGTAGTAGTATTAACATTATTGTTATAAATATAACTGATCGCCTTATTTTTAACTTTAATTCCTTTAAAACAAGTTTGTTGCTATTTTACATAACGAATATAATAAGTCTATATGATACTTCGTATTAAAATGAAATAAAATAAAATATGAATAAAGTTAAAACGAAGAAAATGCACATTAAGGCTTCTTTGAAAATGATCGATCATACTATTAGAGTTGGTTATTAATTTCATTGTCACATATTCATTCATTTTTTTAAGATTTCTCGATCTTCTTCTTCACCTTTTTCACACTACTGCTGATCTCATTGTTCTTTTCACTAACTCACCTTTATTCATATAATGTACGCAATATAATTACTTTTTCTCAAAACAAGATTACTATCTTGCCTTGTCAATTGTTAGATATCTTTATTTCTTCTTTTTATAACATTCGGTTTTGGCAGTAATTTTTCTAAAATAACTTTTATTGCTATTTGTCTTCCCTCATGTTTTAATTATAGTTTTTATAATTAACTTGTATAAGTGAATGTAGAACTAACATACATGGCTATTACTATTACATTGTAAATTCTTAATTTTATATTTTCTGTTTTTACAATTTTCTTACTTTTATTCAATACGATTGGAGGCCTCTAAAGCCTTTCCTTTAATATATTTTTCCAGTGTTCTTATTCTTGTCACTATCATGTGTTATCATGGTCAATCTTACATTTATCTTTCTCCTCATGCTTTTAATTTCTTGGGTCCAAATATATACTAATTCTTGTCGGTATCGGTTCTAAAAACAATGTCATTAGTGTACTATAAGTTTGTTATAACCTGTTAATTTTTGTTAATTGTCTATTTTTCCACATTTTATGTCAGTTTTTTAGCACTTTTATTTGACTAGGTATATTATTCCGTTGTGTAGTATTTTAAAAGTTGCTTCAAGATCTAAAAATGTCAATAATATTTCTTTATTATTTTATATTTTTTTCCTTTATATTGGATTTCTGCTATTCTTGTTCAGATTTTAAAACTTGTGGCTAATAGACATATTCTTCTGTAGATGCCCACAAGCGCATGATCTACAACTCAATAGATTAGTATTGTCAATTTGCCAGACTCTTATACGTACTTTTAATCGTCATTACTTCTTTTTCTTTTCCAAGCATTTTATGATTCCTGACTCTATTTTCCTACAGCTTCCCTTATTTCTTTTTTTTTTAATTTATTTTATATCTTCTTGGTATTGACACCATTCATCCAACGCTTCTCCCCGTTTGTTTTGTTTTCTTTCGACACTCTATATTTCAAAATTTTCCGTTATTAGTATCATATATTACATTTATTTTCTCTCCAAACTCTTCCCAACTTGAATTTTTCTCTTTTTTAATTAAAATTTTACACAATTTCTACATTATTTCTAATTTTTATGTATAGCTCCATTTTTGATTCTAGGTATCTCTTCTATAATATCTTTTTGTTTTTATTTTATATCCTTGCTGTTGCAATCTACCATTTATGTTTTCCGGTTAGCGTTCTATTTTTATTCCGTAAACATGCGTCACTTTTTTATTATTCCTTTAATTACCTTTCATTTCTTCTAAAGTCCAAAAATTCTTTATGCCTTTGCACCATTTTGATTCTCTTTCTGTTTGGAAATACATCGATTCTAATTTTATCTACTGGCATTTGTAACGCATTAATCTTCTTGTGATACATGTAAGTATATGTGTAAATGTATCTCGAATAGATTAATTATTTCATCTAGATCGTGTACCTGGCGTTTATAGATTCAGTTTTTTTACTTCTTTTTACATCTGTAGATGTCACTATTTTCAACCCTCTTTTTGCTTTTGTCTCCTTTGGGTGTATTAATACGTGTTCCTTTTAATGCTATAACAGTCCAAATTTTTATTATTGATATAATTTAGAGAAAGGTGGTGAAAACCAAACAAAGGAAAGAAATGCGTCTTTAACAAATTGAGGTAAAAGGACGAGAAACATGAAGAGATGGCATACAAATGGCAAAAGTATCCTCTCTTGAAACTTTTTCTCATTTTCAGTAATAAAAATTTGGACAAGATTCTCTTAAAACTATCTTTGTATTGAAGATGACTTACCGTCTTTTAGGACCAAGTACGAGATATTCATGTTGAATACATACCAAAGGAGATGATCCACTATCTTTTGAAACCAAACAGAAGTTATTCTTGTTAAATACATATTAAAAGAGACTACAATAGCAGCAATTACCCATATGACTATTGAAAAAAAAATGTTCATATTTGCATCACAAAGAAGTACTTTTTTATGATAATGAATGCGTTCACAAAACAACTAAAATCCTGCCCATCCTCCGCGAGCTGAACCATCATATACTCTGGATGTGGCTCCATCCGACTTCAATTTATTTCGAAATTTGAAATTTGACACACTGCTAACCTTATTTTGTAAATGATAAACACTTGAAAGAGCAGATTTATGTTAATTTGGAGACTAACAGAATAATTTATTCTGATAGAATAAAGTCGTTACGTGACAGATGGCGCAAATGCGTTGAAGGAGGATTGCATTGAAAAATAAAATTACCAAAAAATCATTTCATTGTTAGATAGAAGACTTTTCTATTTCGTTTCATATATTTCCAAACAAATTCACCTGCCTCGCTCTAATATATTGAATAAAATATTTAATGTGTTTAACTAACATTATTCACTCTAATGGTGCAAGTTATAGCACGCATTGCCAAATATTAAAAAAAGACGAATTTAAGTCTAATTGAAACAAACATATTTATTGGGGGAAAAATATATATTATTAATATTTTTCTTTTTCAGATAAACGAAAGAACATTGAAAGAGTTACTTAGTCCTACGGAATGGTCAATCATCTTGGGTCATCCAGATACTAGTAAGACATTCACTTTTCGATTTACTTGATGTCATTGTTTGCTTTTGTCCATGAATATGTAAAAATGTAGTTAATAATCTTACAATTCATATATTTCAATTATAAACAAATAATACAAGTTCATCTAAATTAATTATTTAAAGTCATAATATTGAAACACAACATAAATTTTGCTCATATTCACGATTCATATAAAGTTGATACGCTTAGCAACTTAACAATAAATTTCTAAAAGCCAATCAATCATCTTAATGAGATTCCATAGACGTTTGTATAATTTCTTCGGGGACAAACATTTTTAAACAAATCAGGAGTAACATTCTATATGCTTCAATTTCTATGTACAACGTATATCTTCATACTAACAGTTAAGATGTGTAATTCTAATACGATACACTATAATATTAAAGATGTATAAATGCCTATAAATACACAGCATAAACAACTTTCAATGAAGGAATTCACTTTTCTTAGATCTATGTAAGTACATTTTTCTTATTTTATAGACATGCCTTTCAACATCAAATCGCATGGAACTATGGCGTCCTTCAACTTTTCGTCCCACCCATGATTTTAATATTCTACATAAGACTAGTAAATTATTCTGTTAACGTTTTAGATTTATACACAGATATCATTTGTGTAGCAATATAATACGTAAATATATAATTATCGTACAACACCTTCTGCAAGAAAACCGGTATTTGTGTCAACAAAAGTGATAGAGGTTTAATTTTCGAAAACCTTTCACGATAAGACGCCGTAGAATATCTACTTATCTAGATATTTATTTATGCTGAATATTTAACATTTTACCGTAAACAATTTAACTAGTATCGCTTATGTATTGAGGTTCATGTGAGTAAAAAGAAAACTAACGAAAGTGAACTAAAAATTTTTAATGAGATTGTATTCTAGTATAATGAGAAATTATATATGCAATTTTTAACATATATGATAAGTCGGCACATTAATGCACAAGGTTAGAAAAAGGAAATCAATAACCTACTAACATTATTAGAAGTTATGTAGAATATTTACATACCTCCTTCGTATTAATAAAAGTATTATTACGTTTATACGTAGATAAGTATGGATCATTTCTATTTATTTTCTCTATAAAGAAGAAATCTGTCTTGCAAAGCTAGATCCGATTTCGAATCTCGTGTATATCACCTCGTCAGTTGAAGTGGTAGAAACCGAATTTAAAAAATAATTGTTCTCCTAATTATGCGCTAGATCACCTCTTACACATTTTCAATTAATGTAAATGAACGCTAGAGGGCGGCGAGTTTGGCTTGGTACAGCACATATTTCTAGAGAAGTTAAGATCCACGTACAACGGCATTGGAAGTTTAGCCGAATAATACGTGGATTGTCTGTTAAGTATTGCATATAAAACTGGATTAAAACAGTAGATAGATTTTAAAGACTTTATTGTTTTTCTAAATATTCTCCACGAAGATTAATGCACCTCTGCATGCGCTCGAACCAACTCTAGGAGCAGTTATTTTACTCGTTTGTTGGTACAGTCAAAATTGCTTTTTTGAAGGCATGGACTGCTCTTTCTGACGACTGTAACCTTTGACTACGTAGTCCGTCCTTGATTTTCAGAAAGGTAAAGAAGTCGTTGGAACTTAGGTCCGGACTGTACGGAGGATGATTCAACAAGTCGACGTTTTGTTGCGTTAAAAATTCAATTGTTTTACGTGGTGTGTCTTGGTGGATGCTGAATGTTGGTTTTTCGAAGCTTAGCGACGACTTGCGCCAACAAATGGATATATACCAATCGGCAGTAACAGTTCTTTGATCTTATAGAGGAATTGTTGCTACATGGCCTGCGTTTGAGACAAATGTTGCGACCATGTTTTTAGAAACACTTCGAGAACGGATGCCTTCTGTCGGCTTTTCTGCACTTTGGAAAACCCAAACAGAGGACTGGCGTTTATTATCATTTAGAGTTTCAGGCGTTGAAGCGATCTAGAGTTTTTTGACACCAATTCACCCTAGCTGCTTTCTGTTCTTCGGTCTACAGACGCGGTATCCAACGGGAAACTACATTTTTTACAAAAAATTATTTTGAATTTAATGAGCCTGTGGTTGATTAACTTAATCACTAAGGTTGATATGTAACCCCTTTCCACATTCACTTTCGTAATTCTGTATATGCATTTCGACAACTAAGTTGTCATCATTAGCAGATAATTGCAAAGTGTCGCACCTGGTAAACTACGGCGAAAAATAACTCCGTACACGATCTGTACCGTTGAGAACCAAAATGTACACTGTGTGTTCGTTTCACAAGATTTTTAAAATTGTTTTACTTAAACTAGGATGAATGACATTGAAAAAGGAACACGGACACGACCGATAAGTATCTGCATGTGACTTATTACATTGTTTCTCTTTTTCCGACATTAAGCAGACCGAAAAGAGACGTCTGGTTCAATCCCCCGTCGCTGTTCAAAACATGGCTTTTATTCTTCAAAATGTACATACTTTCATACGTATCTAATTCTCGATAATTGTACACGTTCTTAATCAATTGTAAACAATCGGCGTTAACGCTATGATTACAATCCAACACACGTCTTGCTAAACTCGATTTTTCCGGCCGGTTGAATTTTATATGCGCGATATGTTCTATATACCGGGTTTCTATTGATCGTTTTGTTTGGCCGATGTATTGTTTACTACAATTTAAACATTTCATGCTATATATTCCCGATTTCTTGTTATCCTAGACTTTGTCTTTTGCATTTCCTAAAAGCGATTTTAATGAGTTAGTCGATCGATAATTAACTTGAAAACCGCGCTCTTTAAAAAACCCTATTTAATTTTTTCGTCAAATCGTGGAAAGGTAAACAAACAAACTGCTTTCCCCGATTGTTTTGAGGTAACAGACGTGTGGTATCCCGGATTGTTTTTCTTATGTTGGCCTTCCTAATTATACCATAGATTATCTCCGAATCAAAACCATTGTATCTCGCGATATTTTTAATAAAATTCAATTCCTTTTCGTATCTTACTTTTGTTAGTGGGAAATTAAGCAAGCGATTGATAAGAAAACTTAACCAAGCCATCATTTGTTGCAAGCTATGATTTGAGTCCGCTGTGATGAATCTATTAACATTGGTTTCTTTTCGGAAAATATCAATTTCTATTTTAAGATTATTCCTAATAGCTAAGGTATCCAAAAAAGGCCACTTGTCATTGTTTTCTTTTTCTACTGTAAATTAAATTGTCGGAAATTTTGAATTTAACTGTTTGACGAAATCATCCAAGTTGCATTTATGTGTATTGAAAATCGCGAAAATATCATCGACATACCTAATCCAGATTCTTGGAAAATATTTAGCTTTATGTTTTAATTTAATTTCAAAGTTACTCATAAATAAGTCCGCTATGAATGGAGAAAGACAATTGCCCATTGCAGTTCCCTGTTTTTGTTCATAAAACTTCCCTGCAAATTGAAAACAGTTTTGGGACATGCAAAGGTTTGTTAATCTCATATATTCCTTTATTTTCTCTGGTTCGATCTTATTTTTGTGAAGAAGTTCTTCTAAATTTTTAAAGTTTCTGGGATCGGTACCGAAGGAAACAATGACGTTACGTCGAATGGTACTAAAATTTCCCCTTCTTCTAATTTACAATCTTTAATCCTTTGAACAATTTCTAAAGAGTTAGTGACTGATAGGCTTTCAGGTTTTTCGGGCAAATTTTTGTATTCATTCACTAACCACTTTGAAATCAAGTAAGTAGGAGAGTTGATCCCTGAGACAATTAGTCTCATTGAGTTGCCTGGTTTGTGTATTTTAGGTAAACAATATAGTCTAGGGATCAACGGATTAGTTACACTTAATATATAATTCAAATTCGGGGTTATTAACTTTGCACAACTTTTTAACGCGTTTTTTGTATCCCTAATCATTTTTGGTAATGTAGTTTTCGTACATTCTACATAGGGCCCTTCTGAGATTAAGTTTTTCACTCTTTGAAAATAGTCGCGTTTGTTCAAAATTACTAACTTATTCCCAAAAGTTTATTATTTGAAGCAATACTTTACAAATTTAAATTTATCGTTCATCCATAATATAATTAATATTATTGTAGAATGATTTCCATTGTATTTTCACAATAGTTATTAAAATGATAAAGCATGGCGTCATTTGATTTTATTTCGCCATAACTTTTGTTTAAAGTGTAAACTCATTTGGTTTTTAACTGATTATGTTTATTCGCACTTATAAATTTCGTCTCAATCAATTGTGGAAAATTATGTCCGACAAATGGCCGCTTCCAACGTTAATGCAAATTTGGGCTCTTTTGATTGCATTTTCATAACTGTACGCAGCATTTATGATGTCACGTTGTCAATTTCGGCTCGAATGTTATTCTTTAACCCCCCCCCCCAAGGTACACCAATGGTATAGAAGAGTGTAATTCTAACGCCACGAAGTAAACGTAATTTGGGTCCAGCAAGGCGAATGTTCTACTCATAACTGTCAGATAATATTCGCAGAGCAACTTTAACAAAATATTATTAAAAGCTGGAATAAAATTGAATGAAGGGGAAGTATTGTGGTATAGCAATATTACAGATATGGCCATATTGGCAAATCGATTGTAGTCTAGAAAATTATGGAATATTGAATGTAAATGGCGATGTTTTTTTTTAAAGAACGTCTTCAATAACTAATCCGAAAAAAAAAACTTCGGAACGTAACTCCATTCCGTTTTGAAATCGTTTAACTAGTGCAATGTGCAAAATCTTACCTACAAACAACAAAACGCTTTGGATTATCTTACAAAATATACAAAATGAGGTAGGGGAAGATTAACTTGAAAGATCTATAAACTGAATGCCACCATTTTTAATGCAAACAGCGGTTATTCGATGAAAATAAATGGTAATTTAAATTAGGGAGCAAGATGGCAGCATTAATAAAAGAATTTATTTATTTTTACTTAGCAATGCTTCAAAATACAACTGTCAAAGTTTGCGTTCATTGCAATCGTAAGAATGGATGTTTTTTGAATAGAAGATGAACTATTTCTCGCTTGTTTTGAAACATCGAAAAACTGGAGCACCGATCACTGATTAAGTTAAGTTATTTTTAAAGAACAAAACAAACGATGAAGTCAAAGCTGAACCGAGTCTGTTACCGGGATCAATTTCCATCGACTGCAACTATCAAATAGTGGACATCTTAGTTTAAAAGCAACCAGACCAGTGTATGTAATGAACAACGCAGTGGACTCAAGAAGTACATAACCGCCAAACAAAAAATTACTAACTAAAGCTCTACATATTTCTTATCAATGATTTCGATTTTGCATAAAGAACTGAGTATGAAAAAATTATATGCAAGACGGGTGTCGTATTTTAGTCCTCAATTTAGCAAAGTTAGGACATGATCTGAAAGATAGTATGGAATAATAACGGTCGACGAATCCTGTATACATCATTATGCAACGAAAATGCAACAGTAATCGAAACAATGAACAGAAGCTGGCACAAGTATTCCGAAGAAAGAAAAGACATGGCCGAAAAAATTTGGGCTACCGTATTTTAGATTGCGATGGAATCCTTTTGAAGATAATCAATAAATAATAATTCGAAAATAATTAAAAGTGATAACAGGCTAATGCTATGCACTCATTTTAGATCAACTGTACGATGCAATATAACGCGAAAGAAGAAAAAAAAGAAACGAATGTTTTTCTTTCAAAATAAAACACGCGTTCACACTTCGATTGTTTCTGTTTCGTCAAAAATTCACAAAATGCATTGCGAACTGCTTTCTCGTCCAACTCATCAGATTTGGACCGTTTAGAGTTTTTCGTTTTTACGACATGAAGGTTGGCTCGATGGCATATTCTCTTTGTAGAATATGTCGAAAAATAAAATATGTAATTTTTACCAAAAAATTTGTGTTTTCTTGTCTAGTCATTAATTACTGATCCGACCTCGTATATGTACTTTGAAAATTTGTTTTTAGCAGAAGAAATTCATAAACTGGATTTAAGATCTATGCGTTAATGGCTCAGCATATAGAGAAAATTCAAAAATATTTCAGAGAGGCCATAATTAACATAAAATAATAAATATGTATTTAAAGAAAATCGAAGTAGAGCCCCAATTTAAAAAAAATACACAATATTTTCACTTTCACCTTTAAATAGTATCAACGTAGAAAGAATATTTCCGCTGCCTGAGCATTTAATTTATGTACATATTCAAAATATTTACTAATTATTAATCTGTACTCGTATAAACGTATGTATGCCTACATGTGTATATAATCAAATATATTTGTTTAAATTAATGTTGCGTGTTACAATAAAAGAAGTATGTGCCAGATTTGCATATTCAAATATAATATGTTTATTGAAAATCTAAATATATGTTTAAATTAAATTATTACTTTATCATATAGCTGTTGTAAATCATCACAATATGTGTATTAATATAGACCTGTTAGCAGTAGCAATTACAGTTGCTGTATATACATACATATAAGAAGTTTAAAATATTTATTATATATTTTTTAATATTTCACCTTTTAAAAAGAAATTTCATCACATTTTCTTTACATTATTTGAGATTAAAACTGGATATACGAACTTAACAATGATAATGTAAAACTAATGAAACAATATATATATATATATATATATATATATATATATATATATATATATATATACGTATATATAGGTCTTATATATATATATATATATTGTGTGTATATAATACTTACGCGTATTAAGTTCATTTTCATTCTTCTCTATAGACACAGACGACATTATAAAAGAATGTAAACGAAAATACAAAATTTGATGCTAAGTAAATGGAAAATGTGAAATGTAATCCTACAAGAAATACTAATTGCCTATGACATAATCTTGGTAGCCGACACAGAAGAAAAATTGCCACATAACCTAGAAATATACTAAGAAAGAAATACAAACATGAAAATAAACATCGAAAAAAGTTAAACTATTATGTTTACGAAGGAAAGAAAATCTAGAATGTACAGGGCAAGTACTAGAACAGGCAACAAACTACAACTATCATACTTAGGCACAGTCATAGACGAAACTGGAAAAATAGACAAGAAGATAAACCAAAAAATTGGAAAAGCTGGAAATTCGTTCAATTCCATAAGAAATTTTGAATTTAAAAGTAAAAGAGATCACAAAAAATGACAAAATAAGAAACGAGACTGTAATATTGAGTTGAGCAGACCACATAATAGGATGAACGAAGAAAGAATAACAAAACGAATTTAAAAAACAAATGCAGGGAAAGAACAAATTATATATTACCTCTCTATACCGAATGGTATATTGGACTTATGGTTAAAATAAATCTAACCGAATGGTATATTGGACTATGTACATTTTTAGTTGATTACATTCTGAGAAATCTTCAAGTTTAACCTTGAATCAGTAACAGGAATATTTTTCATTTATGATTAAAAATAAACGAGCTATAAGATAAGCTACCAAAAATTATAATATTTGCGTAAAATTTGTGTTTATCATGTATTGGATTAAGTCACAATAGGTTAATGATGAAAATTTACTGAAGTATTTATACTACAAAAAAAAACGCTATTTGATGAAATGAAAATGGGACAGTCGCAAAAATATGTACAAAAGTATAACAAAATTTTTAATTGCGTTTTCGATATTGCAACATAAATGTAGCGCTTAACACAAGAAAATAGTATAACTATAATGTCAAACCACAAAATGTAAGCAGACATTATTGTATATGTTAATTCTAGAATCACCCCTCTAATATATTTCTAAAATTTAGAAGCTCTTCGATCAAAATACAAAAAACACATTTTAGGAATTTGCTTTCGTTTAACTTTATTTTACATAACAACTGTTCCTGTAATAGGAGATCAATGATATCACAAACTATTAAGTGACTTAAAATAAAGTTTTAACCATCGCGATAATAGCCCATTGTAACTACGAGTATATATAATTTGCTATCTAGTACGACTTTGTACTAAATAGTATTATATATATATATATATATATATATAATCTATTAGTCCCTTGTACCACTAGTAGTGCCGGGTATACTTCTTATGAATGTTCTCCATTCATATCTATCCTTTGCCATTTCCCTAGCTTCCGTTCTCGTCCTCCTCTTCTTCTCGATAATCTTTGTTATGGCTTCGTTCCAAGTCTGTTTCGGTCTTCCTCTCTTCCTAACTTTTTGAGTCTGGGCTATCCATATTTCTTTACTGGCCTTGTATCGGCCATTCGGTGCAGGTGGCTCTACCATCTCAACTGTGACTGTTGTATAAATTCCTTTATGTGTTGTATTCCTAGGTCCTTTCTAATTATGTCGTTCATCATTCGATCCATTCTTGACACTCTTCGTACTCCTCCCAGTACCCAAGATTCGCAGTCAAACGTTAATACTGGCCCTGTGTTGAATATCTTGATCTTAGTTTTCCGCACCATCTCTTTTTTAGTTATGAAGGTATTATTCATTGCATGGTATAAATTTAAGGTCTTTTCAATTCTCTTGTTTTCTCGTTTCATCAATTATTGTTCCCAAATATGGATTATGTACCCACTTGTTCAATCTTTGTCCCATCAATGTTAATATTTATATCTCTATGTTCATCTCCTATTGTCATTACTTTGGTTTTATTTTTGTTCATTTTCATTCCATATTCTTCTATACTGTGTTCCATATATTCAAATTAGTCTGTAAATCTGATTCTTTTTTCTCGTTATTAATACAATACAACGTCGTCTGCAAATCCTCCTTCTGAGATTTCAATTCTTTTTAAATTTAAATGTCCTACGGTGAATTTTTGTACTTTTCTTCGATCATTTTTTGATTATTTCATCCATGAGTATTATGAATAATATTGGGCTCAGGCTTCCTCCTTGCCGAATTCCTGCTTTTGTTGATTTTATTCTTATATATATTTCTAATTATTTTTACTATTTTGTTGCTACATCCTCTTTTTAAAATATTCCATAGTTTTTCATAGGCTTTCTCTAAATCTATAATTCTGTATACGTATTTCGACAAATAAGTTGTCATCATCAGCAGATAATTAAAAAGTGTCGCACCTAGTAAACTACGGCGAGAAATACCCGTACGAAAAACAAAATGTATACGCATTTCGACAACTAAGTTGTCGTCATCAGCAGATAATTTCAATGTGTCGCATCTGGTAAACCACGGCGAAAAAATACCTGTACGAAAATAAACTCCGTACTCGATCCGTACCGTTGAGAACTAAAATGTACACTGTGTACATTTTGGTTTATATGCATAATTTGACATTCGGTTATTGTTAATAGAATAATTAGCGGAAGAAGGATCTGTTTTTGTTAGAAGATCTTCCTGTCTGTATAACATTAAGATCTGGATATGTACGAGATTTTACCATTACGTTGATCCTAAATGTTTTTTATCAAACTAACACATTTCGTTGGGAAATTATATTTGAATTGCCGGATAAATTATGGTCTTCCATTTTATATATAATATAATTTAAGTGGTTGTCGATTCATCAAAATCAATTATCGTTTATCTCTTTATCTGAATACTGGTAAATAATTTCGAATGACCGATTTTATTTTCTTTTAATATATGCTCGTAGGATTGAATTTTTTGCAGAGCCTAAGAAATCATAAATTTTATTTACGCATGTGATCGGCTGTATTTATTGCGATTATAGTTTTTCCTTTTTTGGCAAGGGTAACAATCAATGATGCACTTTTATTACATGAAAACTGAGAGTTTGAAGAGAAACTTTTCGCATATAATTGCATAATAATTATTAGTTAACTGAAGGTATATACGCTGGTATACAGACAACATATTTGAACATTTTCCTTGCATTAGTCAAGTTAGATTAGCATTTACAGGAATTCTCGTTTTCTTGGTTAATGATTTGATGACTAAATCTGTATTCATACATATATAACATTTGAACTCATTTCATTTTATGTGAAATTTATTTTGTGCGAACAACATGGCTAACAAGAATTTAATATTTCTACTGGTAAGTGAGATAATTCATTTAATTATTAATATTTTTGTGTCACTAGATATTTATATATATTTCTAAGATTATTGTTTTTAATATCATCTACAGTTTATTTTGTTTTACGAATATCAACAGGAAACTATTTAACGAAAAACTAATTTCCAAAATATATCAATAATTTACCATCTTAATTACTTGAGCACGAATATAAGATATAATTATAATAAATACACAGATTGTTAAAATTTTCACTTTTTTCTAATTATTGTACATAATAATTATTTCGCACACAATGATTGCTTTAGATATTTTAAGTAAACTTAATTTAACGCACATGGTAAAACTCTCAAGGTGTAATATCAAATAAACTTATGACGTAAATAACAGCAAGTTAAAATAGGAATGCACTCTTTTAATAGTTAAGTCTAAAATCTGTATGATAATTGCATTTCAAATATTTATCCAAAAACAAAAAAGTACTTTGCTAATAAATATAAATTAATTTCTTACTCTGGAAGTATTAATTTGGCAAAATTTCTTAAAAGATAAAATTTACAAGTAACATTCGGAACAAATAATACCGTTTCAAAGTATATAAACAATAACAAGTAAATCAATAGCAGAAAGTCTGGAAATCCGTGAGATAATTGTGATACGTGCCCAGGTTAGACAAACAGAGAGATCTTCTTTTTGATAAACGTATTAGAACATAGTAACTCATGCATAAATAAAAAATTAATTCTTCTTTCGCTAATCATTTAACTAATAACCGTACATCAAATTACGAATATAAAATAATTCATAAGGAAAGTAAATAACATAAACGAATTTATTAGAATTTTTAGAAATTATTTAACTTCAAAACGAAATAACTTGATAAATTCACCCCTACTAAATTTGTTTTTGATAGTCCGAAGAACATGTTCCTCACTATTTTAACTTGGTGTCATTTGGGTCATAAGTTTATTGAAAGTACGTTAGAATTTTTAATAATAATATGTACAGTCACTTGCAAAATTAATAATGTTCTACGTCTGTTAGTTATATAACCAGCAATGACGTTCCGAAGTAAGAAATGATTTACGGTAACGCAATATAGTCAACGTAGGCACGACAATAGCGGCTACATAATTGTAAAGAAAAATATTAGTGAAGTTTGTTTAACAAGGGGAGGTTCGTATTCTGTATACGTATTTCGACATATAAGTTGTCATCATCAGCAGAAAATTAATCACAGTGTCGTACCTGGAACCCTGGCAAAACCCGCAAAGAACCAAACGCACTGTATAGTGTGTGTTTGGCTTTCGACGGTGCGGCACTGTAATTAATTATCTGCTGATGATGACAACTTAGTTGTCGAAATACATATACTGAATACGAAATTATTTTGTATTATATATCTACTTTGCTCTCCAAAGAGGAAGTTTACCATTTTTAGATCCTGTCAAATCACAGTCTGACATTCAATTTTTTCAGTTTTACGGTCATGGGTAACTTAATAACCAAGTAACTCAAAATGGCCAATTAAATTCTCATTTTAAGTACCAAATTTCAATTTTGGCCTGTAAAGATATCATTTCTTTATTATTTTTGCCTTTTATCAGAACTAAAATCAATTAGCCTAAATCTCAAAAACTAGAGCTAGCTACTACGAAACAAAATCAGGCAGTTTTGGGATCAGCCCATCAAAAATATCCAAAATCACTACTTACTTTTTCCGATTAATAAAACTTCCAATTATCTTAATTAAAACTAAAGAAAATAGACATAAATATGTATTTTATTTTCAGACGATGTCTTGCATGTGCATACAAAGTGTTATGCTCCAAAATACTGGAAACGTAGTTGATTATGAAACAATTTTGTCGTTATTGAATGCAGGAGAGCAAGTGTCTACAAAAAGTACTGATCTCGAAGAATATCACACGGAAGAAGAAATTACTGAATCTCCCTCAATTACTTCGGCTTTATTAAATAATTTTTCTCCAAAAAGATTACTCTTACCCCACGCCGAAATTTTAAGACTTCTAGAGTCTTTCCTCCAATTTAAAGGTCAACTTGCTTCCAGACTGCACACTTTAATTTATGATAATTTCGATTTGTTTAGAAGCTTATATAAAGTATTCATCTATAAGTTGTCTAAGTTACATAAATTTTCATTGCAAGGTATACGTATTTTTAGAAGAATATTAGAGTTTGTGCTGACTTTAATGAACCGATGGAGCTCACCTACGTAACTGTGACTAATTAAGTTAAAAATTAGTTTATGTATTTATTTATTATGTAAATATTAATAGATATTTATTGTATCATATATTAAATAGTTAAATAATTAATGATTAACTCCAATTACAACCCCAAAACTTAATGAAATAGGCAACAGATAGACAATGCCTTTTGATTTTAATTTATTACGTACGCCAACATTTTCCGATTAATTTTTTCAATCTTCATCAGGCTGAACTACTGAAAAAGCAAATTATTATAAAAATATTAAAATATAAAATTCATAGACTTACATAGTTAAATTACACATTCATTGTATAAACTTATAGCGCGATAAAAAGTAAAGAAATTTATAATCATTCGTAAGTACAGTACAGGAATGATAGAATTTGATAATTTTTTCACATACATATATACATACATATATAGAATGTTGTTATACCGTATTTACGTATGGATTATAAATTCGTCTATTTCACTGCTATAATGTTATAATTATGTAAGTCTATTTAGGAATTTTATAATGTAACATTTGTATAATAGTTTCTGCTTTTTCAATAGCTCACCTCGACGAAGATTGAACAATCAAATTTAATCATAATGTAATTTAATTTAAACTATTATGGCTGTTGTCCGTTGTAGATAAGACTACATTTGTCTAGGGAGCAACTGGCAACGGAAAGGCAATATCAACTATACTTGCTCAGTAATAAGGTATTAGTTTTCGGTGACTAGTTCATAATATGTAAACGCTTTCGGTTTACCATTAATCGGCGCTCAATGTGATCATTATCATTTCTATATTTTTCAACTTTCTTCTTCATCCTTCAGGCGAGGATGCTGTGATACTATATATGTCGTATAAAAATGATGTCCTTTAAAAAACATTACTGTTTTCACCTCTTCAATGATATAATTTAAACCATTTTAGTTAAGTAATCCTTAGATGTATATATGATTAAACAAACATTGATACTTTTCAGTAAATTGGCCGAAATCAATATTTTCTTACTATTCTGAGGTCAACATGTGAGAAAATATGTGCTTTCTTCGTAAATTATCGGTGGCTAGGGTAACTGAGCGACGACTCTATATGTTGTGCTGTTTATGCTCTTACAGAACAACTCTAATTACACAAGTACACACGATTTTGGATCTAAGCCACCAAAAGCTGTTTCTAAGTTTATGTGGGGCGCTGAATTCGAATCTGCACTCCGTTTTTTGATATTGATTCTAGTTTTCGAGATATTAAATAAACACATTTTTTACAATTTTTGACAATTAATCTCCATTTTATTCATTAAAAAATGTTAAATTAGAAATGAAGAG
Organism: Dermolepida albohirtum; assembly: GCA_031893035.1. Lineage (NCBI taxonomy): Eukaryota > Metazoa > Arthropoda > Insecta > Coleoptera > Scarabaeidae > Dermolepida > Dermolepida albohirtum. The sequence goes on along the minus strand of JAVIWB010003179.1, from coordinate 41,648 downwards.
CAGTCGAACTAGAAACTCCGTTTTTTGATATTGATTCTAGTTTTCGAGATATTAAATAAACACATTTTTTACAATTTTTGACCATTAATCTCCATTTTATTCATTAAAAAATGTTAAATTAGAAATGAAGAGTAGTCGAACTGAGTCGCTTGTACCGAATCTGCACTCCGTTTTTTGATATTGATTCTAGTTTTCGAGATATTAAATAAACACATTTTTTACAATTTTTGACAATTAATCTCCATTTTATTCATTAAAAAATGTTAAATTAGAAATGAAGAGCAGTCGAACTGAGTCGCTTGTACCGAATCTGCACTCCGTTTTTTGATATTGATTCTAGTTTTCGAGATATTAAATAAACACATTTTTTACAATTTTTGACAATTAATCTCCATTTTATTCATTAAAAAATGTTAAATTAGAAATGAAGAGCAGTCGAACTGAGTCGCTTGTACTGTTTGGGATCTGTTTCACGCATTAAAGTCCAACAGTAGTCGCTCATCATGCCCTCGTCCCAAAATCCTTGGTATCGTTTTTCGATTTTCACCAAATCTTGGTGTAGTTGCTCTCCTTGCTCGTCGCTTGTATTACCCAAGTTTTCAGGAAAAAATTCGAGATGGGAATGCAGAAAATGTATCTTGAGAGACATTCGAGCTCCAATCTTGCAATAATTTTGCAACAAACTGTCGATTTTCTTCTTGAAATCCGGGGATTTGCGGTTACCGAGAAAGTTGTGAACATCTTGAAATGATACCCGTGCTGCTGCTTCATTGAGCGTTAAACATTTTGTTTCGATAAATTCAAATCACGAACCAAATCACTTTGCGAAACTAAATGTTTTTCCTCCATGTTAAAATCGCTTCCACTGTTCGTCAGTGATGAACTACAAGTTTCCATGGAATTTTTACTCGTACCTGGACAAATTGGCAAAGGATCATTACTCGCACGGGGAACTGGCTTAGACGCTGATGATACTTCAGGATATTTATATTTTGCTAGTTTTTTTGCATTTAGACCGACGACATTCATCAAGCAAAAGTAACAATCATTAACATGATTTTTCGGCTCACTCCATAACATTGGAAATGAAAATGAAAAACATACTTTTTTACCGCGTGACCAGTTGTATAAAATTGTGCTACGCGCGTAACAAAACAATTTCGGTACCCACGGCTTGTGAGTGTTTGATACAGAGAAACCAAAATAATAAAAATATGTATTTCTGATCACATTAGTAATAACTTTGCCACTTTTCCTGATCATCCGCAAACATAACAAAAACACTTTGAATCAACTTTACAATTCTGTCTTTGCATTTTCACACGTTTTGGATTCAAAAAAAACTTTAAAAATACAAATTAAATAATGTTTCTAGCGACGCCAACAGCTGACTGTCATTATGATAGCCAATTTTGATAAACGAAACCCGGATTTGAATTCAGCACCCCAAATAACGTCAAGATTTGTTCTCATCTGCTCTGATCCAAAAGTTGACCGGAATTTGTAAACTTGTGTTATAGCTGCGATTTCATTGCCAGACGCTCTCTATGTAAACACTAGACTAAGTTTTGATGTTTCATTTATACAGCAGATTGCTGGTTAGATGATTAAAAGCAAGCAGAAAACCACGGCGGCACCTGATAAACTTATCTACAAATGTGTAATTTATTGATATTTCCTTAGTTTTATTTTTCTTCGACTAGCCTGAACTATTTCTTCATTACATATTCACCACAGATTTAAGGAATAAGAAGATGTTATAAAAATAACAAGTTCCTTTTGATTAAATAAAGAGTATACATTAAATGCAAATGCCTATCATTCTTTCTTAATGGTGTTAAAATTTGTACTGGTAAATAAGGTTTTTAAAAACTACTGAAGTTATCGCATTTTTAGAAACCATCTGATGAAAATGATCAAAGAAATGTCAAAAAAAAATAGAAGACCAGGGCAAGACCTGGAAGACTTACCTACAATAATGTATTTCGGTGTTTCCTTGCTTCGGTTCTTTCGATTTAAAGCAATTAGTCTGTACTATTTCTTTCGTACATAAATTTTTTAAGAATCAGAACAGAATTATTCAAAAGTCTAATTATAAATTTTGGGTATAATAACAGGCAATAAAAACTATGACGAAGTTAATCCGGCTTTAAACTTTAATGATCGAGCCAATAGTTTCTTCTCAATTTCCGCATGAAAGTCCAGCCTTTGTACAGAAACAGTGCGGCAATGTCAAAGGCAACAGCAGGTCTGAAAATGTCCCTTGTAAGAATGGCGGCGAGAGAAGTTATAGTGTCGCAGTCCAGAAACAGAAAAGAAATTTAGGATAGGTTATTTTGCTCAAATAAAGTTGTGGTGATAAAATTTTATATTTTTCTTTTTATATTATAGTAATAATATTACTAAAAATATATGTTAGAGATGTGTATACACAAATAAAACAATATATAAAGTAAATTACAAAGAGAACAAAAAGTTATTAATACTATAACAATTGAGAGATAATAGATTTTTTTTTCATTTGATTTGAAAGACTGAATTTTTGAATGCACATACATAGATATATTGTAATACATTACATAATTTGCAGCCCATAAAAAACATCCTTTCTAATAAGTAGAAAGTCTATGAGCATCAAGTAGCAGACATTTTATTGTACGACTGTATTAATGATCATGACTAGTGTTATTAACAGAAAGTTCAGGTGCATGTTTATAGACGTACGAGTTTCCAGAACATATACATAGGTAATAAAAAGCTAGGAGACATATAAATCTAAAAATATCTTAACAAGAATTACGATATTTTAAAATATTAATGTATCCCAATACATAAAACAGCAAAAAATACGCAATACGAAGTTGGAATGATGAAAGGTTAATGAAACAACGATGTTATATGACTGTTTACATTGCCTTAGAGAAAAACATGTTTTAGTTAAATTATTAACCTTGTCCCTTTGGATTTCTATACCTAGAATATATTATTTAGGACCCTACTACTATTAATGTAGATATTATCAGTTAATTTTTTTGTGAGTAAACGTTAATTTACCAAATTTATTTCGAATTTATAGCCTGTGTACGTAATATTTAAAGAAATAACAGTTGATTATTTCGCATATGTTAGATAGAAATAAAACCAATTAAAAATTTAAATTTAAAAAAGCAAAAAAATTGGAAAATTTAACTGCGTTAATTGAAAAAATAATATACGCATTATTTTATTTTAAAAGCACAATAAAACAAATAAGAAAGAAAAATTTAATTTATTTTAGATTATAATTTGTGGTTGAATTTGATGGAGCCTGTGGTTGAACCACAGAACCAAGATGTGCACATCTTGGTTTTCAACGGTGCGGATCGCGTACGGAGTTTATTTTTCGTACAATTTTTTCGCCGTGTTTTACCAGGTGCGACACTTTGAAATTATCTGCTGATGATGACAACTTGGTTGTCGAAATGCGTATAAAATTTAAAAATAGTTAATTGTGGAAAGGGGTTATATATCAACCTTATTGATCAAATATAATTTGTGCTTTCAAAATTAATTTTATGCATTATTATAAATATACGAGATCACATATGAGCAGATCGATGATGACCACGGTTATAATGAGTGAGCACATGCATATTTAGTTAATTTAATTTAATTTTACATTCCAAATATTCCAATTTTGATTCAATAAATTTAAGAGAACTGGTTTCGTGTTAAGAATGAACTATTATAATAAAAATTCATTCTATATTTAAAGCAGATTAACATCAACTGTTAATATATTCTAAAAAAAATAAAAAAGAAGTAATTACAGTCGGGTACTATTATCTGTTATCGTTAATTATAGCGTAAATATTACTTTAGCTACGCCTTTTCATGTAAAATTACTAAACATTTTATTTATAGCCTAAATAACCGTTTCTTTAAATTGAATAGAAAGTGATACATTTTTACGGTAATTCATTGTTTTCTCAAACGTGAATTATTGCAAAATTGCTTTTTAACTCTAAAGATGATTCAAGGTAGGTATTTGAAGTTAATACGAAATTGTAGACTTCCTATTCTAAATATAAGCCTGGTATCTACAATATAACAGAAAATTGCGATTTTCTACAGAAACATATGTAAGTAAGAATATACAGTACTATATTCTACTCTAACCACGAACAGATAGACTAATCACGGCCAAATCACGTGAATATTTTTGACATTATGTTAGGTATGAAAATCTGATTTATACATACACAATTATTGTATTATTTATTTACATCTAATCAAAAAAAATATAAATCTATAAAGGTTGTTAGTAATAACACGAGGGTAACCGTTTATATTTCGGGAATAGCAAACAAAAAATTTTTTTATTATCGAAAATAGTTTTATTGCTTTTCAAAATATTCTCCTTGAAAATCAATGCACTTTTGCATTCGTTTAAACCAATGTGAAAAGCATTGCTGCCACTGTGAAGGCGGTATCTACAAAATATGAGTTGTGAATGCCTTAACTGCCTCTTCCGGCGTAGAAAACCGTTGACCACGAAGTTTATACTTGTGGGAACAAAAAGAAATCACAGGGTACTAGATCAGGGCTGTACGGCAGATGGTTCATCAATTCACTGTTTGCCCAGTCAAATATTCAATTGTTTGAACCGGCCTGTGAGAGCTCGCATTGTCATGGTGGAGAATGATCTGTCGTTTTCAGTGTGTTTTCCATATTTCTTCAAAAACTTTTGGCAAACAAATAGTTCTACAACTCTCTAAAAGCACGGTTGTAACGTGACCGATTTCTTCAAGAAAACTGGAGACCATTTGTTTTGATATGCTTCGAGCGCGAACAACTTTTGTTGGTTTTTGCTCATCTTGGAATATCCACACAGTCGACTGCTGTTTACTATCGGACTCATACGTATAGATCCAACATTCATCACCTGTGACGACTTTATAAATGTTCTTCGAAGCACCGCCATTGTATTTTTTGGCACCATGAACATAGCTTCTCAACGACTAAATTCCATGATTTTTTCCTGTTAGAATTACGGTGCATTAACCTCACCATAGTTTGATTTCAACGATGTGGGCAACTTGGCATACGTCAAGAGCAACAATGACTTTTTTAAGAGAACATTTCTTAGGATGCTTGACTTCAATGCGTGAGGAAATAATAATTTCACCATCCGTCTACAAAAATAACTTTACAGTAATGAACAAGATTAACTAATGGGATTTTTGTAGCTGATTCATTTCTCTTATGTTTCGTTATATATTCTTAAACAGCAATATACCAGTAGCATGTAAGAAATATAAATTTTGAAATTCGCTCAAAAATGAGTGTGACAAAAAGGCTACACCTTCTTGCTGGACTTTGAAGTTTGTTTTCAAACAATGTTATATAAAATAGTACCTAACAATGCAGCGTAAACTATGAATAATTCCTTTTGAAAGGGGTATTAATAAATGTATACATTAATTTCTTTACAGCATACTAGCAGCCATCTTCGATATATTATATGTAATGCAATCATTGTAGACTATAATATATTCAATTGAAAACGACATAGTAAAATCAAAACTAACATATTACCATAAATTCACAATTTGTATAACGAGTTTTCTTATAAAATCACCAGCTGTAGTCAAGAGTATAAATCGAAAAAATGAATGGCCTTATGTTGGCTCCTACAACACTCCTCAACAATGGTCTAGTAACTCCAGATTAATATTGCTGAGTCGCGTATAATATTTTGGGTTCATATAATAAGAAGCAATTAAGTCCATATAGTTATTAAATAATAATAATAATAATATTTAATACGTTCCATAATGTCAAAAAAACATGGAATATGTCATAAATATAAAAATAAATAACAACGAAACAACAATTACAAGTTAAAATAGATAAAGTAAGTATATATACATATCTGCTTCTGGGTTTCCGGGCTGGAACCGCGTCACTAGTATATCTGCCGACGTTTCGTACCCATTTGTATGGGACATCTTCAGGGCTGAACTACTGCACTGAAACTGGTGTAAGTCGATGGGGGACGCGTTTATATATGGATAATGGGTCATGGGTCAATGGAGCGTTACGGTTGCGGTTGGGTAGATTAGAAATGCACGATTGCCAAGCGTTATGTAGGGGGTAGCCATCATCGCGGTTAAGGTTATTGGGGTGTTTAAAGATCTCTATAGTTTCACGGATTTTGCGACCATAGAAATGGTTAGTGCGGGATAGGATCTTGGTCGAATTAAACTGAATATGGTGCCCGGTTTCCAGCCTATGCTCGGCAAGTGCAGAACCGGCTATGCGCAGCAATCTAGTACAACGCTCATGTTCAGAAACACGAGTGCCGACAGACCGCTTTGTTTCACCAATATATGCACTGCCGCATGAACAAGGAATCCTGTACACACCAGGCGATTCTAAAGAAACATGGTCTTTTACAGAACGCTTGGCAATCGTGCATTTCTAATCTACCCAACCGCAACCGTAACGCTCCATTGACCCATGACCCATTATCCATATATAAACGCGTCCCCCATCGACTTACACCAGTTTCAGTGCAGTAATTCAGCCCTGAAGATGTCCCATACAAATGGGTACGAAACGTATAGCCCGGAAACCCAGAAGCAGATAGCATGGACCACGACCGCGGAAGTCTACGTACCAAATTATATATACATATGTATATATGTGTGCAGTTTACATATGCTATATGCCAATGTCTACAATTGTTTTAAGGAAATCTTCCACATTGTAGCTCTCTGACTCTTGCTCTATTAGCCAAAACTTAAAAATAATTCTAAACCGGGCAAACGGCAAGCTCTTGATCCGAAGCGGTATGTGATTGTATATTTTCACACAATGGTGAATAACATTTTTTTGTATGTTTGTAAGATTCGTTTGTGGGGGCACAAGATGCATATTACGAAAGTTTCGCGTAGCATGAGCGTGATTCGTTTCGTATTTTTTTTTTAAATTCGTTATAGTTTGTTTTCACATGTAGCGCGGACTGAAGTATATAAATTGAGGGCATTGTCAGTACTTTGGCAGATCGAAACACACCCACACAACTCTCTGTTGGTTTCATGCCATAAATTGCTGTAATACTGACTTTTAGGAGATAAATATCCTCCGCCAGTCGATGGAATTGGCCCAGAACACCACACCATACTGGAGCCTTGAATGTACGTAGGCGAAGTAAGAAAGCAGTCCCGCCTCCACACCAACATTACGAGAAATAACACGCAAGCCGTAACAGAACCGAGACAGCCCTCCAGATAGTTCATTGATGAAATGAAATGAAATAAAACCAAATCCAGAGTTAATTACATTAATTACATTTCTTTTCTTTAGTTCTGTATTATTCTGAACAAACTCAAGACAGAAATTTCTGAGAAACGATCCCGAATGGCTTACAACAATTTATTTTTCATTTCGACAATGCGCTTTCTCACCCCAGTAAAGTCGTTGTCGAAAAATTGAATCAATTAAGAACAATTTCGGATTATGCCTCTTCAACCTTCTTCGCCAGATTTAGCTCCAAGTTACTTCTACTTATTCCCAAACATTGCGAAAAGTTAAACCGATTAAAAAAGATTTTAGGTTGTGGCCGATCAACCTTCTTCTCCAGATTTAGTTTCTATTTATTCCCAAAACAGAATTTTTTTTGCAGAGAAAAAAAATTTGGTCTGACAAGGAAGTTATAGAAGTGCTGGAGCAATATTTTAAAAATCTTGAGAAAGATAATTACAGAAATGGGTAACGGCACTTAGTTGGCTTCAGTACAATAGTTGTTTCATTTTAAGTTTCACTTTTCCTGATGTTATCCTCATAACGTATTATAGTTTGTCCAGATGTAATTCACACAAAGTTTTCATGAATTGTTTCTATGTAGAGATTTAATGTATATAAACATTAAATATCTTTTATGCCTTTTTACTTTTAATTAAACATCATACAGAACCTTCTATAAAAGCATGTATATTTTATACAAACGACTTTATGAAAAAAAAAAAGATTACTTAATATGTAAATATAGTAAAATATGCTAATTATGCTTACAAGTATTAATTAGAAATTAAAAACAAATACAATCTATCCACAAAAACAGCCATGACCGGACATTCACGTAAATGTGTAAAAATTCTCGCGTCCTTTTGAGTCGGAAGTGCAAATTCCCATGATACCGGCCTCATCTGTCAGTTGCCGTTCGCTGAACTTGACTATACGTATCATTACGTAAAAACTACTCTGCTATTCTGTACTAACATTATGTGACCTCCTACTACGACACGCACTTTACTGAGCAGTGTTATTGTGCTTGTCTGAATTCGCAAGTTTTAACGTACTTAAATCCTTCCTTTTGCTTCGGTACTTTAATTATTGACAGTTCCACATTTACCGGATCCATTGTTTCAAATTACGTTTAAATCCTGTTTGCGCTTTAAATCCGGTTACACGTTCATTTTAATTGTATGATAATCTTTCATGGATTAAACGCAGCGATAATATACTTTTTTCTTAATACAATTTCACAAAGAGATTTAGAAATATTTAAATTTTAAACAATTTGTATAATGATATTTTACTGTCTTGAGTCTAATAAAAACTAATGTGTTTAGTACATTCTTTATTACAACGTAAAATAGTAGTCCAAATATAATTTTTGTAAATGTAAATAATTTATTACGATATTATCCTCAGTCGTATGACTTAACAAATTTCAATTAGTCAATAAAGAAAATGTTGTAACTACATAATAAGGCCAACGTTATTAAAGTTTCAATGTCAATCTTTTTTCACCAAATGCTAACAATGTCTATTTAAGTATAATAAAATAATGTCCTAAAACAGTGATTGGAATTTTTGACAAAAGTGACAGGTGGAGATACACGTACGATATACATATTTTCATTTGGAATATCAATATTATAATAACATTCGGTCGCCGCATTTTTGCCGCTAGTTTACTTTCGTTGGTTCTAAAAATGATTATAATCTACGTTTATGCTATGCCATATGGCAACTGACAGTTTTAACTTCATTCTGGCAAAAAAATGAGCGATTTGGTTGAGTGTTTAAAAACGTTGAAAATGTAAGATCAAAAATGTGCGTTTTCGCCATATTTTATTTTTCTACTTCCGCAAAAAGAACGCGCACCAAACTTGTGCTCTACAAAACATCAATGTCAACGATGGTTCGCGAAATTTCGTGTTGCTGGTTTTAATCTTAACGACGCTCCTCGGCCAGGTAGGCCACTGAGTGTGATGACGATAAAAAAGACATTAATTACACACGTAACGGACTGCAAATTTACTCCATGGCATCTAAAATATGTTTCTTAAACATAAGGAAAATTATCAGCATTTCAAGCTAGTGGGAAGTGGACAACAATGTGGTGTAAAAACAGTGTTACTCCCTACCTGAAGATTCGCCTCAAACATCATTAAAAACAGATGCTCATCAGAGGAAGGTTGTGCTCTCAGTGTGGTGGCATTTTAATAACGTCGTATTTTGTGAGCTCCTATCAAGAAATCGAACAAACGAAATGTATACTGTTGGCAATTAAATAGCTGGAATAAAGCCATCATCCAGAAATGTCTAAAGCTCGTTAGATGTAAAGGAGTGATATTTCATCAAATCAACGCTAGACTCCTCACAAATTTGATTCGTTCTGTTCAAAACTCCTTCCATAATGTAACGTTCAACTCAAATGAGACTGCGAATCTGCACCTTGAAAAGTTTTTCACTAATAAATATAGATTCTTCGATGAACGAGACATTAATAAGCTCACCGAAAGACTCCAAAAGGTTATAAAAAAAAGACAGACCATATATGATTGATTAATTTTTTTGTATATAAAGAACACATGAAGAACAAGAAGAAAAAATACGTTATATCTTCTGAATAGTAAGGTACGTAGATAAAATATTTTTACTTCGCAATTAATAATGAATGAGCTTGTAAATTGTCATGTTGAACAGCACCTTTTCTTTGAAAAATGTGGTCGTTTAATTTTGAATTTAGTATCAACTTGTCCAGTAATATTACATAATATTCTGTCCCATGAGTAATCAAAAGCAAATCAATTTTAACAACTTCATGAAAGTAGTTTCAAACTCGAATAAAAATTTGTTTAATATACACTAATGAGTGACAGTTTGTAGACCTTATAACAGATTGTAATATGTAATTAAAACCTGAACACACCGTTATTGGTAAACAGACTTTAAAAGAAATTTCTAAGACAAGTTCGTATATTGATTAAAATATCATTCTTAAAAAGCATTTCCATTGGTTGCGTCAGTTCGTTCATATCGTATCTTTCACCTTATTAATAACTCGTCGTGTACTTACTATAACCAAAAGTGACGTCTAATTATCTGGTAGATTTAGTTGTAAGGTAAGTTCATAAAAATAGATTTGGTTATGCAAAAGTCTATAACATCATTGGCATATTATTTTGGTCTCTTGGTTAAGCAGGATTATTTTTACATAACTGTTTTAGAAGTAGGTTATTAGCAAAAATCGTTTGAGCTACTTGTCAGTTTCTAGACATTGTCATTTCAGACCCTAAAAATTAACGTTTGGAATTATAATCGCTCTCTAAAAGAACTACACCAGTAAGAGATTTGAAAAACAGTCCCAATTGTTTTATTTTAAATTATAGGACCCCCTACGGTATTAGTGCTTGTTCTACATTTTTACTAGAACGATTAACAATATTCGATATTGCTCCTAATAAACGATTGCGACCTTACCATGAGCTTTACCTCTTGGGGTTAATTTTCCTATCATTATTTCTTAGTTGTTCGTTAAGAGTAGTTTCGTAAGAATTTAATTTCACTTAATTGAATTGAAAACGAAAACAAGGCTCGTAATAATACAGAAAAAGCCACACATTTTCTCAGCATCTATAAGATGTACTTCATCCTTTTGCAACAAAGGCAAATCTGAAATCGGAAAAGAAGTTAATCCTACTAGATGGACATACTAACAATGGCTGTAACTTTGATCAACTTAAGATGCAAAAGAAGCACCAGATTATGATCTAATTGCGGAGCTATTCAAAAAACTATAACTAGAAAGATTTAGAATAATAGCATATTTTTTAATACTATATTCATTATTTTCCATCACAATAGAAAGTATCACAGATGATTGCTTGCTTAAATTTTAAAACTATGTCGTTAAGTGTAAGACTACTTTGGTTGAATTTTTATTGCACGTATTCTTATCCATATCTGTCTGTCCATTGCCAAATTCGGCTAATTCTTCAGCCAATACTTCCGTTTTGCGGATGACTGAACTGGATTGTCTCTTTCCATCAACGTCTTGGTTCTCCTCTTCTTCTTTTCACTGTATGCTTTGTTTCTACTAAATTCTGTCCAGTATTGGTACTACACCAAGATGTTCTCGAATCATAATGTTTTTTATTTCATCTCTTCTTGTTTTGTTTTTTGTCTAAGAAATATCATTTCGGCAGCGTTTATTTTGCTCTTTCTTTTATTGTCCAATGTTTTAGCTTTCGCACCCATGCAATATAGTAGATAATGCCACTTTTTTATAAATTTCTGTTTCAGTCTATCCTAATATTTCTGTTTTCGCTATAAATATTGATCTCGTTGCTTTAAGATGCCTTTTTGCTGCTTCTGTTCTCTCGGTGACCTTCTCTTCTATTCTCTTGGTTTATTATAACTCGGAAGTATCTGTATCTCCCTACTTGCCTCACTTTAATCTCTCCTGTATAGATTTGAAGCTTTCCTGTTTTCATAGATCACTGATTTTCATTTATTAACATTTATTATCATATCCCTCCTTCTTATTTCTCTAATATGATATTTAAATTATTTTATAAGTATTTTCAGATTGGAGTGGCTATTTCCAAATTTTTATAATCAATAAATTAATCAATTAGATCTTCCTTGCATCCTTTCCTTATTTAGCCAATAACCAGGGCGAATAGCAGGGAACTGATGCCACATCTAATTATTTGTGTTGTACCAAAACCACTAATTGCCTTCTACATATAAACTCTTAGCCACCTGAATCATTTGCGTGGATGAACTTTTCTTCGTTTTAGATCCATAAAGCAGACGTGTATTTCTCCCTTAGTTCGTATTGTTCGTTCAACTATCTGCCTCATCGTAAATATTAGATCTTGTATCCCTTTTTTACTTTCTAATCCCGCATTGTCCCTCATCCATCAACTGTTCCACATGTTCTGTTCCGAATATATTTTTTTCCTTGACACTAATTAAAATTATTCCTCGGTAATGGTTACAATTTCCCCTGTTTCCCTTCTCAAAAATTGAGCAATAATTCCAATTCTTCAATCGTCTGCAATTTTACTTTCTTTGATGGCTTTGTCGAAAATTTTCCACAGTTCTTTAATCTTCCTTAGCTCGATGAACTGTATTATTTCCGGTGCAATATCGTCAATTACGGTTAATTTTTTGGGCTTCTGTATAAATTATATATCAAGAAAACTAGAAACAAGCGACGGATGCGTCATCTTAGCGTCTAATTAGCCTTCTACCCATATTTCTAATGTGTTTGAACCTGATACCAACTCTTAGTCTGGCTTTCGTCAACAGCCTTCAACATGAAACGATACAAAATATAAATTGATCTGGAAGATAAAAAGTATTTCTTTAGAACATTTCTCGATGTTGCATAAACCTGACTTGATTAATTATTTTATATAAACCAAAGAAAATACCACAAACTTTTTTAAAATACGAAAGCCATATCTACTAAAAAATATTTTTTGGTGTACCGACGTGTGACGTTCCTCAGGGGGCAACGTACTTAAACCGATTTTGTAACTTGTGTACACTTAGACTTTCTGAAATTAAAAACACCTTACAGCTTCATATATGACACAGTTACCATGACATCTCATAACAAAACTAAAATGTGGCCGAAACATTGTTGTATGAAAATTAACATTCCTAAGCTGGTTCATATTACTTTCATTCTCAAAATCTGTTTTCCTATTATTTTTGGATTTTCGCTTTCCATAGAAAAATTTATATGGTGTAAGAGTTTATACTGATGTATTTGCTTTCGGCTATCAATAAAAAATGTGAAAGAAGCACACAAAATCGATATGGCAAATGGAATTCAATTGTGGTTCTTTGGAAATGATATTAACACTATGAAACTCAAGCAATTTCAGTCAAATACTTTGAGAGCAATTAAAAATGCTTATGGGTTTGTTCACCCGAATGAACTCGCTGTGAACTTTGTTCTGTAAAAATTCCATAGAACATAAATATCGTATCAAGTGTAAGGAGAGTGCTTCATTGGGCTCACTTTCATTATATTTTAGTTTGTCTACTTTAAACTACCTTTATAAAATATATTTCCTGTTGCCTTTAACTGAAATTCATGATTCATGGAGGTCATAAAAATTTTCTTTATTTGTATTTCTATGTCATGCTATTACACACAAGCCGAAGCAAATTATATCTTATTCACTAAAATACACAAAAAATTTCAGAAAGTAATATCGGAACAAATGGTTTAGAAATAATCACTTTTATTTCAATAGATTTTTATTTGTTACGTCACTGTAACTGATCAATCAATCACGTACGTAAGTACTAACGGTACATGCAAATTTATTTCATTAGAATTCATGCAAAATCGACAATAAACGTTCTTCGACGCAATTACTCGCTTGGTGATGGAGCCTTTGCGTAAATCCCGGAAGATTTGCCCGAAAGAATTTACATTCCACTGTAATTAATTGACATGGGCAAACACTCAAGAAGATTTGTACAGTTTAATAATTACTTCCTTTTAAAAAGGTCTTTAATCCACGTCCGATTTCACTTCCCGACCAAAAGAGATTTAATCAGTACTTAAAATTCTAAACGCTATGTGCACTGTTCGTAATTTCTTTGTTTAGACAAAGAAATTTGTATAAAAGCAACCTCTTCAAATGAGTAAGTTATTTACAAAATATTTGCTGAAATCTAGATTAAATAAAAAATATGTATTTTATAAATAAGATTAATAAAATTAAATTCATTTCGACAAAAAAGATAATAATGTATTACTTATTTAATTAATAATAAAAGATAGAAATTGTACTAAAGAAGGATTTATAAAGAAATAAATGTATATTTTTGATCCAAGTTTATCTCCGTCATATTTTTGAATTAACGATAATGTAAACAAGATAAAATTACAGAATAGAATTGAATTTAGTACGGTCCGGTACAATGAGTTATAAAATTCCCAGAAGCAAAAAGAAAGAAGAAGTAGACTACTTTCATTTTGCAAAGTGCCACAAATTATTTATTTTAGTTTAGCATAGCTGGAAATTTGTAATATTATTATCGCCCTAAAAATTTAAACATCGTGATAGTTGAAATGAGGAATCAAAACTATGTGATCAAAATCTAATGATTGAAACGACTTCTGGGGAATCGTCTTTAACAAGATCTGCTTGTTTTCGATGCTATAAAAAAAATTAAAAACCTGTCCAGGTGGTTTAAATTAGTGTACTAGCTGGGAAAACTATCAACACAGATCCACGTTTAACTATCTCCCAGCTCATCAACGTTCTTGAAGTATCTGCTGGAAGCATTTTCACTTTCTTACATAAACATGTAGACAAATCCATTTGCAAATAATGAAAACAACTATTACCGAGTAATGGAATGACTATGACGATCATTTCGCTCGATGCTGAGCTAATCAGGTAGTCTGGCTTGGTTCGGCAGTTCTACGCACCTGATGGGTGTTATTATCGAGACGATAATACAAAGTAACGAGGGAACTATCTGTTCATCTTTCGGACAAAGCACTATGACTTTGGCTTTGTTCGGCAATTCTAGTTGTATATTAAATTATGATTAACCTTAATTTGATACCTATATTTCTCATAATCCTGATGCAGTATTATATCTGTATGTAGAAAGAAATGTAGCAATTACTACAGTTACATGGCGGGTTGCTGAAGCCCGTATATTAAGTGATAGAAAATTGAGAATTTTCCATGTACATACATATAAATATATACCATATACTGCAATATATGAGAATGGACTGAAAAGTACGTGAAATTAAAATAAAGAAAGGAATTGTATAGTTTGAAATTGCCTATATTTCATTATATCACACCAGCGATGATACAAAGCCACTGTGTCTTGATAAAATTCAAAAATTCTTTCAAGTTCGTTAAATTAAGCATCCACAGCAGTTTTAACTTTGTTGTCTGTTGAAAATTTACGACTTGCATCTATTAGGCGTGGAAAAAGTACTAATTTGACAATGCTAAATCCGGCATAAAGCGGGTACTATAACAATCGAAATCGAATTCATTAATTTTTGCCATAGCAACAACATTCGTGTGTTCGTTTCACTCAATACAGAGCTCATCATGTAGTCTGGTTTGGTTCGACAGTTCTATGCACCTGGTGGGTGTTCGTTTAGCTCAATACAGAGCTCATCATGTAGTCTGGCTTGGTTCGACAGTTCTATGCACCTGGTGGGTGTTGTTATCGAGACGATAATACAAAGCAACGAGAGAACTATCTGTTCATCTTTCGAACAAAGCACTATGACGATCGCTTTGCTCAATCCAGATCTCATCAGGTAGTTTGGCTTTGTTCGGCAATTCTAGATGTATATTAAATTATGAGTAGCCTTAATTTGATACCTATATTTCTCATAATTCTGATACAGTTGTATATCTGTAAGTAGAAAGAAATGTAGCAATTACAATGGCGTCGTGCATTATCTTTGTGGAAAGCGTTTTAATTTGTCTAAAAGACACGCGTAATATGCGGCTGTGGTGGTTTAGTCTTTTTTTAAGGTAATCGTCAAGAAGAATACCTTTTGCATCCTAAAAAATAGAAGCCATTACCTTTCCTGCAGATGGAATAGATATTGCTTTCTTTGGAGAGGAGAACCACTGCGCTGCCACTGTTCAGATTGTTGTTTTGTTTCGGTCGTATAATGACGAACTCGAGTCGCATCTGTGATGCTGAATCGGCGCATAAAATCTACCTTGTTTTTCGAAAATAGTTTGGGGTTTATGGAATAATATTTCTCACATTTATTGTCAAAATACCACGAATAAACTTCGTTGAACGAAACCCAAAAATTATTTTGATTTGATTCATTAGTGTTCCATACTAAATAATGTACCGCATACCCTACAGAAATAGGGGCTTCTTCGAATATAAGTATTATTTACGGAAGAAGACGTACAAATATAGAATTAAAAATTCTCAAGGCTGCTATAAAACCTTTAGTTACTAGCGCCTCTGAAATCATATGTATGATAAATTACCTCTATTTATCATACATATGATTTCAGAATTAATAATATTTAAAAAACAAATAAGAGAAAGAACATTGATATTATTGCGTCAATATTTGTAAACGTTTGCAGTAAACATTTTTGTTATTTATTTTATTTACGGTTTGTTTATTGAAAGTTTATTAAATTATTTTAAAAATTGCCATATTCAAGTGAACCATAATTCTGCACTAACTATTTATTTTAAACGACACTCAAGCCATTTATCGATATATTTTACAATAAATAAAGTAAATTGAGGTATTTTCTCTATTCTATTAGTTCCATATTTGCGATTAGGAAATATATGAACAACTTAGTACTTAGTACATTAGGTTTAATAACTAATTCGGTTGTAATGAATTTCAATTGTTTGGGCATTTTAACATTATCTAATTTATGTCACATGTATTAATGAATTTTTTTACAATTACTTTATACAAATTATATTTTCTTTCAGAATTTGAATATTCGCTAACGTACCCACTCCTGACAAAAGTTGATCAACCAACTTTATGGAACAATCATACTTGTCAACTTTGGGTGGATTCGCTAATCTTTCGTGGTAATTTTACATTGACACCCATACCAACTCCGAAACTGCTAGCACTCAATTTTATTTACCTTGAAACATTTGGGAACAAATCACACGTTATACCTCATGAACAAGTGGATTTGAAATGCTTCTACAGGTCTGCAAACACTGCCCTAAACTTATGTAATGGAGTAGTAAGTATTGATTATATATTTAAATAGAATATTATTCACAAGCATTACATACATATGTCCGTACCGTGCAGTTATTTTTTCTATTTTATTAAACATTTTGTTATTTAAAAATAAATAAAAATTGATAACGCACTAATACTTTAATAAGCGCAAATAGCGTTATATCGTGTTCTAGTGCGAGACGAAAACACAAATTGGAATTTAAGGTCTATATCTCAATTATTTATCATGGAAATTAATTCTCTTTTAGTGTTAAATTAAGTAACTGAAGAAATAAACTGAACTTAAATATTTGATTGCACGCTGAACTTTGTTCCATAAACATTTTGGACAACAAAGTTGGAACTTAAGAAAGCGTTCTGGGCCCCTTAAAATGTTTTTGTTAGTTCTGACCATGTTCTAGGATGAACTACTTACCCCCAAAGTTCCAAATTTTTAAGAATTTTTGGATTGTGAACGTTTCCTCATTAGAAGTAGGTAAAAACCCTTGGCCACAATATACATGTCCTAAATACGTATTTTAACAACTAAATAGTTATCTTCAGAAGAAAATAAACATATTGTTTAGGCTCGCAGTAAAACTACAACTGCCTCTGGCATTAGTTCTAAGGAGCCGCACAAGAGGTAATAAATCCATAAGTGATGGCAATGGTGCAATAAAATGTAAAAGTTTTAATTTGGTACGTAGACTTCCGCGGTCGTGGTCCATGCTATCTGCTTCTGGGTTTCCGGGCTGGAACCGCGTCACTAGTATATATATATAGGAAACGTCGGCAGATATACTAGTGACGCGGTTCCAGCCCGGAAACCCAGAAGCAGATTGTAAAAGTTTTAATTTTCAAAATTATATTGTTTTGCGTTATATCATAAATTTGGATTCTAATAAAAACAACGAAACTATTATATTTTAGAAGAGTGTGTTATAAACCTGGTAAATAAAGCTATGAAAATAACAAAATCTACATTAAATCAGAAAGAAGAAGAAGAAGTCAATAACTAGCCAGAATTCTCTTCGTAATTGTTTGAAAACAACTGTTGATTTAAAAAATTTGTTGTTAACGATATGCTATATGATATGGAAGTCGAATTTTGAGACGAGTTTCTAAGAAAAACAATGAGTACAAGAAAATAAACATTAATAGAAAAATTTTTCAAATTACAAACAAATTATTGAAGGGACAGTTTAATAAAATACTGACTATATATTATCTGTTATGTTTTTAAACACTTATGTATATGCATACATATATATTTACGTTTACTTACTTTCAGTATAGTCGAGAAAACTTAAAAAATCATTTCATAATCTTTCATACTCGAATACAATTTTATTATGTTCATTACAACACAATGATAGTAGTTCATTATAACATAATGACTTTATTTTGTTAGCATAGATTTTTGTCGAAAGAGTTAGTTTGAAATCCAGAGCTTTTCTTTATTTACAATTGCATTTATATTTGTCATAGAATTACTCTAGATGTTGAGTTTCTTTTCTGGAACGAATTTTATCATTTATGGTTATTATGATTATTAAATATGAATAAATATTTTTAGCAAATTGAATACAAGAATATCAACAAATATTTTTTTAAATTCGCTTGTGCACGATTATCAAAAACTATCATCCAAGTCTATTATACTAAACTAGTAAAAACTTTTTTCAGCATGGATTACTTCATTCGGACGAAAACGAATATTTTACGATTCATCCACTGCCCAGACGCTTTAATAACAATTCCACTCAACCACATATAGTTATACGAAAACCTGTTCACAATATGAATAAAAATATCAAAAGAGAAAAATATAGCAGTCTCGATAACTATGACTATAAATATTCTAAAAGAAAACGAAAAAAAGTTAGCGAAGAGATATTAAACACAACGCGACCTGAAACTAATACCAAAGAATATTACCTTTTAAATAAGAATAAAACTGAATCCTCGAAACGGTTTAAAAGAGAAACTTTTCCAGCAGGAAGTCCAGTTTTTGTTGAAACGGCTGTTTTTGTTGATAGAGATCTTTTCGATCACATGAAAACCAATTTTCCATCAGATACCGAAAATGAACTTATTAGATTTGTATTGGCCATGATAAACGCAGTGAGTATTTTACTTTATTTTTATTCTATTTATCAACCTCGTATTGACAATTGTTTATCAATTACGATGGACACTGAAATTATTGAGATTGTCAAAACCTACATAAACTCGATACATAAAACTTCATGAGCATTTATTCCTCTTAAGTATCTCTCTCCAACAATGCATCTCTCGTTTACCAAAATGATTTCAAAAAACTCAATAGACGGCATCGATATTTTTTTCCGAAGTAGAAAAGTAATCATGTTAGTTACAGTGTTAATATTGGTCGTGTCTGTTTTAAGTAGACGGGGGGTTGTCTTTCCAGCTTAATAATTTTCACTTTTTTTTTCACAATAACTTTCTCAGATGCTCATAGTTTATAGCTATTTTTAAATAATTCTAAAGTTTATTCACTGATTTTCATGCATTCCACTTTTGCTGTTTCGTTAATTGGTGTGAAATCCGCAATTACTTTTCAAACATTTAACTTATCTGGAAAATCAACAACTATTACCAATTTACAGACAGGGATTGCAGTTATTGGAGTGACTGCAGTCGTAAGCCGATGTACACGTAACAGATTTCGAATCCTGCTAAATTCTCTGTTATTTCCAAACAATTATTCGCAATGATTCTTC
This sequence comes from Dermolepida albohirtum, assembly GCA_031893035.1. NCBI lineage: Eukaryota > Metazoa > Arthropoda > Insecta > Coleoptera > Scarabaeidae > Dermolepida > Dermolepida albohirtum. The sequence goes on along the minus strand of JAVIWB010003179.1, from coordinate 21,878 downwards.
ATCTCCGATTATTGAATATTATTTTGTTGTTTTGGCTTTATTGTCAAAAACAGCATTATAACGTCGTTGCATAGGTCTTTAAAGATGATTGGGATACTCTTCACACCTCCGTTGCATTTCGTGGTTTGGTTCTTGAATCGTCTTTTTTATATCATTCATAGATTTTTTATGAGATTTATGTCTGGTAATTGTACTAGTCATTTCAGTAATCTAATGTTCTTTTCTCAAGTTACTTTTTAGCTTTTCGGGATATACGCTTTGAGTCAATATCGTGTAAAAAGACCCATTGCAGTGCCATGTTTTTTTTGTATAGGATAGTAATATATTTTGTATTATACCAATGTTGCGTTTAAAATATACCAGATTTTTTACAGCAGATTGACACTTTTCAAAGACAAATTATTTGGGAGCCATCATGTTGTTTTCTTGACTTATTGAGGTTTGGATTCTGATAATGAGAGCCTTCTAACAAGTTTCTAAGATCTATATCACAACTGAGCATAGCAATTTTTGATTCATATTTTCCACGATAGATGTGGAGAAGTTGGTTTACTCATTTTCTATGGCATGGAAACCCCTTCCGCCGCATGTAACACCTACTTACGCGAGTGCTTAGATGTATCGGGGAGAATCATGCTATTTCACCCAGATACACAGACTAAATAAATATACCTGGTTTACTATGATATATTGCAATAATTTCAATGTCCAAACTTCTTTCTTCCATACCAACATATAAATCCATATATATTTTTTATTGAATAGGTTGAACTGTTATATCACGACCCTAGTTTAGGAAGGCCTGTAAACTTCTTACTAAAGCGCTTGGAAATACTTAAAGAAGAAGCGACGGGTTTAACTAGATCACCGGACATTGATAGATACCTTTCAAATTTTTGTAGCTGGCAAAGAACGAAAAATCCTGTTGGAGATCGCGAACCTCAACACTGGGATCATGCGCTTATTCTTACTGGTTTGGATTTATATGTCCGCGGGAAACATGGAAAAATATCCAGTCAAGTGGTAGGTAAGTATATATTTACCTTCTTCTTTAGTTCTTTACCTACATATTGTCCCGTCTATTATACTCATCGAACTTAAAATTGAAATTAAATTAAATATATACTACATTTTACTACGCTATTAGGGAGTCATCGAGAGATACAGCGTTTTCTCTCAATTTTTTCATTTCTCTACAATATCACACCTAAATTATTACTACTTACATACTATTACATTATCGTTTAATACCCCTCTATTATTCAATCGATTAATCTATCGTCAGCGAATTTGTTGTCTGCACAATTTCCTTTCTTTTTTACGTTGTCGCTGGTTATCAGGTATATTGTCCGATGATTTCCTTGTTTTATGAAACTTGGTATGTAATGAAACTTTACGTGAGAATATATTCTATTAGATCAGCCTTTACACGATGAAAATCTATTATAAAAATTACGAATAACCCACACTGGTTACAATCTTCATTTTTGTTAAAATAATATTGTTTTACCACACAATAGCTGTTTCAAAATAATTTAGACTAACACCATACAAGGCTTCTATGTACGAAGGCGATTTATCGAGAAATGGAACTTGAAATGAAACAAATGAGTTAAAATTTTCTATTATATTTCAACATATCTCCCTTCAATTTCAACGCATATGGACCAGTTATGTTGAAATGCCATTATACCATTTTCAAGATTCTTAAAATACTGTTCTCGCTGGAATAAGTTCTTCAGAAAAACCATTTGGATATAGATCAGCCAAGGCACTGAAATCATTAAGAAACCTTATTCGCAAGTTATTTTTCAGAGACTACTATCTTCAATTTATTAGAAGAGCACTATAATAACTATTTGACACTTTGCAAGATAAGTAATTTAAAAAAATTATTTACCTCGAATCTCAAAAAATGAAGAAGAAAATATCTTGGCTTTCCTTGAATGAGGATTACCACGATGTGTTAATCTTTGAAATTACCTTCTGAATTAAGGAAAACTGGTAAAACCAGGTTTCATTAACTGTAGCAAATCTTGGAAAAATTATATTGGTTCATGTTAAATAGCTTAAATTATCATTGTACGTTCATATTCACGATACGTTTTATACCAATCAAAACTTCAGATGTATTTAGTCCTTAAAAATATTAGTTAGCACCACTGCAAAATGTTCAAATGAAATGTCAGAAATTAAAACGGTTTTATATGTGTCTATAAAAAGAGATGGCAGAACTAGAATAGAAAGTTAAAGTTTTCCAAAAAATGGTTCCCGTCAGAACCACCTCGTAATTTATGTATATTTTTTCTTATTTAGTATATCTTCTTCCTTTTTTACTAAACAGATAGATTTTTTTTTGATATGTGAGCAAACTGAATGTAAATGAGAAAAATCGTGAAATGGGAAAAATATATACATTAAATTTTAACTGAAGGCATCATGAACTCAAATCAAAAAGACGAAAATCTGTGAAAGAAGCGGAAGAATGGTTTGGTAAATTTATTAAAACTTAATGTATCATAGAAAGAAGTAGACTTTTTGGGGGGTGTTAATCGACGATAAGTTGTCTTGGTCAGACAATATATCATTATATAAAAGACTGAAACCATTTACTCTATAAGAAGAATAAAAAGTATTGCGATCCTCTAAGCTGCCTAGGATACATATTTTTCCATCTTTCATAGTATTAGTTGTTTCCTGTTAGAAACACTAAACATTCTTAACCACTAATATATTACTATCAAGAATATATAATAATCGAATATGATTCGAGTCCTATGCAGAAAGATTTTAATTTATTTTCTGTAATTAATAATAGCTCGGGGAAAGTAAGAAATGTTAATTTCCATATATGAATATGTATGCATACATGGAAATTAACATTTCTTACTACACCTACTATACACAATATATATATATATATATATATATATATATATATATATATATATATATATATATATATATATATACATGAGTAATATTAGATTCTCGAAAGACTCGACGTCTCGACGTTATCATCTTCTTCACTACGAAACAAGTCCTGAAGAAGATGATCGATATGTCATCGAAACATCAAGACGCTTAGTCTTTTTCCAATTTCTGTCCAACATCGCGGAGAGCCCGAGAATCTAATATTACTCATTGTTACAACAGCGAGAACCTTCATTCGAGTATATATATAGCCGCCTATAAGTAGTGCACTCGAAACGACACAAGATTCAGTTGTATATATATATATATATATATATATATATATATATATATGTATGTATGTTCAACTGAATCTTGCGTCGTTTCGGGTGCACCACCACTCAATATATATATTCGACTGAATCTTGCGTCGTTTCGGGTGCACCACTGGAACCCGTTGTAATGCCAACACTTTTCATTTTATGTACCGCCGACTTTTCTAATTCTTTAAGTCAACCGTTAAAGGTTGCAAGTTATATTATTTTCTCAGCGGAAATAGTCAACACTGTGCTTGCTTTGGATATAAAGGTGGATCGCCACTTTGTACCACCAGAAATGCAGAAACAGTGAAAAAAGTTCAAATCTTGTTCACAATGGTATTTCAATCTTGAAGTAGCAGAAAAATCGTGAACATTAATCTCAAAGCTATACTTTGTAATTCTTTGATCTTATCATATTTTGAGTACTGCGACGTCATGTATAGCTTGTGTTTGGAAAACAAATATACTACTAAAGTTTAGAAAATCCAGAGCACTTGTATTCGATTTATTTATGGTTTGAGGTGTGTTCACGTGTCGTCTTCAATAGACGTAAATATCTGCGTATTTTTTTCATTAGTCCATAAATCAATATTAGCAAAAACACACATTCTTTATCTGCTAACCAAGAGGAGTACAGTTTATTCTAGATGGCTTCGATTTATTGATAACTTTACGCTGCCACAACACACCTTTACTTTGTTTGAGAGATGTTTTCCATATGCAACTACAACTTGTTTCAATGTCCTTTCTGGAAATTTCAAATCTTGTCTTAATAATAATGTTTCTAAACGTAAGTTTAGATAGATCATTGCTGGAGCAAAAAGCCTCGCAAAACAGACAATAAGTTCAATAACTATTTAATTTAGTTGATTTAAAAAAATGTAATAAATATTGTATATATTAGTGGGTTGAATTGAACAGCTTAACTAGGCTCCGCCAAATAAAGTTTTTAAATATTATTATATAACTATTATAATATTATTATTAATTACTTCATTATTTATACATATCTTATGTTTGTTATTTTTGATACCTTTTAAATTTCTGAATTTCAATTTTTTATTTTCAGTGTTTAAATTAGTTCTATACCTCCCATTTAATAAATAATAAATATTTTGTTGCTATCCTATCGTTAGCCTTTATGAATAATTAAATGAATATTATTATGACTATTATCAAGTTGACAATCAATTATTATAATTATGACAACCTATAAAATCCTATAATCATTGTCTCTAGTTATAATATATGATAATTTGTATGTTTCAAGGTTTAGCTCCTGTGGCTGGAATGTGCACGTTGACAAGTAGCTGTACCGTGAATGAGGGAAGACATTTCGAAAGTGTTTATGTCGTGGCTCACGAAATTGGCCACAAGTAAGTTAATAACATACAGACTGAATAGTCGGAATAATTCATAGAACATAATAATTACGCTTAATAGTTTGCATGTTGTCTTTAGAAATTACTATAATTGCATTTAATACTTTCATGTTACATATCGTCTTTACAAAATGAGTTTCATATATTCGTAATGTAAAATATGCTATGCCCATAGATAAAATATACGTAACACGTTAATTAGTATAGTCGTAGCTAGAAGAAAATATGTATTTTCACACGGACATCAGTTCAGTTACATATTTAAAGTTCTCAGTATCTCAAGTATTTCAAACAAATATAAAGATAATTACACGCAAACAACGTGCATACATAACTGCTTCCATCGTTACTAAAATATCTTCATACTTTCCAATTCCGTGTCGTATTTTCAGTTTTTTTCATTATCTAATATCTTTTTTCCAAGACTTTGGCGACTGCGCTATGTGATGTTTAAGTCCAATACTCAATTTTACTTTTCTACCCACGGCCTGTTTCCACATTAGTTTAACCTGATCCTCCTTTGTTCATCTACACCTACGAGTATGATAAAAACTACGACTGATACTGCCGAAATTTTATTTGTTGATCTTAACAGTACTTTTATCACATTCTGCATGGATCACTGTGGTGCAATAACCTTATGCCAACGGTACTGCCATTGTTCAAAAAGACAACGGAAGCCGTTTTTTAAAAGCTTCTTAAAAACGGCTTCTAAAGCCTTAACAGTGAGCAAATTATGTTTGAAACCCTTAGGTAATTTAACTTATGTTAAGATAACTTTTATTTTAGGATATAGACATAACTCGCATAGAATTACATATGTATGTATCAGGACTATGCGAAGGGTGCAGTACATACTTTTACTGTTCAATAATTATGTTCTTACAAATCAAATCTTTTTCTGGGGAACTAATCCTCCATTAATTGAAGCTTTATAATAATTGGCGGTTGCTGTAGTATCATGCGAGATTCATGGAATATACACCATTCTCTTGTAGTCAAAAAAACTCTATGAATGTAGTTTCAGAAAAAAATTTTTGTGAGCGTGCTTTGTCTTAGTAATAATCCTTTTCTTTCTACTCATTGCATGCCCGTTTCTTCGTTTCAGGATCATAACAATATACTCAAGTTTTATCCGGAGTAATAATCGTCTTCCAATGTATCATATTCAAGAAAACAAATCAGTGCTCTGTTCGTGATCAGGGATTATCAAACTCGGAATCCAGCGAATACGAACTCTAGGCATGTTTAAATCTTTATATAAGAGTATGAAAAACTTCCAACGGATATTCCAAAAATGTTAGAAAATTGCGAAATAATCAAACATAAGTCTATGCCAATAATTATTGTTCCAGTATTGATGGTTTCCTCTATTAGTACATTAATTGGAATGCCTGAATCGACTTGCAATTCTTAATTACTCCGACCATCTTTAAAGTCTTTATTCCATCTAAAATAAGCAGATCCTGCCATAGATGATTCTCAAAAATACTTTCGATCATAAAAAAAGTTACCGTTGTGAACTTTCGTTGTGTTTTCCTTTGTTAAACAATATTTTCTGCTTCTTAACATTTTGTAGATCATCACACAAGACCATAATAAAATCAGTTCTAGACTTTGCCAAAAAGAACTTTTACATTAGATATTATCTCTGGTCGGTAATACTATATATTTTACATTTTTGGTGAAATCATTTAATATGTTTCTTCAAATAAGTTTTGATGATTCAATAAACAAAACTTCTCCTGAATCACGATAAATAGTCAATTCTATTAACTTGTTAACATTATTGCACTTTTTCTACTTGAATGTTTGAATTTTAAAAGTATTTAAGTTATATAAAAGTAACGATCAGTGAGACAATCTTTTTAGTTTGTCTAGATTACAAACGGAATTAGTAAATATAAAGAAGAAGAAACAAATGCGTTAAGGGATTAAGTTTGTTATTATTTTTTGACATATTCACAGTCCATTTTTACACAGTTACCACGGTCTAACGATTCTGAAGTATCACTACGTCATTTCCATAATAATTTTTCTCAAGATCTCAAAATATTGTTCGGTTTAAAACATGTATTCATTAAACTTCTATTTGAATAAAATCTATTATATCACCTCCATAAATGGATTTTTCATATGATTACAGAAAATAATAGGTTTTCCAATAAGAGTGATATGATTTCTTGAAAAAAAACACACTTATTGTTAAGAAAATTCAAAAGTTTTTTATTTAATGTGAAGTGCAATCGATACAATTAAGTTCTAAATAAAACGTCATTCAAATGGCCTCCACGACTTCTTCTTCAGGAACGAATTCGATGAACCCAATTTTCGAGCACTTTTTCCACTAAATTTAGTCGTATGTCATGAATGGCACATTCAATATTGACTTGTAAAGCTTGAAGAGAGTCTGATTTATTTCGATAGACCAATGACTTCAAATAACCCCACAAGAAATAGTCTAATGGTGTTAAATCACAACTTCTTGGAGGCCATTCAATATCACAATTTCTTGAAATAATCGAATCTCCATACTTTTCTCGCAATAATTCTATTGTTGCATTTGCTGTGTGGCACGTAGCCCCGTCTTGTTGGAACCAAATGTTGTCAAGATCAACTTCTTCCAATGTCGGCCATAAAAAGTTGGTTATCATCAATCTATACCGCTCTCCATTGACAGTAACGGTGTTACCAGCTTCATTTTGAAAGAAGTACGGACCGATGATTCCACCATACCAAAAACCACACCAAACTCTTAATTTAGGTGAATGTAATGGTTTTTCATAAATAATTTGTGGATTTTCTTCGCACCAGAATCGACGGTTTTGTTTATTTACCACACCATTCATATGAAAGTGAGCCTCATTAGAGATGATTTTCCTAAAAAAATCGTTATCGTTTTCAAGTTGTTCCAAGGCAAAATCAGCAAATTCACGACGTTTACGGTAGTCCAATGGCTTCAGTTCTTGAGTGAAAAACAATTTTATAGGGATGCAAACCCAAATCCTTTCTCAAAATCCGCCAGGTTGTGGTTTGAGACAGTCGCAATTGTTGAGAACGTCTTGGAATCGACAAATTACGGTCTTCAGTAACACTTGCCTGAACGGCAGCAATATTTGCATTAGTTCGAGCGGTTCTTTGTCTTATTGGCACTTGAAAATTATGTAAAGAAAATGTAACCTCAAAATTTTTAACAATTCGACGAATAGCGATCACACTTGGACGATTATTACGACCATAAAATGGCAAAAGCGCACGAAAAGTTGCAATTGGAGAACGATTATTTTGATAATAAAACTGAATAATTTGTAAACGTTGTTCTTGCGTATATCTCTCCATGATGGAATTGTAAACACTACTGAATATAATGAAAAACAAATGGCAGATCATGACATATTACAAATGGCCGAAATGTCACTTCAAAATCATATCATCCCTATTGGAAAACCTTATATTATTGCAAAAATATATAAAATATATACGTTTACGTTCACAAGCGTTTAACATTTCATCTTCATTCACAACCTTAACAATCAAAATTCGGTTTTATGGTGGACTTATATTTTAAATATATTAAATATATATCTTTAATTTAATAAAAGTTTAGGCATGAGACATGATGGACCAATGGCCGATAATGATTGCGATCCAACCAGTTATATTATGTCTCCTACATTGGGTAGTGGTAAAATCACATGGTCTTCCTGTAGCCGTCGATATCTTGAAAAATTCTTAGAGTAAGTTAATTACACATATAATTTTTTGAAGTTAAAGATTTTTTTTAAAGTACTGGACAGTCAAGATGCTTACTAGATCACGGAAGCTCTGCAGGACAATTAGATCATAGCGCTGAAGGAGACTTACCAGGCGAAAGGTTCGATGCTAATCAGCAGTGTATGTTTAAAGTTGTAATATAATAATATTTTTGACTATAATACGATGTCTATCCTTCAGGTATGTTAAAATACGGAGGAGGGAGTCGTCACTCTTCACAACAGCCTTTAGATGATGTTTGCCGCGATTTGCATTGTGAAAGAGAGAGGTAATTATTATTAAATACGTAAATCTAGTTCACTAGAAGATAATTATGTTAAAAAAGAATCTATACTTGCTCCCAGTATGTTTTTCCATTTTTATAATAGATAATCTCCGTATAATACGGTTGTTACTTTCCTGAAAATGCCGTTGGATTCCAAACATTAGAAAAACATATTATATCTTTATAATTAGAAGAACTTTTTATCAATCTCTTTAACAAGATATTCTCATCCTCTTTCACCAGCACTATACTTTACTTTTCGAAAAATATCTGCTCTTTAGATTGTTTGCCTTTATCTGAGAGATTTCTATAAATTTCTTTATATAAGTCTTTACATAGTGCTGAGAAGAGTTGTTTAAAGTTTAAACTCTTTTAACTTTAAACGCTTTTTTAAAGGGAAAGATTTTCATTTAGGAAGTATAAAGCTCTAAATGTTCGACTAAGTATAGGTCTTTTTTACACTTTTTAAAGTAAAATGTTTAATTTCTTCCTTTGCTTTCGTCCTCTGAATTATCTCTTGGCATGTTTCGGATGTCATTCCCACCAAATTTGCTCTATCAGTTTCTTTCTCTACCAATAATTATTGGATACCTTTAACAATTATACTATTAATTTCGGAAGAAATATTTGTCTTAGTACCTAGTAAAATTTTAAACAACAATATCGAATACCATGGAGAACTTTTTTACTCTTGTACATTACATTATATTAATTTTTAGTAACATCGAATTTTATTTTCAATTTTGAATATATTTGTATACGTGAGTTGTTTTTAAGTTTTACATATAAAACAGGAATAAAACAGTAGATGGCTTTTAAAGACTTTATTGTTTTTCGAGGTATGCTCCACGAAGATTAGTGCACTTTCGGATGCGCTCGAACCAACTCTGGAAGCAGTTGTTCTACTCGTTTGTTGGTGTAATCAGACTGCGTTTTTGAAAGTATCGACTGCTCCTTCAGACGATTGGTACCTTTGACCACCAATCTGTTCTTGATTTTTGGAAAGGTAAAGAAATTAATAGAACTTATGTCCGGAGGATGACCCAACAATTCGATGTCGATATTTATGTAAAAACTGAAAAAACGAATATCGAGCCATCATTAAATTCTTGCATTTGAAAAGCAATAAACCTACACTAATTAAAGCTAAGATGGTTACAGAGACTCTGCACTATTATTTGCCGCGATGAAATTTTAGGCAGCTTAATTTAAACGTGGTCGTACCAGCTTGATACGTTCGAGACGGCCTAAAACTGCAACCACTACTAAAAACATCAGAAAAGTTAACTAAATAGTGTTAAAAATAGGTCGAATTAAGACTAAAGAGATAGCAGAAGCTGGCAGCATCTCTAAAGAATGTTTGTCGTATATTGACGAAAGATTTGGACATAATTTGAAGTTCAAATTGATTGGATACCCATCGTATTCACCGGATCTAGCCCCTGCATCTTTTTTCTGCTCCCTAGTCTCAAAGTTTCTCTCGGAGGACAGATTTTCATCGAATGAAGAGGTCGTCGTATTTATAAACGCCTATTTTTCAGAACTAGATGCCTACTATTTAGACTGATTAAATAGATGGGAGCATCGCTGTGAAAAGTGTATAGACTTACAAGGTAACAATGCTGGAAAATGAATTTGACAAAAAAATAATTGTTTCTGTGTTAGGTTATGAATCTTTTTAGAGTCCCCTCGTATTTTATAATATTCTTTATAACTAAATTATAGTATTCCTTAAAAAAAACTAGAATTCGAGGAGTTTTTTGCAGAATTGAAAAATGTAGGTGGTTTTAATAGTATATTAAAGTGTTTCTTATTAAATTCTAAAAACACGTGCTTTCGCGATTTTTTTAAAATACAGTAAAAATTTTGAATTTAAATGTTTTATTTTTGTGTGCCGACCATTAATAATAATAAACTAAAAGGCAGAAGGAATAATTCAAAATATGGTAGTAGAAGTATCGTCCTTCGAGTTCTTGTGTGAAGTAGATATAATTTTATGTTAAAAGAAGTTTATGCGTATATCCAAAAGAGTAAGAAAAAATGAAATTTAGCTGCAAAATATTTACGAAAATCTAAGGGATTCGTAAGAATATGGATTAATCGATTTCAATCAGCCAACACCCAAATAGAAGCAGATCACCTGCGACTACAAATTATCTAGTATTATGGTTGCTGTTAACTTGTTTAGAAAAGCTGTCTTAATACTGGGAGAATCAGTTCGATTCTTTATGGAATAGACTACGTGAGAATAACGTCATTTATCATTACTCCAGTTAACTAACATTGCTGTCAGCAAAGCAAGGCGGCGAAAGACGTTTTGCTTAAGCTTGCAATAACATGCAGCGAAATTGGTCGAATGTTGTATTTTCGTACAGGAGTAGTTCTTGGGCTTAGATTCCTAAAAAAATGTATGATTTTTAGTTATAAATTGGCTTGTAGAACAAATAGTAAAACATCTAGTGTAAGTGCGTAGAAGGGTGTGCTACGAAATGCAGTGTTTCGGAGTATTGCGTTTGTTTACTAGTAATCAGACACACGAAGATTGATTAATTTATACTAGTAAAGGATTCTTAACATCAGTAATAATTTGGTTTGATAGTAACACTGAAGATTAGTTACTACAAGAGGACAATATCCAAAACATCGCAGTAGACTATGCGTCAAATGGACAATAACAAATTCTATTCACGACTTTCGCAGTCGCTGGAAATCCAATTGAAAACATGTGGGCCATTAGCTTAGGCCAAAAACTTCGTGGGAAGTTGTAGCAATATTACTAAAGAACTTTATATTGATAGCAATCCTTAGGAACCGTTGTGAAGCAATAGTAAACAACAATGAAGATTACGCATATTATTGATTATTCACTGCATTAGTATTATATGAAAATTAATAAAATATTAAATAAAGCTTTTGGTTCCGTTAATTATTTTTTTGAAATATCGTTCCTTTTCAATTTTAATGCAGATTGTAAATTAATAATACAAAATGTACCAAAATTCTATACGCTTTAAGACTAGCTTTTTCATTTAACCGCGAAATACTTTGTCAACATACGCTTGTTCAAAGTTCAAACAGAATATACTTATATTTTCTCTTGTCTTTTAAGGTATACTTGGACATCTCATCCAGCTTTGGAAGGGACATCGTGTGGACATAATTTGGTAAAAATGTTTTTCCAGACACTTGCGTACTATGATTATTCTTTCTCTATGTAAATAGTGGTGCAGAGGTGGTCGATGTGTGACAAAAGCTACCCCTATTAGCGCTTCATATCGTGAATCCCAGATATCTGCGGCTAGACTAGAATCCATAAATGGCGGATGGAGTAAATGGAAGTCATTCAACGATTGTGCTTCTGGATGTTTATATGGAGAAGAAGGTCGTTTGAGAACAGGCAGTACAGGAATAATGGTCGTTACCAGGTTATGCAATAATCCAAGGTATAATCTATTATTATTGCTATACTGGAAACGAATAAAATTACGACAAAAACGGATGTCCATTTTCTTATAAACCAATATACAAGAAGAGATAGACTCTATGTCTATCTCTTCTTGTATTCCACTTAGTAATATTTCTTACTATTTCTCTGCTTCCTCCATTCTTTCCATATTCTTAGTCTTTTATACTTCCACGATTTATTTTTCTTCGAGAATTCTTCTTATAACTTTTTTTTTAAATATTTTGAGTCTTTCTTCATTCTTACCTGTTAAACACATCATTTCTGTTGCCTATGTTGTTACCAGTCTTATCAATGTTTTGTATACTTTCAATTTAGTACTTCTAATTATTCTCTGATTTTCCATTACTATTTAGTAACTATATTCCATTTCTCTACTTCTATTATTTTTTGTTGTTTACCATTACTCCTAAGTATTTAAAGTTCTCCACTTCAACGAATTTATAAATTTCTACTTTTTCCTTTCCTTCTTCTATCTTCTCCTACTTACTTTCATATATTTAGCTTTCTCATCTATTCAATATTTTGCAGCTCTGTCAATATTCATTAACGTCTACTTTAAATTCCATCTCTAGCGGCAATTGCTATATCGTCTGCATATGCTTTTATTTGCGCAAGTTACATTCTCTCATCCTTCCAGAGTTATGTTAAACAGGCATTATCGACAATATGTTATTTGCCTTATTAATCGTTCTTGTGAGCGCACGGCTACTTTCGAATCACCCATCGTAGTTTTTGTAAATTGTATTGTTTATTGGGAATATTTTATTATTCTATATTTGTATCCACCATAGCATTACATGTTGTTCAATGCATAAATTTAATTTGAGCAGGCCACAGGCAGGCGGAACAAAATGTGAAGGACATGACAAGAAATACCAAACTTGTAATGCAAAACAATGTCTCAACGTACCGAAACTTACCATACAGGAATTTGCGGAACAAATATGCACCAGAGCGAAAGAAGTTGATAAAGACCTGACAGGTGTTGGTTCTCAAAGGACCAGTACAGATCGTAAGTTAGTTTATATAAGAAGTATGCTATTGAAATTAAATAATTTTTTAATGTTTAGATGACGAAGCTTGTATGGTTTGGTGTCAAACAAGAAATGGCGGTACAAAAAGTAGAGGATGGACATTTCCTGATGGAACTGCATGTCAAACTAAGAGAAGCAGATATGGAAAGAGCAGTTACTGTATTAATGGAAGATGTCAGGTAAACATTTTTTGACCGAGAAAATACATACATGAAAATTGTTATAAATAAATAATACTCTGTATTATTGTATAATTTATAATATATTAGGAATAGTATATTATGAACGTTTTTAAAAGTAATACACCTGAGTTCATATACTCGTATATACATACATATGTTTAAATTCGGAAACTCAAAATCATTTAGTTCCGTATTTTTCCTGAAATGGATATGGCTGCTATTAAATTATCCATAGAAATTTTTTAACTTCTAAATATTATATATAATATATAAAAAAATGCAAATGTAAAAGTGGTTTGAACGACATTTGATCAGTTTGTAAAAAATTCAACTATTATAAAATGCTTAATACAAACCACGTGAATTAACTCATCAATGTAAGTTGAGTGAAATTAACTTTCGAAGTTTCGTTAGCTCTTGGTTTTTCACGATTTACACCATTACTATTTATGATTAAAATATTGCAAAATTATAATTTACCAGATAAAAAACAAACAATCTGTATCGTAAACATTCGTGGGAGGAGGTAAAAACACTAATGATCACAAGGCAATTAAATTTTAACATTGACAAGCCATTAGTCGAAAACTACTGCTGTCGAAAAAACACTGACGCACTTCGTTCAATTCTAGAACTCATCATTAAAGAATCGCCATAGGCGTATGTATGATAGTAGGCACACAAAATAAAATAAATAGTAAGTAGTAATTTATAAAACGTGATGAAACACTTAACAATTTAAGCGTTTTCCGTGAAGTCACAAATTGGATAGGATCTGTTAAATATTTGAAGAATAAGATAGTCCGAAGTAATTGCTAGAAATACAATAGTTTACAAATCTGTTTTAAATTGACTATCTTGGAATCTCGTCTGGCTCTTCTTAATAGCTGCAGCTTCCTTTGAACCGAATTTTAAACCACCTTATTTATATCCTTAAAATATTTATGATAGTAAAACACTCCCCACAGGGGTAAGAATAGGCTGTGGTGGTTCAGAGATATGTGGATACAGTCTGTGAAATTCTCAAGTACGTTTGAGCTACTTGCGAAACACTGCCTTTGTAATTGCAATTAATGCATCTACTTCTGGATAATATTTACAAATAGTTTCTGCGACGTAAGGCATGGATTTTACACGGAACATATAAGAAGCTGCCACAGTCTTCTTTAAGAGACTGGCCTCGTAGAATGCGTAGTTACAAATGCGTCAGTCGTAAACATTAAGAGTTGGTTTCTTGAAAATTTAAATTTTTCTAATGTGCTTAACACCACCTTTGATATTAGTTCGGCAGTATAGCAAGCAAACTAATAAAATTAACCACAATTTCTTATTTTTCAATTCTGCTTTCAATGTTAATATAAATTACAGTTCTCATATTTATTTCAGAATAAGATCAATGACTTGTTTAATAAAGTAAACGGTAGATTACACAAAATAAGTGTTACACATAAATCGAATAGAAATTGCTCATTCGATCGTAGGCCAATTGTTTTATAATTGCGCTTCGCACTATTCACATGTCGTTTCAAGTAACTTTTCATCCAGGACATGTATCGCAAACTACAGATTTTATTTTTTAACCGTCGTTAATTTAATCCGGCAACTTTTTAATAAATTTATTCTCTACGTCTGACAACGATCATTTTCTTGAACTTTGTAACTGAACAACAGTCCATACATACATATGTCTACACATCCAACTGTCGGCGAGCAAATCGTAATTCAGAAGTGAGAACGTTTGCGGAGCTTTCTATATCTACTCTCATGACGTGCAGGGCAATATTCACATCTCGACTCGTCAATCTGTTTGACTTTGTCAATAGTTGTACGAATCTAGCGGGTGTTCATACTGAAATGGTACAACAAAGTAGTGAATACTTCCATCTTTCAGACAGAAATGGAACTGTCCAAGAGAAGGATATACAGTGAAAGCACACTAATATTGCTTGAAATGGCAACTGAATATGTGTTTATGTGTGTAATTACAAACATAAACGATTCTATCCGAACATAATTTGACTTTATGCTTTGAATAAAATTTGGGTTGCAGAATAATGTAAAACCACGCTCTATAGCTACGACTGGAATTATTTAAAGAAAATAATGTATATTATTTACTTGCATACCTGCATTATTAGTTTAGTGAAAGATATTTACATGAATCTATACTTTTACCAAAAGCCGTATAATTATAATTTTCATTAATCTAATGTTTTCCATTGTTGTTTTATATAGAATGCTAAAAAAATATAGGAATTTCAGTAAATATGATCAAACTTTCTAGGAATTCCACTGCGATATATATGATGAAGAACAATTTGTTCTTCAAACTGAATTATGTCCAACGAACAAAGAAGACAATGAAATTATTTGGCGAACTGGTACAAGACGTAAAGATTACGGTGTTCAATGGGTTAGCGCCAGTGGTTGTCACTTTAACTGTATTTCGCCTGGCTCAGGAATAAGACTTGTAGTGCGTAAGAATAAAAAAGGCCGTTCCAGTATTCAACTCTGTCATCCCGACCAATATGTAAGAATTAATGATAGTGTTACGATTTGAATCTGTTTTAAAAAATATCCTACAGGGTTGTGGTAGAATAAAATCTCCATTCCAACACGCGTCAATGGTATGTACCAAGTACAGAGAGAAAGTTCGTAGATTATCTGGTCTTGGAATGCAAATATCACCAGCAGTAGGTATGTTATGTTTTTGACTAAATTAAATTTTAAAATGTTAATCTCATTAAATAATATTTCTTCTATTTTATATTAATATAGACATACTTCATAAAATATAACTAAAAACATTATATAATTAAATTATAGGTTTTGTTTGTTTGATTATTTATATATCGTTTCAGAATTCAGAATTAAATTACTTTGTTCAGTAATATCTATTTTAAATGACAAGTTATACCGTCTCAATCTGTGAATGACATGAATAAAATAAATTTGGCACCTTTCCGTCATTTTTGGAATCAAGCGTTGACATCGACGAAACGTGCTGCGATCTGTTTTCCACTGTTTTGTATAGTGCAGTGTTTTCGATAAACGTGTCCGTGTATATAATAATCGACGAAATTCTAAATTTATTTATTCTAAGTGGCATTCTGAAGAAATTATTCGTAATATTAATCTTAAAAAAAGCATATAAAGCATGTATAAAAAACACTTTCCAATATTTGTTTGGCAGCAACTTTAAAGCATACATGCTCTCATTAAACAACAAATAAAGGATACCTATTCACTTTATACAAAGGGTACTAGGAAAGTTTGAAAGGCCTCAGCCCAACCAATATAAAAGCTGCTTGTTGCTGCATGTTGAAATATGCTCCTACGTGCATACAACAATGCCATGTCGATAGAACAGTTTTCACGAGGCCGTGAGAGCTGAAAGTGCTTACGATGGCATCGTGGTCACGAAATGAGATAAGGACAGTTTTGCGATAATTTCGGCGTGGAAAATCCACAAAACGGTATTGGAAATGACTCTTGCACTAGGTGATGTTTGTCCACATCGCACAACGATATTCAGGTGGTATAGAGAATTCCAAAGGGGAAATTTAACTGTGGAGGATGCTGAGAGGCCGGAAAGGCCACGAACGTCAGTTACTACTGTGAGGAAAAACTTGGCTTGAGTGTTTCAATAGATGTTTAGTGAAGTTTCTTCAGCAACAAATGCAGAATTTTAGCGCATTATCATTTGCACGTGCATGAAACATTATTCTCTCACTTCACATCGACTGACTGAAGAGCAGATGAAAACAATGGACGTGTGACTTGGTTCCAAAGAAGGCGAAGAAAAGTTTCATAAGGAACAACCATGGTATGTGAACAACATCGTGACAGGTTTGACGAATGCGCGTGGAATAATTTTCATGTGCCGGTCAAAGCTCAAAATTACAAAGTTTGGGTCTTTGGTTATTGAACACACCGAAGAAATCAGAAAATCGGCGATTTGTAAGAAGAATAGTGTATTTTGCAAATCGATGGAATTGTACAAATCCGTTATTGCAATGGCCACACATTAATGAATTCACAGCTTGAAGTGGTATACTCATGCACTCTAAAGTCAGATATAGCTCCTTGAATTATTTTCTGTTCCCAAAGTCAAGAAAAAATGGCTCAGCGCGCCAAAGATTTTCCAACGATGAAGAAGTGAAACTGTCGACAGTTAATGGCTATTTTGCTCCCTGCGACTTTGCAAAGGGTTCCTTATGGAACATCGCTGAGAAAAGTGTATAGAGCTGAAAGGAGATTATGTTGAAAAATGAATATATTTCTTTCCAAAATTTTTGTGTTTTCTTGTTGACGGGTGCTTTACTCCCTAGTATATAATAATGGCACAATTTATAAATTTATTTATCTGGTTTTGGAGAAATCATTCGTAATATTAAACTGAAAAAAATGCATATGAAGTATAAAGGAAATTACTTTGAAAAAATTAAATAAGCAAAGCTGTATTGCAAAACTTTCCTTATTTACGTTATATAACCAGTGTTTAAAGAGTATACAAATGGATCTAACCGTTGGTTGTTTCTAAAAAAAGGAGTTCCAGGCATTACGAATGGGAATGGTTCTCTTATAGAAAACTAAATTTGATAATAGACGCTTTTACGGACCATTTTTGTAATGTGTTTACTCACCCTACAGACTTTCTAATGAAGAGTAACTATTTTTTTAATGTTTCACAGTTTAGTATTGCTTATTTTTCTGTACAAGATGTCCGCACTACAATCAAATCACTTAAAAGTAAATTATCAGCTGGGCCGGATAAAATGCCGTCCTTTTTTACTAAAAAAATGTCGTTTTGTTCTGTCAATACTCTTACGAAATATATTTAATTTAATTTTACCAACGTATATGTTTCCGTCAGTGTAGAAATTAACTATTCCATTTTTAAAACCGAGTTTGCTACTGTTATTTTAAACTATAGTCCGATTTTTATTCTGTCGAATATAGATTTTTTCAATTAATATTGTATAAAGAAATGTATTTGTCTGTAAGATACGTCATTTCTGCATTACTGGATACTCTACAGTAACCAATCTTTGCAGTTTTATACCGAATGTTTCGGAAGTTCTGGATAGTCTGGGTCGAATAGATGTATTTTATACTAACATAGCAAAGACGTTCGATCGTATCGATCATTGTTGTCTGCTGCGTAAGCTTTAGATGTTAAGGTTTAACGACCCCTTAATTGTATTAATTCAATCTTATTTGCACGATCGTTAGTTTTATTGCTTCTTACAACAGGTTCTCTTCTGGTAATCATGCTATTACATCTGGAATACCACAAGGGTCTAATTTACTACCTCTGCTATTTCTATTATGTATTAACGATCTTCCTGACTGGGATTTTTATGTTTGCGGACAACGTAAAAACTTTTTTTTACTATTAATTCAAGCAATAATTACGTAAATCTTCGTTCAATTCTAAACAGTATTTTCTAATGATGTAACAACAACGAGATAAAATCGAACATGTCTAAATGTAAACTCACATATACTCGAAGAAAGACACCGTTCATATACGATTATGACATCGCTTCTGTACCCCTTCAACGATATAATTGCATGAACGACCTTTAAATTCTATTCGATAATATTTTAATAATCGCATTAGTAGTATTGTTTCATCGGTGAATAAAACTATGAGCTTAATTCTGCATAATTCCAAACATTTTGTATCTACACTTAATTTTTCTTGAATTCGATCAAGAGCTGAATATGCCCCGATAGTGTAGAGTCCCTTCTATGATACTCATAAGAAAACAATTGATTGTATATAACACATGGATCAATAAGTCCCGAGACTAACCCATAGATGGCGCTCGTAGTAAACCAGTAACCACGTCTTTCTAGAGTACTAACCTTTACTTGAAACGTGTCAAAATTTTAAGTCGATCGGACCAGAAACAGCTGAGTTATCGAGGTTGGAGTAAAGTCGTTTTGTAGTTTGTTTAAACAATGGAAAAAACCGAGTTTCGTGTTCTGATAAAACATTGTTTTTTAATGGGTAAAAACACCACGCAAGCAAAACAATGGATTGAAAAATGTTACCCGCTTATCAAAAGCAACGATTTGTCGGTGGTTTGCCGAGTTTAAACGTGGTCGTACCGACACAAATGACGCGGAACGCTCGGGTAGACCTGTGGAAGCCGTTACACCGGAAAATGTGAGTGAAGTGACAAAAATTATAATGAAAGATCGTAAAGTGAAGCTCCGGGAGATTGCTGAGATGACACAGATATCATATGGAAGTGTATTTACTATCCTTCATGAAAAATTGAGCATGAAAAAGGTTTTTTCCAAGTGGGTGCCGCGATTGCTTTCGATGGAACAAAAACAGCAACGAGTCGATGATTCAGAAAGCTGTTTATCGCTATTTACTCGCAACAAAAAAGATTTCTTGCGTCGTTACGTGACCATGGACGAAACATGGATACATCACTACACTCCAGAGTCGAAGCGGCAGTCATCTGAGTGGCGCACAGCTGTATAAAACGCAGCAGTCAGCTGGCAAAGTCCTGGCGTCAGTTTTTTGGGATATACATGGCGTGATTTTCATTGACTACCTTAAATCGATCAACAGTGATTATTATATTGACTTACTGGTGCTTTTGAGGTCGCAAAAAAACGACCGCACATGCAGAGAAAAAAAATCCTTTTTCACCAAGACAATGCACCCTGCCACAAGTCGATGAAAACAATGGCAAAATTGAACGAATTGGGTTTTGATCTGCTTCCCCACCCCCCATATTCGCCAGATTTAGCCCCCAGTGACTACTGGCTCTTTGCAGATCTTAAAAAAATGCTCCAGGGAAAAAGATTTGGCTCAAATGAGGAGGTCATCGCTGAAACTGAAGCTTATTTTGAAGTGAAAGATAAATTTTTTTATAAAAATGGTATTGAAAAATTGGAAAAGCGTTGGAACCATTGTATCACCCTAAAAGGTGATTATGTTGATGAATAAAAAAAAATTTTGCAAAAAAAATGTTGTTTTCATTGTTAGTCTCGGGACTTATTGATCCATGTGTTAGCAACGCTTTTTAAAGTATATCTGGATTAAAAGCTTCAGCCTTTATCCAAACAAGGTATTTCCATATGAAACATTACTTAGTGCCTCCATACCTTAATTAGAGACAGAGTTACGTTCGGTTTATTTTTCCTATACGAATTTATTTATAATAAAATTGATTCCTCCTGCATTCATTAACTTCTATGTACCTCACCCTGCAGAACATAATTTTTCAACTTGCACAGGCACGCGCACAAGTTTGTTTCTCAAATCTCCGATTGCATTTCTTTACGTTCTTTTACAAATAATATGACGACCTTTGCAATATATTCAACTGTTCTCGCAACTATTTACTGAATGTCGTTTATCTGTAATACTATTTTTTCATATTTAAGATTTTGGTGCATTAGTTATGCATTAATTATTTACTATATTTTTGTTATTATTTTCAATTATCGCTTCGTTATTATTAATACTATTGTCTTTAGGTTACACCTACTGCCTTCGAATTGATATCTCTTTTCTGTTGGGCAATAAATGCTATTATTATTACTAGTAGTAGTAGTAGTAGTAGTAGTAGTAGTAGCAGTAGTAGTATTATTATTCTAGTTGTACTTTGCACCTAGGTAGCCTTTCATGACTTCGCCAAATTCTTCTCTGTCATCATAAAGTCCTTTTGATAATTATGAACACAACACACAGATGCAAATCATAAATACCCTTTAATGGTCTTTGTCTACAATCCAAAAGTGACTGTACTTTTAGACTATCAGGATTTAGGACCATCTGCTTACGGGGAACGCCCATCAATATAATGCACGGAGTTGGATTTTGTATTTACATATATTACATTGGCTTGTGTGATAATGACACCTATTGCGTTTCCGATTGAATGTTGAGCACTTTTGTCACAAAAGGATTGCATATACGTGTTAACATATATAATGGAGATGAGATGATATAGCAATAGATACGAGTTTATTGTTATGTATAAAACATATAACATATTTCCTTGCATTATTTGTTTTGTTGTTATAAACTCAGTGTTTTATATAATAATCAAAAATGCTCCAGAGAGTAATATTAAATTTTATTCACACACAGTATCGCCAATAAAACCAGGAATGTAATATTTAATTAATTATTAAGTGTTGCCCTCTTTCGTCAGACTCATTAATTATTGATTCGCTCTTGTAATAAAATAATAAATAAACTCGTTTTTTGAAGAAACTTAAGGAATCGTGGCTTAAATCTTGTATGTATAATCTATTTATCTGACATTAAAAATATGAATTCATTTAAATTCAGTTTATATTTATGAATCTTAATACCATATAGAGGATCCTGATAGGCCATGCAGAGTAGCTTGCCAAGATGAAAATATTCCACACAGATTTTACTTAGTAAACGGAGAGGATGGTTGGTTTCCATTTGGAACGGATTGCGCAAAAGGATCTGGCAACAAGAAAGCCTATTGCATAAGCGGTAAATGTCTGGTAAGTAGTATATGTATATCAGTTT